>JAWLRI010000818.1:430432-520432 GCA_034781795.1 Crypturellus tataupa | reverse complement strand
TCCACGTGCTCGGAAACTTTGCAGCAATTACCACTTTTTTTTTTCTTTTTGAGGTGAGGAAGGGGAGGGCTAAGGGGAATAAAACAGATGAGCCAGGACTCCGCAGAGACTCCCTCCAGGATCATCTGTAACTTTGATTTCTCCCGCTGCCAATGGGCCGGGGGCGGCTGAGATGCGAGGCGGGTGGCGGAGCAGTCCTTGCCGCAGGACTCGGGGGAAGCCGCGATCGGCTCCAGCCCCAGCCCCGGCCCCAGCCCCGGTCCCGGCCGCCCCCTCCGCGCCCCGCGGGGTCGTTACCGCCGCGGGCATCGCGCAGCCCCCAGTGCCGGGCGGGTTGGAGGGAGCTTCCCGCCGCGTCCCGCGGAGCTGCGGGGCTCCGCGGCCAGCGCTGCTCCCCGCAGCTTTAGCCCCGGCTCCTTCCCAGCGCACGCGAAGGGCCGCTCGTGCCGGCGCGGCGGGGGCTGCACCGCTCCCTCCTTCCCTCGCATCCCGCCCGCTGCTCCGCGCCGCCCCGGCCCGGGACAGGAGGCTGGTCCTGGTCCCTGCCCCGGCTCCGGCCCCGCTCTGGCGCCGGCCGTGGCTCGGGCGCCGCCGGTAACTCCCCGCCGTCGGTGACATCCGCTGAAGGGACATCTGCTAAAGGAGCAAAAGGCACCAACCGGCCCCATTTCCCCGCGGTCGCTCATGAGCTCCGTGTCGCCGAGGCGCCTCCCTGCGAGGCGCTTTCCAGGGGATCTTTAAGGGGAGCGGGCTGGTTCTCCAGCCCCCCGAAGGGTTAAATCCTCCCCCAAGCCCCTAGTTGCCCTTGTCCTCTCAACCTGATTCAGAGACGTGCAATAAAATACGAAGCAAATTTATGATCTGTTTCAAGCACTTTACGGCTGTATTTTTTAAATTCATATATGCACATATAAGAACTATGATCTGCGAATAATTCGAAATGCTAGAGCAAAATGATGCATTTTAGATTAAACATAACCGTTTTCTTACATAATTGTCTCGGATTAAAATAAAAAGAAAGATACATTTAGAGCAGAGACAAAAGCTGAAAATCTAATGACAGCCATAAACTGCTAGACAGACATAAATTAACGTCTTCATCAAACACTGAAGGGACCGGCGCTTATCTAAATCAACAATTATTTCTCCCAAGAAGTTGCAGAACAGATTGCCCCTTCTAATACTATTTTTAAACACTCCTAACTGAGGACTAGGGGCAAACAACCGCCTTTCAGCGCGACCCTTCTAGCCCGCGCCGAACCCAGGGTAAGTGCCCGAGCCGGGGGTCCTGTCCCCCGGTGCCCCCCGGCGTCCCTTGAAGCGCGGGAAGGAAGGGGCGGCAGGAGCCTTCTCTCCTCATCCTCCCGTTCCGCGTATCCGCGGGGACCGTCCGGGCACCGCGTTATAGCGGGCAGCGCTACAACGGGCGCGACGAGGAGCGGCGGTGGCCGCGCTGCGCAGCCCCCGCAGGGGCTCCGTTTCGGGGGGCGCCTGGAAAAGGCGCTCAGAGGACAGAGCTGCCCCTGGGGCCCACAAGACGGAGCGGGGGCGAGGAAGGGCTCACCGCGTGCTTGGCTTGGGAGCAAACTCCTTGGAGCGAAGGGGCGGCTGGAGAGATGAGCGGATGCAAAAGAAGTGTCGTCAAAAGTCACCACGGGGCACGCACCTTCGCACAGCTGTATGCCAGAACCTATGCCCCTTTGCTTTCTTTTTAATCCCCCTCCCGCCCCTTATTTATTTATTTATTTATTTATTTATTTATTTATTCTCCAACTTTACTGTAATCTCACTGCTGTTTGAAAAACAATGCAAACCAAAACACCATCGTCAAAATCAATGTAACAAAACACTACTAGCTATACTGCCACATCGCTCACGGCAGGAATAGGTGAAGCTTAGGCGTATTTTAACTCTTTCTGTCGAGGTAATTAGTTTTGAAGACGAGCACATCTCTGCTCTTATAAAGGATGCATCCACACAAGCCTCCGTACGCGAGGTGCTAGGGAAGCTAGCTGCGTAGCAAAACATGCCAATATGTTCTAATTCCTTGCTTTCAAATTAAAATACATAACTGTCTATTTATATGCGTTTTTTATATGCAGCAACTTTTTTTCAGCTTATATATGCAAGCATATGCATTAACTGAAGGGCCATAATACTTTTGAAGTTTTAAATTGTGTTTTTGTAATGAGATACTTTATTATTATTATTATTATTTTTCCTGAAGTGTTGTGGATAATGATATGACTAGAGGCACAGGCAAGTTTAGGTTACCTCGACTGACTTTCTATGCTCTGAGAGTTAAACAGCCCTATTCATATAAGTTAACAATATGACACGTATAATTGATGTCTCGAGAAATGCTAAAATAGAATGCAGTTAAAGTAACTTCAAGAAAGCATCTAGTGTCAAAACTAATCTTAGATAAAATATCATTGTAGGAGCTACTATAATTTTCCCCAAAAGGCATCCTTCACACGGTCAAGGAAAGTACCCTTTTGGAAAACTTTCCAAATAATGCCACTTTTTTATTTATAAACTTCAGTAAGCTCTAATATAATCTGGAGGTAAAGAAGTTACAAAGTTAAAAACAAATTTATCAAAATAAATCTTTTTTTTTTGTTTGTTTGTTTCTAAGATGCATCTTCAACAAACCTCACAGACATACCTGACATATCTTTCTGCATGAAAGAATGAAGAAACAGCAATCCCTTTGGAGTACAACCTTCACACTAAATAGGCACTGGCAGAATCCAGTAGCTATAGTGATAGCTTAGAAAACCTCAGTTGTGCTTTGGTGGCGCAGTGCTACGCATTGCAACAATTCCATTCATTTTTCCTTTTTGTTTTAATGAATCATCTAAGAGGACAGAACATTTTACACTAGGTAGTGCATCTTGTCACTCCTTGCAAAAGGAAAAGGTAAAGTCAAAGAGCTATATCTGAAGACCAATGATGGACTTCAAATCTTTATATTAATTTTGAATACTGTCACTAGAATGCCACGAGTATCACTTTGCTTTCTCCCCTGATAAGAACCAACTTAAGTTTAGTGGGGGTAAAACAGACCTGATCATTCCCTAAACTCAAGAGAGTTCTACAAGACAAAGGTGAATTAGAGGCCTTCTTTATTTTTCCCTCTTACAGAAATACTTTTCAAGATTAAGCAGCATAAAAATGCCATATGCTGAATAAATCTTTTAAAAACTAAAGTAATAGTTGTCAATCTGCAAGAAAAGTATAAATGTAAATATTGGAAAAAAATGCCATGGACAGTCATTCAATATTAAAATAGATATATTCAATTTTATTGTGTCTTTGAAATACAAAATTGACTTAAGATGTTAGATTACTAAAATAAAGACGTTTCAATATTGTTGCTCATAAATTCACAATATTCCTTATTTGAACTAAAAGTCCTAATGATGGGCATTAACTACTAAAGAAAGACCTATCCATTGTTCCTCTATATACATAATGTCAGTTTGCACAGTTTAGAGCTATTCACAATCTTTCAAATGTCAGAAAGTTCAATAATAATGAAATAGAAGATCATTTATATTCTACAAGTAAAATTCACAGGCCAGTAGTTACTTGTAAAGACACCAATGCTGATAATAGTGACATGCAACTGGCTCAAAACTGAAAGCCGAACAACATCTCTTACACAGTTTTGTGAGTACATTAGGACACACTGGCAGACAGGGAAGTCTAACTCATGATTAGGTACACGTAGATTAATAAGATCTCTTGAGCAGCCTAACAGTTTGATAAAAGACAGTTTACAACAGCTCACAGCAGTGCTCAACACCAGCATGAAAATGGAGCAAATAGATTCTGCACATTCAAATAATTAAAAATGAAATCACATTTTAGCTTTCACATTGGTTCACAAAGGAATTCACTTCTCGGGTCCTACAAAGGGTTGTACTAGCTTACTGCACCAATTTTGTATCTGATTTTTTTTTCAACAGCAGCAGGACGGCCCTTATAGCCACCACAGGGAGTGACAGCTTACTGCAAGGGGCTGGTACTGGCCAGCCAAATATTTTAGAGCTGATCTGTCAATGCAGCACTTTACTAGAGGAGCAGCAGAGGAATCTGCAGATCTCTGCAGCCTGGTACTTGCAGGGAGCTCAAAGGATGACAGGCAATGAAACGGCCTGACTGGCCTCTGCCACGCCACCCCTGCAGCACCCACGGCAGCTTGAAAACTGCACTAAAGCCTCTACTTAGATGATTTGCAACCTGAGCATCCTGGGAGAGATATGAAGAGCCTGTCCCTCCAGGTTTCTGGAGCAGAGAGCACCATATAAAACTGCATTGCTCCCTACATCATGAAACTAACCCAAGGTCTTTAGCCCCCTGGGGATGGGCCAGCTCGTCTTTGCGCTGCTTTGGTTTGCCAAGGACATCATGGGCCTTCACTCCCTGCTCCTCCAGCATGGGCTCGCCCCTGGTCAGAGCGGTTGTGCTCAGCCGCCCACTCAAACCAGTCCTACCATTTCCTCTGTCGTGCTCCCACACACACGGCTTTCAGGAGAGGACGGAGCTACTCTATGGTGGAGAGTCTACGCTGGGGCATGCAGGCCCGAGCTCAGTGGCGCTGATGCATTGCTTCATAGCTAAAGGGACCTACCAAGACATTTCATAGGTCTTGATGTTGCATGGGACACCAGGGGCACAGCTGGGTCCTTCCTTGTTTAAAGTTTGACAAGTTTGGCTCCTGAGCAGGGGGAAAAAAAGAAAAATAAAAGCAAACAAATTGATCCTAGCCAAATGTGGTCTCATGTGGTGCTAAAGGTACCCTCCAACCCCAGCGGGCTTCCATTAAGTGCCCTGGTGGAGCTTTCCTTCAGGTCCTTGTACCTGACACTTTTCTTAAATGTATGTGTGCCTAAAGAGTAAATTTGCTAGTCTGGAGACAACCTAGATCTTCTTTTAATTTCAAAATAGATACTATACAAATTGATCAACAATTAGTCTGAAATTACTAATGATTTTCATGTACTTTTGGCAGAGTCCCATTATATCCTACTAAATTATGCAGCAGCCTGTGATATTCTAATTCAAAATCCTAAAAATAGAGCACAATTACAAAAAAAAGTCTTATGTTTAAAACAAATACCTACTGTTATTTTCACAGTTGTTTCAGGTTTGTTTCAAAGTTGGATGCCAAAGATTTATCATAGCTGTGGCATGAGACATTTTACGGCTTACATTTAAGCAATAATGCAACAGTCAACAGTTCGATGACTTCAATATTTCCTCTCTCAATAAATGATTTCTAATGTCCAAACTGGATTCTGAGCTGTGGCAGAGTACAGAACAGCCTCTGTGTTTACCTACAGAGTAACTACAGTAGTTGCAACTAACTGGAATACTAGAATCTCCCTATAAAAACAGATTCTTACTCTATGGCACAAGGCAATAATCAGGTTTTGTTGTTGATTAAACGCTGAAGTAAAGTTAAGGCATTTAATCAACTCCAAAGCCCATTTAACGTAAGTACTCTAACAGTGTAGACATTATGGATATTATATATGAAGAGAAAATGTGCATTAATATATCTCACAACATAACACAATTTTGCTCTCTGAGGACTTGGAATGTGCCCATCTCTAAAAGCCTTTCGATTGATACTTATTTAAGAGTATGTGCTTTACATGAATAACTCAATGGTGACAGACACAAATAATAATAAACAATTCTAACTCTTAGTATATATGCAGCAGTTTTTATCTGTAGGCCATCACGTGCTTTAGAGATGAGTAAGATTTCCCATTTTAAAAGAAATGCAAGGCTGAGGAACAGGGAATCTCAGGCCATCAATCTCCAAGCTAGCTAGCGGCATTGATTACCCACCGGGTAAGGACATGCCTTGGCACAGTCTTCAGAGGTCTCTGTCTTTTGCAGAGTGGGGTCAGGGTTTTTTTTAAAGCAATATACCTCAAACAGCACGAGCGCGTGGCACCTCAAAAAGGCAGCAATGCAGGCAGTGACATCTTGGGAGAGGGAGGAGACCTTTCTAATGACTTCCTCAAAAAAGCACTGAAATTTTCCAACAGTGTATTTGGGCATCCAACTCCAGATGATCCAGCAGCTCACTCAGCAGCTATCGCGCAAATTTGAGCTCATGTTCAGATAGCTGCAACACCCTTGTGGTTAGTTAGCTATTTAGAGAAATGCAGATCTTGGCACAGAGTAGATTAAGGGCTCGCTAGCCAAACTAGCCTTCTTTTGCAGCAACTACTCATCTTTCTTCCAGTCTAGTTTCTGTGACTGACTGTACACATGGGAGCACGAAGAGAAGTCTTGTTCATGTACAGCCTTATTATTTGTATGTCTGCTTGGATGCACCTTTTGCTGGCACTTCCAAAGCAGCGCATGTTGAGGAACACAGGACAAACCTTGCTGATATGGCTGCTCCCACTACCAGCTTGGCTAACAGAGGCTGGACAGCCAAGAGAATCCTCATCAGACTCTAAAGTGATGATTGGGAACAGAGACAGGTCTTATGGCCTACATACTAGTAAATAATTTATGAAAAAAAAATGCCAGACATTCAAGCTGGCTGTGCAGCCAGTGCATAACTAAATCTTGTGACTAGCCAGGATTTTCACGTGCTCAGATTCTGGCCCCACAGAAGATCATATTTGAAGAAGGCGTGAAGTAGGGAAGTACAGCGCAGTTCATGTGGAGAAAATTATTAGGTATTATAGGACTTCAGATCTTCTTGCATTTAACTTATTGTCCAGGCTATGCAATATTATTCAGAATATAACTCTCAAATATGTCAAAAATTCCAGGAAAAAAAGGTGTCAAACACAAATTAGGTTATTGTGAATGGGTAGGATAGTTTAGTTTTTAGATGACTAAAAGATATATAAGAAAAATTGACGTAAATTCTTTTATATTTGTCTTTTTTTTCCCTTTAAACCGTCATGCGTGTTGAACTAAGGACTTATGGAAGGTCACCTTCAACAGGACCTTCTGATGCAGGTAACTTTCTGATTTGTAGGTAGATAATTCAAACACAGTCTAGACTACTCTGCCCATGCATAAGTTAGGCACATTAAAAATATTATTAAAAAGTAGTTTTAGATACCACACTTGTCCTTGAAGACCTCTATTATTTTTTTTTTTCTTTTTGGAGAAACTCACAAACTCAAAAAATTGTCAAAATAAACAAATGTGTTGCTAGTAAAACAGTAAAATAAACAGAAGGTAATTTTTGAGATGATAGCATCATTTCAAATAGGCTCATATATTTTCTTCCTGAAGGGTTTAGTTTTGTGGCTCAAAAGCCAAAAGAGATCATTTAGGCTTGATGCGGCGTACACTAAAACTAACAGAACGTTCCCTCTGATTTTAATTGACCCCAGAAAAAAAATCGCAAATCTCATTTTCTTTGCTTTGCACGAAGAACCAAGTGCTCACCCTCAGCACATATCACTGGAGCCAGAGATGTGTTTTTAGTAAGACACTCTTGAAAATCATTCCCACCACCCAAACAGCTTCTATTGCATCTCTAAAACAAGCACGAAGACACCTAGGTCCACAAAGGAAAGAGGGTAGATAAAAAGTTAGGATAATAATTATTAAAATCCTTTCCTTCAGGAAATATGCCATCCTGCAGAACTTTTTAAGTTCCCCTTTTCTCACAATAGTATTTTTTTGGAGCAGATGTAGTTGGTGCATCCAGTTGGTGGGTATATGGGACCTCTCAATCTATAAAAGACGGGGATCCTGTTAAGGAATAAGGCCTTTTGGCTCCTAGGATATCTGTGCTGTGTATCTGAACTGTCAAGTTTCCAAGGAGTCTTAGTGGTTCCCAAGGTACAGCTGCTGAGCCCCATTTCCCATATACCCAGCCTGGAGCTGGAGGTCATCCTCCTTGAAAATCCAACTCTACTCCTGCCAAGAGTATGGGGATCCTTCATGGAGAGACACTTGGCTACTTGCTCAGTCCAACTCTAGTCATCTCAGCTCACTATGAACTCAGGTAGGACAAGTGGAGGTTGCATGTCCCAGCATGTGACACCTACTTCCAGTCCAAGGGCTTTTCTCCTTAGAAACAATCAGAAAGGAGACTAAAGCAGAGGGGAAAAACAAATATTCAAAAACAAAAACAACAAACAACAACAACAAAAAAAAGCAAAACAAGGCAGAGTGAGGAAATAGAGCAAATGGTGAGGTTGGTAAAAGACATCTAGGCAGCCACTCACTCTCCTAAGGACCTTAGCTTGTAACGAAAGGCAATATCAACATTTGGCAGGAGGATACCAAGGCCCATTCGACTATTGTCAAGTCTGACAGCTTTGTTTTCCGCTAGTTCTACATCAAAATGAGACAAAAGCAGGAAAAGAAACATCTTCATCTCATTCATTGCAAGGAACCTTCCTGGACACATGCTGATGCCAGAGCCAAAGGGCATTAGGAAATATTTCAGTTTTCTTCCTGCCTTGTAGAATGTGGTTTTCTTCTTGCCGTTTTCTATGTAACGATCAAACTTATACTCCTGAAAACAAAAGGAAGAGAGAGCGATATGAGTAATATGAGTTACTTTGTTTTGCATGATGGCAGTGTTTCTAAAACCCAGAAAAAGTACAATAAAGAGAAAGTCAAGGAGCTTACAGCTTCTTACTTTCAGCTGTTTCTCTTAAGTTTCATTAGCCCTCATTATCTTCCCTGGAACAGTCCTTAAATCCACTTACTTAGCTTAGCCCTTTTACACCAGGCTCCTTCAACTTCCACATCTCATCCACTGAATGTCTGGCCTGTATTGATTGTAATTAGGTTTTGACCGCTTTGTAGCAGGGACAATAAACCTTAGTGGAAGGACAATTTTCTTATAAAGCATCATGCACACTCCGTGTGGTACATACAGTGTGAGTAAGAATAATCTGCCAAATTCTGCAAATGCCAGTGAATAAATTAATGCATTGCATTTATCCTATCCTTGTGAGGTACAACAAAATCATTCAGATTACTCAAAAAGCAGACTTGATACTTTGCAGTCAACTTTCCCTTCAGTTGGAGGTGACTGCTGCTTAATTTGTCATATTTGACCTTCAAATAGGTTGCTTTGGAAGCTTTGTGCCGGACAATTGCTAGTGAATGACCATTGTAAAGAATATGTATATATATAGATATATATCCAGTAAGGTTTGAAGTTGTGCTTGTAACTTAGATTCCGTAAATCAAACATCTTGCTCATGATTTTCCAATAGCAGCATCACTGTTTAGAGGTAATTCATGTTTTTGAATGAAGGAGATCTGGCAATCCTCACTCAGTCAACAGCAAATTAACCACTTATAAAATCCTCCTGCATGCTTTGAATAAAAATGACAGACACTTCTTGCTTATGGTCACTCATTAGCATTTGTCCTGCTTTGCATACATCTGCCATAGCACCAGCCATTTGGAGCTGGCTGGGAACAAGTCAGTCAAACAGAAACCACCCCAATTGACTAAAAAAAAAAAAAAAAAAGTCGTCCCCCCCGCAAATCAAAATACAAAAAAATCCCAAATCGCACACTGATACTTATCAACCCTTTATATTAAAGGCTCTGAAAACCTTGCACTGAAGGTCTTGCTGTTGAGGAAAACAGTCAGGAGACGTGACTTATGAGAACACGTTTCACAGGGGAGTAAGCACAACAAGGGGATGTAACTTGGCGTGTTGAAGACCAGGAGCTCTTTTCTCTAAACAGTAGAGGTTCAGATATTCCATGAAGTGAATGGGAATATATGTGTGTTTTCACTGAGAAGTAACTCTTTTTTTTTTTTTTTTTTTTTTTTGAGCATCTCAGCCAAGAGGAAGCATGTCTTTTTTGTTTTTCCTGGTAAGATATTATTTCCCCTTGAAGCAACACAGTAACAAATGAAAGCCCAAAATACCATCTTTTCCTTAAAAAAAGATTCTTTTTTGAAATGTAAGTCCTGTTGATCTAAAAAAGCTCTGCTAAATATGAACTGTAGTAGCTTAAAAAAAACAAGCTCTTCACTTCACTGGAACACTTCCAAAAGGTGCATTCCTGGTGTCTGGAGCTGCTAAGGACTTCGATATGGTACACATGCTGGACCAAACCTTATGCTTTCTTGGATTCTTCTGAACCATCTGAAAGCTGAAATTGATTTTTTTTAATGTGCTGTCTAAGAACTTGAAAAGCAGAAAAAAATAGTATGACACAAGAATGGTGTCAGTTATAGCAGTCCTATCAAACTCATGCTTTTGTTATCAAAACTGGTAGAAGCTGGTATTTTTTATCTAGCCAGGAACCCATCTTTAAAAAAACAAACAAACAAACAAAACCCCCCAAACACTCATTTCTGACAACAAAGGATCTTTCAAGCACGCACACAGGTCTCTGTGGAAGGCAGAGGGTGGGTGGCAGTGGGGAAAAGAAGAGGCACTGAAGGAGGAACAGGAGGCGGCCAAGGTCTGTGTGGATGGCCTGAATTTTATGAAAATCAAGCAGCCTCGTGTGACTGGTATAAACCTTTCTTTGTCACATCTTGTATTCATCTTTATTTGGGAAAGAGCCATGTGGGGTTTCTTGCACAGATAACTTAAGATATGAGAACTGCAGAATTCACTTACTGAGCTCTGCAAATTTAGTTGGATTTAGAGGTTCACTTACCCGCTTTATAGAAAGTGGACTTATTTTTTTAGGCTTTCAGTAGAGAAAGAGGTCACCAATATCTGCTTACACTTGTAAAATATGGTGCCAGAGGAGAAGATAGCTTGAACTTAAATTTACGCACCCAGGAGAAAAGCATTGCTATAAAATTATCTCGCCAAGCTGCCTGTTTTCCCAGGAAAGTTTTCCCTAAATACATGACAAGCTCAAGACTGCACCTTTCAAAAAATTCAATCTCCATCTCTATCTGATCCTCAGTAGTTATTGTTGAAAGAACACTGCATATTTTAAGAACCAAACAGAACAGTGATTTCCCCACTTTTCGAGAGGGCCCATGTGCTGAAATCAATGTACTTTGCAATGTGTGGATTGCTCATTCACTACCAAAAAGATAAAATATATGAACTAAAGCTGTACTGTGAAAGCCGAGTAGAACGGATGCTTAGCAGATATATTCAAGAAAAGGAAATATGCTAATATATTCTGACAATTATTGAGTATAGAAGGAATCGGTTACCACGCTGATGCTTTCGGTCTAAGACCTAAACAAACAGATGGACTTTGACAATCAATAATGTCCTCCAAAATAAAGTGTTAAGAATAATATGAGAAAAAGGCGATTTGTTATTTGCTACTTTTTAAGAACAAAAATATTAATCAACTATTTGCCAATATATTGATTATTTTTTACAACATTAATTTTCTCAATAGCCTTGTCTTCCTTTTTGAGAGGGATACAGAGAGTGGAGCCTTGCTTGATGTAATTCCCATTTTCCTACACATGTAATTTTCCAGTTTTCACAAAGTGGCTATTGTGCTTATATGTACAACCATGCTTAACTTCTACTAACTCCTACACAATCCACTCTCTCATGGACTCCAGTGGCAAGTTGCTATCCAGAACCAATGAGGTATTTGAATCTAGTCTTTTCTCTGCAGCCCATGTGCACATCTTTATTTATTACTGACTGAAGTAATGGCTCTAACTTGCATTTTTTATAAACATGCAAACAAGCCCAAGGTACTTGCCAAAGCAGAATTATGGTCTGAAGTGCATTTTTGATTCAAGTAACAAGTATTGAAATTAAGTAGGTATGGGAGACAGCTGCTTGCTTGGAGAAACAGGGTTGAAGAATGATTCAGCTATACACTCTTACCTCTCAGGCAGAGCCCACATTTAATCACCCCTTTTTATACAACCTCATTTCCTATATGGCATCCTGGACTGGGTGGGGAGAACAACCCTGCAGTGCAGACTAGGGCTATCCAATCTGTGTGCAGGTGGTGAACTCCTGAGGCCATATTAAGGCTGAGGCAGGGTGGATTAATTTTGAGCTTTTGATACTCATTAACTCGAATTTTGGAAAAAAATGCATGGAGATGATACCACTCAGAGCCTCAAGCCTCAGAGCTTTGCTGCAGAGCAACAGTTTTACAGCCTCAAGTTCACAGCGCTATCCTAATTGACCAGGAAGGGGTGAATCTCTATGAAGAGAGGTGAAAAAGCATACGGCTCCAGTAAGACATTGCTATTATAGGGCTTCAGAGAGTCAATGATGCTTTGGGGGCACTTAGCTAAATGGCCCACATTATTTGCTATTTAAACCACCTTCTATTATGCAGCCCTCCTTGGGTATCAAATGATCCACTGCCAAACAAAACCCACATTTAGCCTAAAGTTTATGGTAGTCAATGTGTAATTGTCAATCCCCTTGAAAGCAGTGGCAGTCGGTCTCATCACCATATTTCTCTCTTCAGGCCATGAATCCTTTGACCTGTAGGGCCCTAGAAAATACAGCTGGAAGTAGCAAGATTTGTTCCACAAGAAGAAACAGCAGTGAAAAAAAAAAAAAGAAAAAAAAAGAAAAAAAAGGAAATAGATAAACACGCTCTGAGAGAAGGTCTGGCTGCTGCAATGTGCCTGCAGTAGGAAGGGTAGCACCAGCTGAACGTTTACCTTAGGATTTTCATAGACCTCGGGGTCCATATGCAAAATCTGCGGGTAAAGGGCTATCCAGTCTCCTCTCCTCAGACTGACTTCCTGATCGCCTTCGAGCTTGAGCACAAAATCCTCCTGGCTGATGCGGATGTTCATGGAAGACGAGCACATCCGTAAACTCTCGTTTAGGGCGCTCTCTACGGTGAAACAAAAGCGGAGGGGGGGAAGCATCAGAAATATGGGATACGATGGGAAGTTATCCGCGGCTACAGCTGCTGAATCTCGACGGGTTTAGTAGGGCTGAAGGATGGAACAGAAAAAAAAAAAAAAAAAAGGAAAAAAACACAAACAAAACAAAACATAAAACAGACACCACGAGGAGGTAATAAACAGTCCCGCGGGGCAGGGGGCGGGCAGCTGCAGTCCTGAGCGCTGGGATGTAATTCTCACTGATAGTTCTGAGAAATCTTGTCAGCTGTAGGCAGTACTGGATTTTGGGTGGAAAGCCATTATTCAGGCACCGCGCTGAAAACACCGCAATCGAAAGACATGACTGCTTTATGCCTTTACATACATTTTGAGGTTGCAAGCAAGTACCAGTCAAAGTGTCCAAGGAGCTATTTAGCTTGCCTTTCAAAAGCTGTTGGACCTAACAGCAGGACTATACGTTAGGAAAATCATTTTGCTTGCTCTGTAGTCATTCAGAGGATTTTAGAATTTATTTATTTGGTTTTCAGTGGGCTATGTTGCCAAATGATAATGTCTAGAATGGTCAGAGTGAATGAAAACAATTCATTATTGGCCTGGCAATTTTAGAAGAGAAAGACAGTTTTAATTGACCAAGAGAAAACAAAATACAATCCTTTCAGTGCTAGGGAAAGCGAGATTATTTCTGTTTCCACCATCACATCCTGGAAGGCTCCAGAAGCTGAATGTCCTTGCTTTCCCAGTGGCCTTCACCTTTTGCTCCTAGCACGACAGATTTTATGGCTAATTTCCGGCAATTTATCCTGGCAGTTTGAGGAGGAATTCCTTTGGGAATAATATGCATAATTTGCATAAATCATTCTGATAGCATGTATATCAGCATGTAGCTCCTGTCTAGGGCTGCATCTCTCACTTTGTAATCAAAACTGACTATTTTTCCACCAGCCTGTAAGGGTGCTGTTATATGTGACTTGATTCCTTCAAATCATCAGTGTGAAAATGGCCTAAAATAGGTTTCATTTCCACATAATAATCCATTTGTGCTTGTATTTATGTTTTGTGATATCGGCTAAACCTCCTCTAAGTGTTCAGCAAGGCACTGTAACCCCGGCACCAAAAGGTTAGTTTATTAGAGACAGCCACTACCCAGTGTGGATGCATCTGAAATAGATAATAACAAACGTTCTTTCACTAAAAATTAAATCTGGTGCAGCATGCATAGCAAATAAAGTGGCCCTGGATGCTTTCTTGCAGGAGGTTTTTCCTTAAGCGTGCATTTGTCTAAAGAAATGAGGCTGCGGTCAGCTCCGTGTGGCCGGCGCCGTGATTCAATGTGACGTACAGTGAGTCTGTGCATATTCTTTTGGACTGCCTTCGTTACTATAATCAGGCAGAGTCAAATCGGCTTGTTGGTGACGAAGCCAGCGAAGAACTCCGGTTCCAGAATCCGGCCTCCTCCGCCGATAGCCACAAGGCACCTGACACGATAGATTTCAACTGGCAGCGCTCTGGCAACAAAACTTTCCGCCGTACAAAGCCAGGGCCCGGCCTCGGCTCCTCGGCGCTCTCCAGCCTTCGAGAAAGGGGGCCCACGGTTCCGAAATGGTAGCCAACATATGCGGCAGCACCATTCGTGCAGGAAATCAGAGGAGGAAAGCGGGGGGGATGGAAGGAGAAAGGACAAATAATTATTAAACTGCAGCTGTGAAAGAGCAGGACGTGAGCGCCGCCACGGCCCCGCTGGCAGGCGCCCGCCCGGAGAGCGCGGCAGTCGGTGCCCACTCGGATCGCGAGTGACAATCGGGCAAGCATATCTTATGCACAAGTTAATCACAATAATGGAGCACAAAGTGTGGCTTAGCGGTCAGATCGTAAATGACAAATCTGCTTTACCTTCCAGGACCAGCTCTGCGCGGAAGGCGCGCTTGGCTCTCGCTCTGAGCGATCATGCCGATAATCATTAGATGACAAAAGTAATGAGTCGCATTATGATCCGCAGAGGGGAATGGAGCTGCTACGGGCTTGCAGGCGGACATTAAAAAAAAAAGAAAAAAGCAGGCAGCCAGCTTTCCACGAGCACAAATGCTGGAGCTATACGTTGAGAAGAATGACAAGCGCACAATAAAAGTGCAGCCTTGCCTTGCAGTTGTCATAGTTCAGCAGACACCAGCCATCGCTGCTGACACACCAGCTGGGGAGCTTGGGAGGCCTTCCATGCTGCACCACGAGGTACAGTAAATTATCCGGCACGGTAGAGCAACATCTGTTTCTGTGCTAGTGCCGAACAAACAAGGCAATTTGAAGCATACCAAGGGATAACCAAGCAGCAAATGAACATGACCCTCGTTTTTTCCCCCCAGCTCCCCCCCGTTTCTTCCACACGCGAGATGCTAAACTTCACTGTGCAAGCGCCACATAAAGAAGCCCGGCTGTTGTTTGATAAGGTGTTGTCAGAGAGATTTTACATATTTTGGAGAGAGAGAGAGAGAGAGACAGAGAGGAAAAAAAGGGGGAGAGAGAGAAAAAAAAAGAGATATAGTATTGTTATTCTTAGAATCCTCCCACTTCTCTCTTCATTTCTCTTATACTAAAGCTAGCACTCAGCTTCCAATTCATTCTAGATTTTTTTTAAAAAACTGTTTCAATATACTTATAAATATTCAGTCTTTAAACCCTAATTTGCTATACTTAGTTCACATGCCTTCAAGCATTTGTCTTCCAATTTCCACTGAATAAATGCGTACTAATGAGAAATAGAGCAAGCTGCTGAGGCAAAGCTGGGTGACTTGAGCCTGGCCTGCCACCAGCTTGTGATAGGCAGGCAAATTGAGTTAAAATGAAAAGTCTTGTCAGCTGAAATACAACATGGTAGCCAAACAGCAAGCTGTCAATCATCCAGCCAAAACAAGGGACTGCAGGTAATAAAAGGTCATTGTGAATCATAAGTGCATTTGGCTTTCATAGGCAAGTTAATTTTAATTAAACATGATCTCTATCTGTAAATGTTTTATAAAACTTATTGTGCATAATGGATTGTTAATTTTACTCTAACACATAGCAGGTAATAGGGTACTATAATTATTAGAGTATACAGTAGGAAAATAGCTATTGAGTATGCAAATATTTGGGGGGGTCATTTAACCAGATGCATCATGGCGTGCCAGCATGAATGATAATCTAAAACAAGTTTATTTGCATCTTACTAAGAACTAAATGATACTGCCCAGCCCATTCTAGGATAATATATCATTTACTTTCAAACCAACCACAGTTTTAATGCTTACCATTTGTGTTACAATTACATCTTTTGTATTAAGCTCTTTGAGTGTTTCTACTTTTTCATCTATACAAAATGATTTTTCAAGCTGTGTGCTTTTTGCAGGAAATATCTGGAATTCAGCAATGACCTGGGGCAAGACTACTTCACAGTCTAAATGAATATACTAATATTAAGCAAACGAACTAACTAATCACGCCTGGAATTGAACATACACTAAGCATGTTTCTGCTTTATCCTTTGCATTTCCATTATAGCCATAAAACTGACAGACCATTCTCCTGCATTTTACCATGTTAGAGCTCCACTGCGTGTCCTAATGACTAATAATGTACGTTATTCCGCTCTCACAAATAAGCACGTTTTGGTTTCTGAAAAAGTCTTACACAAATAGGACAGAGAGAGTATTGCCCTAGAAATGCCATAGGGAAAAAATAATCAGGGCCACAGTTTTGAAAGAAGAGCCAGTATTTTTTGTGGGTCAAAAGTGTATGTTTTTGTTGTTTTGTTTTTGTCCTTTTTTTTTAACCATATACCTGTACTTCGAATTTAGAACTAAATCAGGACATGTTGTTCCCTAGACCCAAGGGTAACACTGCTTCTTGAGAAAGGCTTTTTAGCAATTCTTGTTTATTTTCCAGAAGAATCCAAAAAAGGCTCTCGTTAGAGTAGGCCAAAAAGAGGACGGAGAATCAGAGCATTTAAAACAGGAGAGCGAGATGACAAGGTGATAAATATACAAGAATCCCACCTGGTCTGTCTTACTCAAGAGCAAGGACACAAATTCTCGGGTTTGTACGCTCTGAGTTGGTAGAGGGGAACAGAAAGACTAAAGCTCATGCTCAGACGTTGTGATTGGATGTGATTAGTGGTCGCCCAATATTTTCATCCTTCACACAAAGCTGCCTGTGTATTCACCAGGAGTTTTGGTGTGCAAGCAGTGCAAACTTGGACCCTTTTCCCCCCTATATACTTATTCACAAAACATCCCTTTTCACTGAAGAATGAATTTAATTCCCTTATAGCACAGATTTTTTTTCTGTTAGCACTTTATGGGACAGCATCCAGTTCTTTATTACTTAAGTGCTAGAAGAATCGAAATCTAGTTTCTGTTTCTGCCACATCCACTTCAACACAATTATAAAATTTAGCAAAAGTGCTACAAGAATATTGTAAAATAGAATAAGGTATTTTCCCCTCGACACATAAGCCATTTTTTCCATAGTACTTTAAGATTTTAAGGAGCGTCAGGGATGCCACAGTTAATGATTTAAATTGTCCACTTCATATCATTTTGCATCGGACGTTTTACTTCTGTTAGTCTGCTACCTTAATAGCACTGGGTAGAAAACATGAAACGATCACCTTTCAAATTCTTTGTCTCATTGCCTCACTTTTAAAAAGCCGAACAACATAAACATGAGAAATGGTTGTCCCAGACTCATGTATGTTTTTGTTTTCCTCATGCCTACATTTCTGGGGTCCTTCTTTCTTTCTTTTTCTTTTTTTTTTTCTTTTTTTCCCCCATATTTGTCTTAAAATACAATATAAATACTTTTGGTCTTCTTGATGCTCTCAGTGTTTTTCTGGTGAATATTTTTTTTATTATTATTATTTACAGGTAGTTATTAACACACATGTGAAGACATTATGCTTAAGTTCCTAGAAAGCACTTGAAATACTTAGAATGTCATGGTATTCTTAAGAAGTGTTCTTGTCATTAGATATCTCCCCTATATCAAAAGCATTCCTCATCAATCAGAGGAAAATCTTCTTCTAAACAACTGTAAACTGAAATGAAGCCAGGTTACTGGAACCAGAGTATATGACTATAGGATAAACACAAATGCTCTAACCAAAAAAACCCAAGCAACCAAAAAAAACTAACCAAATTCACTTTAAGATTTGAATTATGACAATTGATTCAAATTTGAACACCTGGGTCTTAAAACATATACCACCTCAGGCTGGAGAATAACAGTTATTATTTACATCCGAAGTGTCTCTGTATTGCTCCTCTGCTCCGTCTTGAACATCAGTTCAGGCCATGAGCTTGCCAAACGTAGACATGAGCTCAGTCCTAACAGGAGGCTGGTTTTATTATTGAAAATAAAATGAATTTTTCTGTTTTTATTCATCCGTTGTCTATGCTGCTAGTATTGCCTATGGTTATTTTCAGATGTTTAAAGGTTAGGTACCTAACTGACAGGGATATCTACGAAATTTTTCCTCTCTCCTTACCTAGTCTAATTTTAGTATTTATTTTGCCATTGCCTGAACACTAAGAAGTGAAATGAAACGATCAAACGATGCTGTGAAGGTCTATGCAGCTCCTGGATAAAATAACTTCTAATGGCAGCTGGCCATTTGAACCACTGATCTAGAATGGGAAGGCCAAGCTCTCGTTTAGAGCTCTCTATTTTGAATCATGGTAGTTTAGTGAATACTGAAAGCACATTTTCCAATGTGTAAAGCTTTACCTTCTTATATTCAGAGCCATAGCATAACTGAAGCCCACTTTAAAGGTGTTTTGGTTTTGCTAAACACAGAAAAGGAAAGAAGCTGTTTGTGGAAAAATATATTTGTAGTTAAAATACATTGTCTTACTTTAATTTCAGGAAAGGGTCTTTCTTGGCAGTACCATACAGAAGTATTTGAAATACATTAGCACTTCGGCAGATGCTCAGAATCAAACAACTTAATAGGCATCAACTTTTTTTTTTTTCTCCCCCCCAAATAATTGCAAAGCTTCGATTTAGCCTTTTGCATACCTTGCATAGTTAATTACCTAGGCTTTAATGTTTACATGCAACGAGAGTATCTACGGCTATAAACTACATAATTTATAATTGATGTAAATGGGTGTTATTATGTCAATTAGGCAGCTGTGTCCTCCACCTTCCCAGTAAACAGAAATGAGTGATAAAGTGAGTTCGCCGGGAGAGACCCTCTTTTCTTCAGAGCGGATAAAAATAAATTACCTAGGTAGACCAGGTTGTCCAATTGTTCTCTGGTGAGGTGGATGTTATACGTGGGCCCTCTCTTCTGACCTGTTGACTGCAGCAAATGGTCAATCTCGTCACGCACCGCTGCGAGAGCTTCCGGGTGCCGCAGAAGATAATACATGGCCCAGAATGTAGCTGGAATCGTGTTTCCCACCGAGGCCCACAGGAAGGCAAAATGATGTGCTGGGAGAAAATAAGTGAAAAGGAAGATTAATAGCGTTTATTACACTGATTAGATTTGCAGTGTGCTAATTAAAAGATGTTAGGACACAGACCCAGCCAAGGATCAGTGAATGCTAATGAGGACCAATAGGCTTCTGAAGTCTAATTTTCTGCTTAATGAGAATAGTTTGAAATGTAATGTCGGGGGGGTGGGGGAAATAAGGGGAGTAAATGCAGCTCAGTTATAATCTTTCTCATTATCACCATTAAGTATCTTGTTTCACCACCTCAGCACAAAAAAAAAAAAAAAATCAATTATCATAGAGGGTTGTTTCAGAGTAAAACATTTTATCATTAGCCAATTAGAAAGAACATAAAAAAAATTCAAGGTCGCCATTTTGCCTTTTTATTTCAAAGGTCTATAGTAAATTATTTTATTTTAGACAAGCAATCATTCATAAGTTGCCTACCTGCTTTGTCATAATCTCCGAGCAGCTCATATTTCTCAAATATCTCTCGTCTGGCTTGGACCACTTGTGACCCTCCCAGCCATTTTGTCATGTTCTGAAGTAAAAAATGATGTATAAGCTCCTTCCGAACCCTCTTGGTAGCTCCTAGCAACTCAATTGGTATGTTTGCAGCTAAATAGGGAAAGCTGGCATCAAACTTGATAAATTTGTCTCTGATTTCACTAATAACTTTGTGGCCATCTGCAGCAGGAACTCTTCCATATAGTGTTACAAAACTGGCTTCAAACATTACAGAGCAGCAGAATTTGTACATTTTTTCTGTTTCCCAATCTGTTGCTTGTGAGCATTTCCATTCAAATATATCCTGGAGATTTTCCATCATGTGGTCAGAGATGATATCCAAAGGCTTGCCTTGTAGATACTGGTAGATTCTATGCAGGTTTTCTTTAAGATCTGGGAATTTTGCTTTAGACAAGGCTGGGTAGTCAAAGGTTTTGGAAGCCATTTTATTAGCAAATTCATGGAATTCAAGTTGCTTGCTATTTCGGATGACGTAGACGTACTGAAATGGGTCCATGATAAAAGTAATGTATCTACCTAAACAAAAGGAAAAAAAAACAGACATATAAGCAGTTTTACAATATGGTGATGCTTTCAGAAATAATATATATAAAAATAAATATAAAATATAAAAAACCTCAAATACTCCAGTGTCTATATTACATACTAAACACACACAAAATTCCAAAAGGAAAGATCTGTAAAGCCACCCGCACTAAAAAAAAAAGAAAAAAGAAAAAAAACAGGAGTTAAAAAGGAAGATTTAGCAAGTTTTATTTAGCTTTGGAAAAGAGACAGTATTGATTCCTTTTGCTGGGATGCAGATTTTACCTCTGCACATTTCTTTCTACGGCTCTTCCTCAACCAGCATGAACCATCCCAGCGTAGACTCATCTACTGCTTTTGACAACAGCGGGGCACCTGTAATTGTGGCACTCTGGAATAAATCATTTACTAAACTGGTATAACTCATGAAAATAAATGTGGAGTCACAGTAGCATTTGAAAACTGCATTCTTTCCACAGTGGAGAGAGAGAAACACACATATTTCACCTGGATGGAGGGGACTGATGGAGAGGGATGGGCGCAGATCAAGTTTCCTAGGTTGTCAGAGCAGACGGCACTGAGGGGCAAGGGCTGCTGGCCATGGCTTCCACGAGCCTCATCCCGGAGCCTGCTGCAGTTGGCAGCATTTTAGGCAAGCACAGGACACCGGCTACATAAACCTCTCCTGTCGAGGAGACCTTGTTATGTCATTCACACTGCAAGTCCCAGCATTTAAAGCCTCCCTCAGGTCTATTTTTTTTCCCGAAACTCTGCTACATTTTGGTCAAAAATTGGCTTATTATCAGCAAAATGAAGACCCCCAGATTTAATTTGGAAGTTGTTGCAATAGAGTCTGCTATCTTTTTTAACATGTACCCCGTGCTGGGGTACACGCTCCCCTAGCACTACCATCCACTGTGTCTGAATGTGTTGACAATGTCCTACCCCTCCTGCTGTCCTTAATCATATAACGTACTGCTACCTTCAGCTCTTTGCACAAAGGAACCGAATTACATCAAGTCTGGTGTCTTTTAAAGTTGCAAATCTGTAGTTTCTCCCTAAGCTTTGAGTCAACTATTAACAAGGAGCATTTTGGTGAAGTACCATGAATCAAAATGTTAATACTCCCAAAGCAAAATTAAATCTTAACTCTTTATATACGATTCCCATGCTAAGGCTAAATTTAGAGTTCCCATTTCTGAACTTGTGGACCAGCACATTAGGGAAAAAGGATACCCATTAAAATGTTCACATACTCTGTGAAATACCCTTGCTATAAGCCTGGAAAAATATCAAAGCTTACAGCACTCACAGTTTAATTCTGCCTCACTAAAGGGACAAAAACCTCTTTGGATTTTAATGGGAACACTCTATGCTTAACTGAGGACCAAATTTGGCTCTGTGACAGATGTCCTGAGATAAAGTAGTCACTACCACTAAAAATGTCAACAAGTATCCATGGTTACCATATAGTGATATTTGAATTATCATAGTTATTCCCTATTCAGACTTGTATATACTCACACTGCTCTGTGATAAATATGGGTGCATTCTGGACTTTCTTTGCAATAACCAGCTGGCATAATTTTCGCCCTGATTACATCCGCTGCAATCCCAATGAATCAGTAAGAATACACAAGGGATATATTAAGAAAGAATTTGACCCTCTTTTTTGTCAACAATGTTTGAGGGTTTTTTTTTAAGGTACTCACAGAGTTTGCTTTACTGTAATACAAAAAAAATAGACATGATTTTTTTTTTAAGAATATAAATAGCACGAAATTGGCATGGCAAAGAGCTAAATTTGAGATCCTCAATTCCCAGTCATTTTTTTCTGACCATTTTTTCCTTTCTAAATCACGGAAATTGATAGGAATTTCTGGTCTCAACTTCTGCGGGATCTTTTTACATTTTGACTAGAGTCCTCAAATTGCTCCCTCTTGTACTCCTCTCCCTGCGGCTTTCACACACTTTCACGCTCTTTGCTGAGGCTACCATCTTTGTGATCAAAGCTTGGAAAGAATGCCCATTGGAGCGATTTTTAATAAATAGATTTGGAGTGTTATTAACCCTAAAGATGAAAGCTGGCTCCCTAACTTTGCGTTTACAGGGTAAACATTTTAAGTTAAGATTTTTAATTAATATTAATTTAAACCATCTGTCCACCATCTGCTTATTTCTGATGCAAAATATGAGTTTCTTTGTGATCTTTAATCAGACACATAGCAAGCGCACATCAATTCTTATCATTTTTAAGTAAGAAAATGATTTCCAGCAAATGAGCTTTCAGACATATGAACTATTTTAGTAATAATTTTTAATCAAAGCTCACTTTATGATAGCACAATCACAAACTTTGGAAAAGAAAATCTCTGACAAACATAACACTCCAGATCATGATTTTTATTATTCTCATCAGGTTCCTGTGAGTAAAAAGTAAGTATGTACCAGAATGTAATTCATTCTGTGGAATGAATTCAGACTCCAGACCACATCACTGCAGGTCAGCAATGTATATAAATGCCTAAAACAAAATACTTTTGTTACTGCATGTATTAAATGCCTAAATAGCCAGAAAAGTTGAACACATATATGCCTATAATAAAGGCAGCTTGTTTCTATGCCTCCCAGAAAACCTACTTTCAGATCTCTTAATTAGAAAAAGACCAAATTAACTGCAAAAAGACCAATTAACTGCAGTTAGAAAGTTGTGCTGTACAACTGGGAATGGTAGCCATTAGCAATCACAGTCATAGGAAGATACACATGCCCTAAAATAGAAGACAAATGCAAATATTTCCTAAATATTCCAGTTATTATTCAGCATTTTAAAATACAGCTTCCCCCCATGGCTTTCCATTGCAACTAGTCTCAGAAACCACCTCTTCAAAGTAGCCTCCTCTCAAATAAAACCAAAATCTTGCTGCTCGTGAATATGTATTTCACTATTGGTAAAGGCAAATTGCCAAATTAACCCAAAATTGAGGCAGACCGCAAACTCTCCAAATCAAAAAACTTTGAATATTGAAACTATTTATACAGAAACCACCGGGGACCAAACTTTCCCCGTTAGACAGTAAAAAGTGCCTCTACAAAGAAAATGCAAGCAGACGTACCCATATAGAAATGCCACGCTCCAAAATCAAACAGTTTAGTACAGTGAGCTGCCTATGAAACAAGACAAAATAATAGATATATACTTGTTTCTGTAAAAAGCCCTTTGTTTTTTTTTAGTATGGGTACAGAAAATTACACTTGCTTTTCCAGTCCTTCAGTTTGCATTACGACCATGCTGCAAATATCCTGATTATCTCCATTTAGCTTATACAGTCTCCTAGAAATGCAAGATTGATGTGGAAAATATGAAAATTGTCAACTTTGGTAAATCCTAGAACAGAAGCCAGTATTTGTATGATAGTAGAGAAATTACTCTAATAATGCATTCTGGATCTTTTTAATGTTAATGATGAAAGACAAGCATTTCATACAGCATATAATGATAGATGTTATTTCAGTAATGCTTGCAGCAGACTTCAGCTTTGTAAGGAGTTAATGTAAATTAGCTTTTGTCCAAGACAGAAAAATGTGATATGTTATTGTAGGTATATCATGTTTTTTTTTAATAGAATGTCTAATTATCATGATTTATTAGCTTTACTTATTAGCATCAAATGTGTTTAGCAAAAAAAGTGCAACACATTATTTTATTAAGAATTGGACTTAGTTAATAACACAGATAGTGCTGTTAAAGGTAGTAGCATTCCTGGTAAAATATTAGGAGGAGACAAAGTTTTATGCTGAGAAATAATAAAAAAACTATTCAAGTTCTTTAAGTTCTTACCTAGCTAGGTGCTTATATGTTGCTGGTCCTTAACAAGTAGAAAGGTTGGGTTTGGAAGTACTATCATCTC
Source organism: Crypturellus tataupa (assembly GCA_034781795.1). NCBI lineage: Eukaryota > Metazoa > Chordata > Aves > Tinamiformes > Tinamidae > Crypturellus > Crypturellus tataupa. The sequence goes on along the minus strand of JAWLRI010000818.1, from coordinate 496,208 downwards.
AAAACAACCCTCTCTTTCCCTTGCTTCTTTTCCTATTCTTTTCTTTTTCTTTCTTTCCTTTCCTTTCCTTTCCTTTTTTTTTTTTTTTTTTGAAGACTATCGCATTTACGTAATCGTCCTCTTATTAGGAAGATTCTGCTGAACTGCTGACAATGATGTACAGTAGTGCTTCGCCGGCATGACGTTTGGGGAAAACGATTCTGCTGCACCACCACACAAAACCAATTAGAGAACTATTTTCTACGACAGGTCAGGAATTTACATTGTTTCTCATAGAAAGATGTGCTTTTTAATTTCTTTATTAAGATGACATCCATGTCCCTTGTAACTTTTAGGCATGACAATCATTTGCTCATCACATGGGAAAGTACAATCAGCGAAATCGCATTACCGGTACGGGGCAATGCCAGAAACTCCAAGCTTCGTTCCGCATTTTCCAAATGAACTAGTTTGAGAACCAATAATTAGAGCAATATATATTGATAGAATTTTTTGACAAGACCTCCAGTTACTCACCAGGAGGGAAAGCAATGATAGTACATATAGAACAGGCTATGTTATGTTTGCTGCACATACAAACATCATCTTTGTCAAATCATCAAGACATCAAGAATCCTGTATGTCTTGGTATTTGGCGACAATATGAGATACTAAGCTTTTTCTCCTTTTTTTTCCCTTTCTGTTTTTTTTTCCCTTTTTGGGGTTGTAGATGGAAAACTGTTTCTCTTCAGTGAAGTGTTTTATGGTCAATATTTTTATACTGAAATAAATATATCCAAAAGCAAATTTAAAGTAGTATCTCTAATATAACAAATACAAAAATCAAAGATTTGTTTGTATAAGGCTGAAATTATACCAATAACTCACATCCCATTTGCCTCACTCTTTATCAGCGCCGGCTTCCTCAAAAACCAAACCACGGGGAGATAAGTTAATGTTGAATTTTGTTTATCATGCAAATAAACAGAAATGTAACTAAACTAAATTACAGTCATAGATTGCTTAAACATACAAATCTCTAGGGACAGTCTCACACACAAAAAAAAAAAAAAAGAAGAGAAAGAAATAAATATTTGATTAAACATATTAAGGATTATAAATTATGTCTGTATTAGGTTTATGAATGTCTTTGAATTATTATTATTAATTTGTACTCTCAACAAGCCATTACTGTGTAAAGTGAGAATGTACAATAATAATAAAAAGACTGTATTTTATCAGAAGTTCATCTTTCAAGACAAGGAAAAAAAATGAACCTATCAGTTTTAAAAGGAAACATGGAACGAATGAAAAAATAACATATTTAGTAACTTTTGAAAATGATCTTTCAAAGGAAAAAAACCCCCAAAATATATTTCATAACAGGATGAAAAGTTTTATTAATTAAACATACTGCCTGCCATTTACTTAATTGATTTTTTTGTTAAATATTAATTATATGGAAAGGTAAAGCTAATGCCACTGCTAAGGAATTGCACAGCACTTTTCTTTCAATCTCCTTAAAATAGAGGAATAGCTAAAATTGTGATAACCTTCCCTACAAAGTCCCAATTAATGTTGTTGTAGTATTGATCACTTGAACCATGATATCAGCCTGCAGAGGTGAAAAAGATCCACGACATGCATCTATACTAACAACAGTTTGCCCTTTTCTGAACAGAGGAAAATGTTTGTTTTTAAATTGATTTTAATATCATTTTTAAATATAATAAATTTTAATATATCATACTACATGAAACACATATACATTTACCTACATACATATATATGTAAGAGTTTCGTTTGGGGTTCATGTTTCATTCTATATTTTTCTTCCAGATCTAATTGAAATCATTCAAATGTTTGCATTAAAGCTAGTAATACAGCTACATACACCTAAAGCAATAAGGTTATATCATAGTTTATTATATTGCTATTTTCAGTGAGTATGATTAGAGTAAGAGACTTGCAATAGGAAGTCACTGTGCTCCAGTCCCGATTGTATCACTGAGTCAATGTGTCATTCATTCCCTTGTGTTCCTGTCAACCAGTTGTAAAATGTGTGAGAACATATTCGGCACTTTTTTTCTTAGTGTTTTCTAAATTTAATCTGATATTTTTCTGTGCAGTGTCAAGATGATGTTAGTTCTCCCTTCTTTAGGAAAAAAAAGCAAAACCCCAAAATCAAAAATCAAAACCACAAAAAACATACACATATTTGTCATTTTATGTGCTGGCAAAATCCACACTCATGTAGTACAAAACTAAGGTTTTTGCCAGTATGCGTATATACCATAGCTGTATATAAATACACATGCTGATAATTTTATATTGTACATGCTTATTATGCATATAAAACATTTGAATTTAAGTCATTTTCATTGGCCTGTGCTATAAAGAAATGTTTTTAGATCAGTAAGATTCTAAACTAAACATTTGAATCAGTATTTAACTTTAGTGATGGGAATATAAAAGCAACAGTAAAATAGTAAATTATTTCTCACCAGCAATATATACAGTGAAAATATCTCCAAGTTTCTTTTGCTGATCCACTAAGAATTTGAAAGCATCTTTTCTAAAAATCAAAGCTTTCCCAAGGAAAGGAATCCAGCCATTTATTAGTGGGGGCTCTCCGGTCTTCCTGTTAAAAACACAAAAAATTGGGAATTAACTTTGGCATGCGAGCAATACATACATATATCTAACTTATCTACGACACTTAGACCTATCACCTACACACATAATTCTTTCAATATATAGTATGATGTTGTACAGAAAGTTCTTCAGATACGACGGCAGGTTAAATCTAATCACACCTCTGAGCACAGAAGGCTCTCTGCAATAATTATGAAAAATAAGAGAAGGAAATTGAAGTGCATTTAACTACAGGTCGATCAGTTTCACTATGAAGTTTCGATCACAGAAAACCTACGTTCTATCGAAAATCTCACAGCGCAGAGTCCTCTCATTTTCAGTATTTTGCATGTCAAAAGAAGATGTATCAGAAGGCAATTATGACAGATTTGGGTAAATAGGACGCTGACATACTACACAAAATGATTAGCCTTACAGATAGCATTTTAAGGTTTTCGGTTTACCAGCACAGAGTACCTACATTTCTACCTAATTATTTTTAAAATGCAAAACAATGAGAGGCAAACATTTGCCACTATGAATCTTAATCTCTGTGTTTTTATAGTCTGCTAAGCCTGAAATGTGTACAAGTAGTTTATGACAAAATTCTAAATAAGCATATCTGCATCCCAATCTAAAAGAAGCAATTAGTTATGTTTATGAACAGTAAAGAATATTTTTAATAGTTTAGAAAGTTATATTTTTCTTTGAAAAGAGAAAAAAAAAGAGATGTCCTTCTCTGCTATTCCTAGCTGCAAGTAAATGTCCGTCTTTCATGCTGGTATTTAGTTGCTCGAATCTGATTTACAACAAAGAAACATGAAGCATGCCTGCTCTAGAAGGGATTAAAACAAATATTCACGAACAACTCTGATGCTACATCCCATCTGTGAAGGTGACTTATACTACATGCAGAACAACCCATTCTGATTAAACACAAGATATTTACTAGCTTGGATCTAATCAAAGATCAAGGGATCACAAGCTTTACTACTATCATACACAGCATGGATTTTTATGTAGCTGGATTAACCCTATCATAGGCACACTCTCCCTTAAACTGCTGCAACAGAACTCGAAACAGAAAGGTGAAGATAATAAACTGCATATAAAATTTAGCATTTTTTAAAGAAAAGTTTTTGAGCGGGAAACTGTAAGCCAGTGATTTGCTCTCCTACTTTAAAAAGTTGTTAAATGTTTAATTAACAGATGTGTCCAAAGCAACTTGCACATTTTGATCTCTGTTTAACTGACTACTAATTGGAAAGGATAGTTTGCCTGAAAATCATTATTTTGTCCTCTGGGAACTAGTTAATGTTCTACTACAACCTGGAAAATGCAACAGCCTGAGCATTTGCACTGTTTTTTTTGCTTTCGTGAGTTTTGTGGCTTTGGGGTTTGTTTCGCTTTGTTTGTTTGTTTGCCTCGTGCTATTTTTACTTTGGAGAAGGTGGGGTCCGTCTCCTTTTAATACAACCCCAAAAGCGAATGCATTACACATCCTCTAGCACCCTTTATGCGAGCGGCACCGGGAAGTTTGTAATGGTTAATTCTGTATTAAGTGAATGCAGGAAAAGAATTAATCTGAGATTACCCGAGAAGGATCACCACCGCTGGAAGCATGGCAGCCTACTCAATAACCTCAATTATGCCCTCAAACACTGTAAGGAATCTGGATGATTTACCCTTGTTTTATTTTCCCCTCCCAGACTATTACGTCCCACCAGCGGCCTCCTTTCACTTCCTGGGCTGGACACTGCCCCACCTAAGCAGCATGGTGACAAATATTTAGATAGGCTTTTTGTCATATTCTAATTTAATGCATCTAATTTCACCCTCCATGTTCTGTCATTCGGTCAAAAGCTGTATTCTTCACCGGGTTTCCGCCGGGTAAAAAGGACGCAGCTCAGAAATCCAGGGGAAAATTAACTTAATGCTCGAAGTCTGCGGGATCACATCAGGGAGACATTCTGCTATCACAGAGACGTGAGGGTCATCGTTCGCTTCAGACATGTTTAGCTCAGCAGCAATAAGCTTAACACTGTTAAACACCATGTCAAGACCACGCGTACTTCAGAGAAAAAATGTAACACCGGCTCAACTTACGACCCACTGTAGACTGATAACAGAAATGCGTCTTCATTTCTACCTTTACTCCTCTTTGGAAGATGGAGGTCATCTTAATGACTTCTAGGCGTCTGCCAACCAATACCGAAGAGAAGTGGATGGCGCATGCTTTATAGTATCCCAAAATACAACGTTTCACTGCACAAACTTTTCAGCAGTGTCGTGGGCTCCCGAATGCTCTCCAAACCGCATGCAGTGTTTCAAGGGTATGCTCAAAAGCACACAGTGCTTAAGAGGACAGGTTATTTTAAAACTATTCGTGGGATGCATTAATCAAGCCCACATAAACTTCTACCCTTTAATCGATTTGTTCACAAACCTTAGCTCAAGCCTCACACTTTGCAGCCTTTATAAAATTTGATAGGTTTGGAAAAGATTACAAATGCGGAAGTTAGAGTTTTCTCACTACAGAATATGTATTTTCTGCATCACTTGTATATACTAAGAATTACAAGTAACAATTACAGAGAAGCAAAATGAATTGTTTTGACTGAAATTTAAGAATACAACTTTTTAACTCAAGCATTCAGAACTACTTACTAGTAAAGCTATGATATCTGGTACAATGCATAATATGCCACAGATCTAGTTTAACTACTCAAATTGTCTAATTCACTCCACATAGTCTGCATCTTGTCATTCTTTCCAGGCTTTTTTTTTTTTTAATTATTCTACATTTCTGCATTTTTACATATAGTGTGATTTTCTGAGATACAAGACTATCTTTACTTGTCTGAGAATCTCTCTGATGTCAATAATATTTAATAGGCAGATTTCTCATGTATGTGAGCAAATTTTATAAATAAAGGATCAGCTACATGTCCAATATAATCTATAAGTAGACAGATTAGTTACATAGTAGAGGGAAAACCCATAGAGTTGTATCATACATCATTGTTAAATGCATAATTCACATAATTTAAAATGGCACTGTACAAAAATCATCTGGCTACAAATACAGTTTGTAAATAAAATGAACAGATTCTGATAAATGTATTTTTTCTTTGCTTTCATAGTGAAAAGATATTTCATTGTTAGCAAGTAATAAAATTGTAATGCCTACTCAATGAAAGCAGGACAGTTTAGGAGTTTATAGTTCACATTGACTTTTCATCTCATCTAAAATGCACACAAGTAGTTGACTCAGTTATGCTTTAACTAGTAAAGTGAGACAATATTAAAAAGGTGAATGTCCTATTCACTTTTGTTAAGCAGCAGTGATGCAATGAAATGAGAGAAAAAATGGACTGTGAAATTATGTGAAAAATATAAAAAAATATAAATCATAATACAGATTATTTATTATCAATATGGAGACTTATAATCTATGTTATTTATATATTTACAAATTGAGAGTCCTCTAAGTATTATGCTTTGTATTAGTGAGAGGAAAACACCTGAGAAACCCAAATCAGATCATTTGTTAAGTCCTGTGAATATAACATACTCTGACTGTAAAAAAAAAAAAAAACGAAGATTTATAAGCAAAAATACTTTGACAAATACAAATATTACTGCTTTATAAAAGCGTAAAAGACTGTTCTTTGGCTGGTTGCACCTCCTCAGGTACTCTGCAGTGTAGGGCACTGGATCGGTGCAAATAAGAGGGGAATCTCTTTTCACTAGTTATTTGTATTCCAAAGGAGCAGATGCCATTCAAATTATGCAAAACCCCACAGTGCATCTAGTACTACAGCAGATGAACAGGTTAATTTTTCTCTTTGCACATAATAAATCATAAGTGCTTTAACACCCATAGTCGCATTGCATGAACATAAACCTTCTGTTTAATAATGTCTGTTTACAACTAGAATCAGACATACAGTAATCTCTTGCCTGGGATAAACATTAATCCAGATCTGTCTAGAAAAATTATACAATTCATTACCATAAGTAATCTCCATTGTGCCCCGTGCTTAACCTTCATCTTTTTTCCTGCCCTATAATCTTGCAAATCCACTGGCGGTGTATGATTGGCATCTGGTGTTAACACAACCCTCACTGCACAAGGAACAACTCTAAAATACATGCAGGGGAATGGCACTCTGCAGAGGACCGGGGCTTCCACTCACCACTTCTGAACAACTTTCACCAGCGGGAGGAAAATGCAGAGAAAAAGCACGCAGGAAAGGTCTAATACTGTTTGCCACAGATGAGCTCTTTTCACTTTTGAAATGTCGTTATCCTGCACAAAATTTAAAGGTATTGGTCTGATTTCCCCTTAGTACTTCCAGTCGAACTATTCCAGGTCCCATTTGGAGCACACCGTGCTGAGGGGTCTGTAAGCCACGGCAGCGTATTGGTGCAGAAGTGGAACAAAAGCTATTATGAACACGTCAAAACAGTTTGAGATTATTCACAGGCTCGATCACAATATTTAAGCAACAAGACATGACAGACAGTGTCTTTCCAGGGGCTTATGAACACTTTAACTGTGAGGAAAAGAATGAGGCCAAAGGCTTCAACCCCAAGATAGGTAATCCCCAGGAATGTGGTGTCTGGAGTGTCTTATTGTATTATGAAAGAAAGAACACAGGAAACTTAAGACAGGAGAAAGCCAGGAAGACTAGCTATTTACCTCTCCTATTTTTCTTTCTTTCTTTCTTTCGTTTTTTTTTTGATTTACCAGTAACAGTCTCCCGGAGATCTGTTCGTAGCATTAAGTATTCTTCAACTGTAAGAAAAATACATCTTCATTCAAGTATTCATTTGCAACATTCGTTTTTGATAGTTACAAAATCACGGATGCCTTAAATGCCCTAAATTATCTGCGTCAGTGATCTCCTGGAAATCGGAATCCTCCAGGTTGAATACACGCTGTATTAAAAAGTATTCCCTGCAGAACCAGACAGATGAGAGCTTTTGTAATAGGCAGTCTTTTACCTCTGAAACCCCAGCTTAAACACTTCTGTGCTGGTAAGCACCTCGTGTTGTTTTCTATCTGTTCACTACTTAGAGTGTCTGGCAGACTCAATAGATGCACTGGGCCATGCCTTGACCAAGGGACACGTTCACACACTGCTCCGGCATCCTAGACCTTTGTGTAGGCGAAGTGACTTCACCCTGCAGTAGGGAGAGTCCCTTTTTGTTGATTTTCTTTTCATTGGGATAGAAGAAAAGGAAAAGAACTGAAGTAAGAATGAATCTCTTGCTGTCCTCTGCTCTGGCCAAGGCCTAAGCTGGTATGGAGTCCTCGCTGCATTTGTAGCTCTGCTCAGCAGAGCATCTTGATGTGATTCCCCTCTGATGACAGCACACCAAAGAGGGGAGAATCAAGGAAATTTTACAGCACTGGCAACACAGATGTTGCGCTCAAAATTTCATCTAAAAAAAAAATTAAAAGGAATGGCTAGACTCAGAAATAAGCAGCAAATACACTCCTAAGCACGTCAAACAGAGAAGGGTTTATCTGCATTCCCAAAAAGAGCAGTATAGCAAAGACAGATTCTAGTGCTGATGTGAGAGAAACTGGTAGAAATGCTGATGAAAACAAACCAGCCAACCAATGAATATTTATTGTGATTTTTTCACAGAAAAATGTAGGTCTTATATTGAAAGTTTTCTATCAAAAAGTTTTTGAATTTAACTTTTTTCTGTAAAAGAATTTGATCTTTTTGCTATTCTGTTAAGAACTCTAGTTTTTCTTGTAATCAGTTCATCAAAGAAGCCTCCTATTTTTTTCTCTCTTATAGTAATCTCACTTTGGTCATTCCCTAATGTCAAGAAAATACCAATCCTTAACAACTTATTCTGTAGCTCTGAAATATCCCTCTTTCAGAAATTGTATTTCTTTGCAATTTCCTAGACTAAGTTATCTCAACAGCTATAAGTTCTCATTGTGTGTATCACCTCTTCTAATATAGTTCAAAGTTGTGTGTCTGAAGACACATCTACAAATTCAAACACTATTTGTAATGACTGGTTGGGACACTGCCCAGGAAACAAAAAGCCAAGTAAATACCATTGCAGGACAGTCATCTGAGCAGTTTAATCATTGAAATCCACCAAAAAAACTCTTTTGGCTCAGCTTTAATCAAGAACTGAAAATTCTCAGAAGGGTCTTGGACGTAATATCATGTAAAGATTCCTAATAGCAAGGAGAGGAGTATTGGCTGAAGAAAAGATGGGATCAAGGCAGCAAAAATTGAGCAACATTAACAGTTAAAATAAATTCAGTGCTTACAGCCCAATCTTTGAAATCCTACATTATTTCCACTCCAGGTAAAGTCAGTAAGAGCAGCCATGGTTATTCAGCACTTTTCTGACCATTATATTACGTCTTACATTTGAGATCACTTGCCCAGCCCTGGGCTTTTACTTTCTTAGTTCAGCTTTAATCAAAGAAAAATACATTAGGAAGGATCTTGACAGGTTATTATTTCATACCCTGGATTTCAGGTAGGATAATGAACACCAGTGTCTTTCCTGATATTTGTCTATGCAGTTCTTGATACTCCATAGAGTCTTTACAGTCTTCCCAACAAATTTGTTCTTAACCTTAGAAAATCTCTCCTCATATCTCATCTTCATCATCATGCGATATTTTAAATCTCATTCTTCCCACACAAGTGATTCCTTTACTTCTGCAGGAGCAATTTATATATCTAAAGACTCTTACCGTATTCTCCCTCAGGTTAAACAATCACATTTTTTTTTTCCCAGTATTTTCTTGTAACTATTTTCTAGACAGCTATCTGCTCTGTCCTCTTAATTTTCTAAAGGGAACCCATATCTTTCGTGAAGTGAGTGTCCAGCACTGAGCTCAGCAGAGCAACTACTTCATGTACCTGGTAGGCTACACATCCAAGCACAACCTCAGCTTTCTCCGTGAAAGTGGGATATTGGTCATACACACTGAAACTGGGAACCTTTACAGCCTTTTTTTTTTTTTTTTTCATGGAGAAAACTCTTGGTCCTCTATAGATGCTGCTAGAGATGTCAAATAGTCCTGACAACTATTGTAGTCAATACATATTGTAATCAAACTATAACTAATAACAATAACAGCTAACTATTGTAGTCAATGACTACAACAACTGTAGTCATTCTCTGTTCTTTCCAGTTTGTCCTTTGGAACACTAATCACTCCTCTGCAGGCTCGCAGCACCTCTCTTTTGATATTATCCACAAACATAAATGCTTTTCCTCTATTCACACGAGAAGGATAGGATTAGAATATGTAGAGTATTAGAACCCATATTTCCTTTTACTGCTATCAGGAACATATTTACACTATATATTTACTGACTTCACCTACGGAAACTCAACAACTATCAACTCTCATCTAATATCCAGCTCCTCCGTAATTCATTTTTGCACTGTATTATATATTGCCTTACTGCAACACATGTGAAAACTGTACATGGTAAGTAGCTCATAGTAGGAAATCATATTAACTGTCTGGCCTAGAAATGACAAGTGAAGTGTGGATAAGAGTGTCAGCGGCTCCACAAAGAAATATATTCAAACATGCAGAACTCATTCCTTACGTAATAAAGAGCTTACAAATAAATTCAGGCAATCTCAGAAACAACAGTGGGAAATCATCAAATTTAAAAAACCTTGTTATCTAGGAAAGACAGCACATCTGTTTGCATCAGCTGTATTTTCTTTGGGCACCTAGGACACAGTTTCAGAAGTAAAAAAATTTATATGCAAAAATCAAGTCTCATTTCCTATAAAACTGTATGACAATGACATCATGCAGGTTGTCCATTACAACAAAGCAGGTAATTTATATACAGCTTTCATTTCACATAACTGAGCTATCTAAAAGTTTGCTACCTTGATTAAGCTGGGCATCTTCAAGTTCTTTATAATGAAAAGAGAGAAAAGGAGTGAAAAGGCTTTATGGAGGTATTGATCTTCCCCTGGTAAACAAGAGAGTTAAGTTAGACAGCAGAGAGAAGATGAATCCTCTAAAATTCAATAATTATGTCATGTTTGTTCCCTTCCCTGGGATTTTTTTTTTAATTCCATTCTCACACAGTGGTCAATATTGTCCACTATTCCACTCACTACTTCCTCCTTATCTTCCATCTAATCTCCTCTCAAATCTGGATCACCACTGTAGTCCCTAACGTGGGTCAGTCTTGTTCAGTTTTCTTGCCCTGTGCTCTCCTACCTGCCTCTACCCATTGCTTGCCTTAGCCTAGTAGCTTGAGATGAGAACAGCCTTTTTTTCCTGTGTCCAGCCTGTCCATCGCAAAATGGGTCTTCATTTGGGAGAAGGGCTAGTGACAATAAAATTGCTCCCTCTTTCCATTTTCGCTGGCAGGGAATATTAGCTTTCAGAAAGCAAGTATGATTCATTAAGAATGTGTTTCTGTGTTTATGTAGATGTACACATATGAACACACATTATACATACATAAGCATACTTACTTTTATATATAGATACATGCACACAGAATAATTTGAATTAACTATAGAAAAAAATGACTGTTGTTACAATTTTTTTTCAGTAACACATCTTCTTTTATTGTATTAAATGGTAACAAACAATTATTATAATAAACAATTGCTATAGTCATGCATAGAACCCATGTTTTGAACTGAGTGCATTGGCTACCACGTGGAATGCTTTAGAAAACTGTTCTCTCAGTACAGTCTACCACATACATAATTCCCCAGTTGCCCACTCTGGATTTATCCTGAGGTAACTAATCAAAAAAAACCAAAGTCATTTACTCCATCCTAAAATCTGCATGTACATCCCTTTTACAAATAAATAAAAGTTTTGCATTTATATATAAATCTAAAAAATCTATAAAAACAGTTGCAGCACAACTATGAAATCTTCTATTAACCATTTAATGAATTCCGCATGTAAGGCTATGCATTCCCCAACTAGAAGCTCAGTAGGACATAGTGATCTAAAAGCAATTTTCCCCCTCTTCCCCTAGAGCTTCAGATGTCAGACATTTCATCAGTCATATTACAGAATTAACATCCAGGACATACATATTTTGTTCAAAAAAAAAAAAAATATATATATATATATAAATTCAAAAAATATTACATAATCTGAACAGATGAAAAAAGACACAAAAATATTACAGGTATCTTACTTAGTCCTCTTATCTGTAAATATATCTCTAAATTTACATGATATACTGAGAGAAGGTGGCTAATTCTGTCACTGATCTCTGTATCACAGGAAAACAACAATTAAATACTGCACTCAGATGAATTTTTCCAAAGCCCTAGTGTTTATAAGTTGAATGTACCATTAACAAGTCATGTCATCTTCCTATTTAAATGATTACACCTATTTGCTTCTTAATTCCTTCTTTCTCTCTTCTCCTTCTAGTACTACAAATCATAGCACATAGTAAAAGAAACAGTCTCATAACTTTACTGACTCTCCTCTACAAATTCGCTTTCTCCTGCTTCTTTTGCCACCATCCTAAATGGCCATCTTGTTCCTCCATCTGAACTGACATTACACTTGAAATTCCTGCTATCCTTTATCACTTTTGCCTCTTCCCCACATCCTCTGCAACTTCAGCTTTTACTTCTCTCAGCACACTGTCCAGGTGATTTGTTTCAGCAGAAAGTATGTTGCAATCTACACTCTTCCCTACACATATAAGTGTTTCTATATATGCATGTAAGTGTTTCTATATCCTTTTCTCAAATCTCTTTTTCTTCAAAAAATCCCCCACTTCCATTTCACTTGCACCTTTTTTTCTCTCATCTTTTCTTAAATCTGCTCTGGCTCTCCCTAAAATAGCACATCATATTGACCTTTTTCAAGCCAAAAAAGTTAACATTTTCCTTAACATCTTAAAAGAGGTAAAAATCAGCCATTTCTGAAATACACGTACCTTTGGAAAATGACAGGCTTTACACATATATGCAAGAGGAACGATAGTTCACAGTGGGACAACCAAACTCCTGCCCCTTACAAACTACTGCCTTAACAAACTACTACAGACTAGGACGAAAGAAATCAGATAATATGAATATTTATTTCCCTGGGACTGGGAAATGATGCTGTTTACATTATTATTGTATATGTGGTACCTTTCTATGCAATAGCAATCTGATGAACTCAGATATGAGTGGCTATGAAGTGTATCTAACCTTTTACTAAACACGGCTGAGGAAGACTGGTCTGCATCTAGACTCCTCATTCTGAGGCAAATTCTAAACTATCTTAAAACATCTTCATCTTTAAACATCTTTTTAATAAATCTGAAATATATTTCCCATAAAACGTCTGCGCCTCAATTTTATTTTACAAGCATCAGAATGAACACAACTGTAGTCTTCTCACTGTGTCCACATGTTCCCTTAGGACTCTGAGAGGACCAACGAGTGTCCTTCCCTCCTTGCAGTGATTTGTGGAGCAGCCTGTACCTGTCCCCAGCCCACAGGGACACCTTGTAAGTGTGGAGATGGACTGAGCATCTCAAAGACAATCTCTGTCTGGCTTCCCTTCATGCTCTTCTGATCTGCTTCCCCCTTTCTTGAGCCTAAAACTCTGTTAAGTCTGTAATAGACTTAATATGCATTAATTTAAGAGCTCGAGTATATTGCCTGAAAACAATAGTTTGACGCTTGGGAAATATATTCCTTTAATTGGGCTGTGCCTGCCCTTCTCAAATACTTATGTAAACTCTATTGTGTACAAGGGCATAAGGGTTAAAACTTATGAAGTTCTTCTTGGCCTTGTATTTGTTTGAGATAATTACGTTTTTGCTCTGGAATGTATGACATCTTTGCCAGTTTTTTGCCAGGTAAGTTAACTAATTCCCATTTTAGGCAAATCAAGAATGCAGTTTTACTTGGCATTTATGGAATGCTAAAATTATTAACTTAAGATAGTATTATGGAAGAAAAATTGTGATATTATAGGTCTTAACATGTTTTAAATACTTCTGCTATGAAAGATAGACTAGACAAAATAAATATAATTTTCCATCTTTTAAATTAAATTGAGCAACAGTCAACTTGGGACTGTAACCAGAGACATTACAATTGTAAAAGAACAGTAGTTTCATTATTTTCTTAAGCTTTTTCTTGTAAATTGTAATACTTGGATACTTCGGTTATAACAGCATCAGCTCTTTGAGGAGTCCAAGATTTGTCTGTTCTAGACTTAATGAAATACATTAAAAAAAAACCTTCCAATTTTAAGTTCCTACTATGGTTCAGATCTGAGCTTCAGTCACATTTAGATTTGAAATCTGATGGATCTAATTTTTCACTGCCCTCTGTTGTCTTTTATACTTCAACAGATGGAATCAAAACACCACATCTGAAGCTCACTTGTGAAAAGCATGACTTCCTCTCTAGTATGGCAGTCTTCTAAGGAGCAAAGTTCTCTCTCCTGGATCACTTCACATGGAAATGACTTAAAATATCAAGCACCTTTCAACACTGTAAAATTTCCAACTGAGATCTATTTCTTAATTCAAACTTTATGGGTTCAGTCAATTTCTAGTAAGCACATCTTGCTGCCTCTACATTCTTTGGCACGCTTAGCGGTTAAAAGTAATTTCCATTTCCCATCAAGAAAAAGACTTGAATCTGAAAACTGGAAAATTCACTTAAGAACTGTTCAGCATTTTCCAACCAGCTATTCCAGCCGAGTACTATTACATCAGTTCTGAAGCTCCACACAGTTAAGTTGCTGACTGCCAAACAGTAGATGAGGCAGTTGTCTATACACAGGACACAAAATTCATGGAAGTGTCAAAGCTTCTTGAAATCTTAAAAGATTAAAACATTCATGTTGGGGACATTATAAGCTTTATTGACTCTAATGAAAAAAAAATGGATATAGCCAGAAAAAACTCCCAGAGATCTGGGACATGCTGTCAATGTCTCTACTGCTGTGCAGAAATGGATGCAAATTTGGGACTGCAGTTGAGTTGCTCACCCCTTCATAGTTCTCCCCATTTCTATACTGCCTGTACAGCCACTCAGCTGGTACTCCCAATGGGTGTGGGTATGCCCACACGCCCATGTGCGAACGCCATGGGTGTGTGCAAATTTAGGGGTAAACTCAAGGATAGATACTTGACCTAGGAACAGGTCCATCTGCACCTCAAATTCTGTCATACGGACAATGCCAGATAGACAAAACAGTGCAGATTTCTTCCTACAAGGAAGAAAGGATAGTTGGGGTCTGTGGGCAGCCTAAAACTCAGCTACAGGTCCTATTTTTTTCTGTATGCTCTAAACATCAGGCTTTATTGGTATCAGGCAGTTCAGATACAACCTAGATGCAATTCATGATCTTATTTCCATCCTTACTGCTGAATGCTGGAACACATAATTTCCATATGAATATTTGAACATATGAATATTTGAAATTCTGACAGATTCTAAAGCTTAGATTTGCTATAGCTGAAGGCTACTATGTCTTACAAGGACGCTTACTGTATCATAGGACAGATATCAACAGTATTGAAAAACGATGGAAAAATTAGCGGTAAAAATATTTCCTCTCTTGTGATGCACTGACAAGTCAGGTATGTGGTATGTCCTGAATTTCATATTAAAATCTACATACAGTCTTGTTCATAAACAAGATATCGGTAACACCACAGGAGTTAGGAGGAGTGCTGGCATGGCCAAAGAGAGTATGCAGCATGCCGAATTTTATTTTGAGGGTAGGTAGGAATGCCGGGTAAAACATGTTCCCAAGGATACAAAAATACTTAAAAATACTTTCTTAACTTTATGTACGAAGTCAGAGTTCTCCTTTACCAATAAATGTTCCATTTATAGGATGTATTATATAACTCTAGCTTATTGTTTTCGATTAGAAAAAAATACAAAAGAAAATGAAATTAGAAATTAAAGGTTATTTGTAACAATTTTTAACATTTCAGATCCAAGCATTTACACCATTCTGATCCAATGTAGCCTTCTGTTAATGATACATCTGTCATTTTACTGACACCCCTAACCAGCTTTATTCTCTTTCCAATTAAGAGACAAAGCTGATTATGGCAATCTATGAACTGACATCTGAGGGCTTTTGTCATAATGTAAGAAGCAATGAATATGACTATTGTTATGCTAAAACAAACAAAAAAATGGGAATTTTTACAAGAAAACCCAAGGTAGCAAAACATACACTGGTTAAATTAATACAGATTTCTCCCTATTCATGCAAAATGCACATGTGCCTGTATTATATAATTAAATGTGGATACTGTCTGAGAAATTAATTCCCAGTAATAGAAAACATAAAGCAACAATGATGTATAATATGCCTGACTAAAATATGTGAGGAGAGATCATCAGATCATAAACAATCTCAAACAAATAAATGACATACAGTAAGTCATCAATCCTCAGGGAAAAATTAAGCTGTTAAATATTCCAAAATACTTGCATGTAAGGACATGACTTCAGGTCCTTACTAGTGTTAAATCAAAGATATCTGCTCGATGGGCTCTCCGGCGCAGATGAATACCTTCTGGAAATATTCTTCAGCACTGATCTATGCATTAATTGGGAACACAGAGAATGTGCCTTTCTCAATGCTTCTCCTAAATAATGTTCCTGTTTTGTGAACGAAAAACTGTGCAATCACTGCTGAAACTGGTAAACTGACAGGTATTTTTAAGACAATACTGAGGATTGCATTAAATGTTCATTAGTGTGGTAATGTCCTTGCTTGTGGATGGAGATATATCCTCCTAAGGCCTGAGAACAAGCTTCTCCACACTAGCATTAAAAAGGCCACAAAGAAGATGTCTGCAGGCAAATTCAACAGAAGCAGATGATCTTCAGTATTTTGAGATGTTAGGAGTTTTCAAACTTGAAGATAACATTGAACAGTTTTCCCTTCAGTTGCAATTTAAAGGCAACAGACAGAGGTTGTGTGTCTTTTCTAACAGTACTAGATCTTCACTACCATTGACTGTGTTGAAGATCTTGCCGCTGAAGTTCCTGGCAGGAATTCACAGAATCCTTTCCAAGGAGCTCTACCAATTCTGTTTAAAAAGACTTCCGCAAATGATACTGGATGTCCTTGGGACAGATCTTAAAGAACTGCAGATTGACACAACTCTACTGGCATCATCTGAGCTAAATGAATTTACACTCTAAAGAACCTTTGGTCCTTAGCTGCCTACTGTGTCAGTCAGTGTTACAAATATATCTTGCTTTTTTTTTCTCTTTAAAATATTTATTCTAAATTATCAGAAAAGTCAAGATATCATAAGCTACAGAATGAGTATCATTCACTTTTAATCGTGGATTATAGCATCCTTAACATGCACACTGTAGGGTGGGTATTAATTATTTCACCATTTGCTGGTCAAGGGATTGTGTTCTTTTCCCTCAGATGATTACATGCAACGAATGGTTCAGTGTCTGTGATCTCAGATGGGAAAAATATCCTCTCTCAGCCTTCACTGAGCTTTATGGGGAATGAACCTCCTCACGTTTTATTATAAGAGATCTAATATAGATATATATATTGAATACCTTTACATTGGTTGTCAGGTCAACTACAGAGATCTGCAAGATGTGATGGTTAGTACTTATAAAACCAACTGTGTTGCTCAGTGTTAATTTAAAATCAGTCTATTTCTGTGCCACATCATGGAATACCTAGCTGACTGAAAATGAAACTTGGGGAACTGCTTTAAGGAATTATTAAAAGCGATAATAATTTCTCCTCTCCCTCAGGATCAACTCTAACAGCATGTTCAATTATGTATTGTCATTAATCAGTTGGTAGCATCCCGATTCTGATAGCTACCTGTTAATAAGCTTGGCCTGTTTGGCCGCTTAGCAGAAGAAGGGGGGATCTGCAGAATGCACATTCTTTGCTTTGGAAAGCAAGATATTTGATCTTGGCCTAACCACAAAGCATTTTGCTCACAAAGAAGTAAAAAAACCTGAATTTACAGAAGATTTTGGAAACACATCAAACAAGACCTTAACTGGAGCTGGCATCAGTTTAGTGTCATCTCAGGGGACTGACAATAGACAGTATCAAACTAAGCAAGAAGTAAATATCACTAAAGCAAATACTACTGGCTAAGCAGTAGGCTATGATCAACACTGGTATGCTACAACCCCGACTGTGGGGGTCACAGCACGGGAACACTCACATGAGAGTCTGAGGCTCCGCACAACAGCCACAACCGCGGACAGATGTCCAAAGAGTGCAGGGCACGTGTCAACTGCAGAACTCTCCAAAATGCCTTGGAAAAGCAGATTTTAAAATATTTGAGTCAAAAAAAACACCACTGCATATGGCCACTGTACAGCCATCGCATCTCTCCCGCCTGTGCAAGAGCCATCGGATCCCGGTGGTGCATCAGCGTTGCGAGCAGCAGCTGGACAGCTGCCAGCCATGGCAGAGGGGAGCTCTCCCACCAGAACTGGCACCACAGTAGTTTCCAAGCCTTCCTGACTCCTGCTTTTCCTGAGTCTCCCCCAGCCCTCCTCTTCCCGCCGCCACCTCCTCTGGCTGGGCTGGAGGACGTGGCCAACGGGAAGGAAGCGCAGCCAAGGCTCTGGTATGCCCCAGCAATTCCTTGCTGCTGTTTAGAGGGTCACTGGCAGCCAGGATGAGTTAGAGCAGCCTTCGGGCTGCTCTGAGTTACTGCAAGGGACTTGACTGACTCACTGCTGCTCCAGGACTGTGGGAACACACAGCTTATCTTACAGCCATCTTCAGGCGTCCCTGCTCCTGAGCTATTTCAGCTGTGCCCGCAGTGGAAAAACGGAGACCGCGGCTTGTTTACAAGTCTGGTGGCTGCAGCAGCAGGGAGGTTTCCCTTGCCTTTCTCCTGCCTTCACTTTTCTGTTCGTTTTGGTTTTACAGAGAGCTCGGGTAGCGCTCGTAGTCCTGTGCTTGAACAGAAATAGTGACTCACATCAGTCTCCGCTCTGGTGACCTGTCCTCAAAATCTGAGCCTCCTGTCAGCTGGGGAGGCTCGGAGAAGCCACACTCCGAGGGGATGTTCTGCTGGCAGACAGGACAAGCAGCACTCTCCTGGTTCCAATTTGTGCCCGCCAGGGATATTTTCATCGTTTAGCATTTTATTTTTATACTTTTAATTACATGTTAATGACGGGCTAAGTTAGACAGAGATTGACTGTGAAGTTCCCGTGTTTAGTCAGGAAACATTTTTACTCCAGAGGGACTGAAGCTTAAATTTCTGCATTAAAAACCTGTTTTGCTGGTGTACAGAAAGTATCAAACTTATTTGTTCTATACATTTCTGAAGTATTCACGTACTTATTACATACCTTCTATTTTCCTTTTTAGATTTGCCATTTTAGTTTGAAGCTCTTCACTTATATTTTTCCCACTTACCCTCTTTGTCCTTTTCTTCTGTCATATCTTTATGACATTCAATCTTTTTTATAAAAAGTACTTCAATTTTTTAATATTACTGCCTCTTCTCTATCATTACCTATATTTTACATTTCATTAAGCAGTTTTAATTTTACTTTTCTCTGAATGTTCCTTTGATTACACCATTTCTTGCCTTGACCCTTTCATTTTATTTTCTCTTCTGTAATTTGCTTTTCCTCTGCCTAACCAATGTGTGCCTTGTTTCAAGGACTCTTATTCTCTGTTACTCTCCTTTTGACTTATCTTTGTTGCTCAGCACTGACAATGTTCTTCCCCTATGCCTGTGAATGACAGTGACAGCATTTGAGTGGTAGCTGGCAGATCTGGGGACAAGAAGTATCTGTCTGAGAAGATTTTATTTGGTTTTGTTTCTTATTTTGACTGTGGAACCAGACCTCTCGAATCCTGGAGCACCAGGGGGCATTGTTTCATTTAGAAAATAAAAATTGTCATGATAGCTATAAACTTTACAACAAGTCCACTGCAATACTAATCAGATCCAAAGGGGAAAAAAAAAAGCCAAAATGGAGCTATTCTGTCAGCTGCAGAGACCAAGGCAGGTTATGGGTCAAATGTTTTAATGCCAAAAGATGGGTTAATAGATTGCATTTTGTAACCACGTGCATGGTAATACCAAAGCAAAAATGCAGCTTCACAGCTGGCTAAACTTGCAGTAGCAACAGGCAGCTCTATTAGCACCAGTGAAACAACACTGTTTGCCAAAGAAAAAAACAAGGCAGCAAAACTGCCTACAATTATGAAGGAAATCATCTATGTAACAAGTTAACTAATGCCCAGAAGCTGAATGACTCATAGCATTAAGAAAATTAGAGAGGGTGCTCAGAAGTATCCTATAATTCAGAACATGTACATTAGGATATTGTGGTCTTAATATGCTGGAAATAAATCTAAGCACTGTGCAATATATGGCTCCAAACCCTGCAAAACCTAAGCAAATGCTTAATTCAAATCATATGGTAGAATTACACATGTAGATATTAATTATTATTAGCTTAAGTTTCTAAATGTGGATTTTTATCTTCTTTGCTTATATAACATGCTTTTGTTCTAATGTGAGTTCATATTTGGGTGACTCTTGGTGGAGGGCAGAGCCCAGCAGGACTGCCTGTCCCCTGTCCAGAGCAGGACCAGAGAGGTCCTTCCAGCTCCATGATCCTGGAGGAGGCTCATGGGAATCAAATACCAAGCTCAAACACAATGCAAAGTTCTTATGGAGCATCTGTTTCACAAATAGTTCGGTTGCCATCAGCTTGGGAGCTTTCATCCCACTTGATATCCCACCAGCAGGGCACTGCTCAGCACATCCTACCCTTCCTCACAAGAAGCATAAAGTAGACACTTCAGCTTGTTGTAAATACCACTTAATATTTAAAAAATATGAATATATATAATGTATACATACATTAACCAACAACAGCTCAGCAAAGCCAAGAACTTACTTCTTCCCTGTGTATTTTATTCAGATTTTTTCCTATTACTTTACATTTCAGCTTGCAAAAAATGTTAAAAGCTTCTTCATTTTTACTCATCATAAAGCTCATAGTGCTCTCTCTCTCCTTTGTAATGAATACACTGCAAAGTGTGCATTCATATTATATATAAACATACACATTATACACATCTATTCAGTTAGTTCAGTTCCTAAATTGAAAATGCTCTTTACCATAACATTCTTTACCATAAGTGCTCCATTTTACCTTGTGTATTACAATTTTACCATTACAATTGATATGACTTTAAATACTTTTTTTTTCTTGTATAAGCAAACTGTTGAAGTCTAATTAAATAGCAGGTAAATAATATTGAGATTCTACTGATTCCTTTGCTAATATTCTGTAGTGGCCAAATACTGTAGGTAAATTCAACAGTTTGTTGTAACTCTGCATATTAATTTCCCGATGTATTATCAACAATATATTTTACTTATTTTCTCATAAACTTGCAGTTTAAAAATGTTTATGTGTGTTAATTTTTCCTCTATTAAAACTTACTTTGTAAACAGCTTGAAATGGGGTGGATATAACATTGTTTACCCATCATCTAGTTACAAATTTACTTGGGAAATTTGTTTTTTTTTTCATTATAAAGTCTTCTCAAACAATTGAGGGCAAATCTTAACTTCTCTAATGGATGCACTGTTTTAAGAGATGTAAGCACATAACTTCCATTAAAATCTATGTATTAATTAAAATTCACATCTAGAAGAACTGCTCTGAAATCTCAATCTGGACAACTTTGTAGAACTGCATCTGAATTACATGCCATATCCTAGACTGTAATGATAAAAAGGATGTTATTGTTAATTTCAATTTAACATGTGGACAAGACTGCCCTTAGGTGCCAAATTTCTATGAAGCAGGTTAGATTATTGTATAACCTGCATAATTAATTGTTTTGTCAATTCTACTTTTAAGCATTTGTTTTCAGTTGGAGAAGACTGTTATGTTGTTTCTGAAAATGTCTTTACAATTAATTACGTTTCTCTATAGCAAGTAGTTAGAAAATAAATATTAATCATATAAGGCTTTCTGAAATTGCTGGGGTTATCTTAATTTTATTTACAAGTGTCACAAATGGTTATAAGCCCAGTTGGTTGTAGGAGGAATGCGGCAGCACACTTGTAGCCTCAATAATCAGACACGTGCCCACTTCTGCTGCATTCAGTCCAGCTTTGCATTTATGCAAAATTTTTCAGGCTGCTTTGGAAAGGCTCTTCAGCCTTCAAAATCATCTACAGAAAGTTTCCTCATTTTCGAAAAAAGAGAACAATAATTTCAGCTCTGTCCTCAGTGAATCAGGGGGTTCTTCAATGCGAGGGCTTCCTCCAGATTACACTCCGCAATGCCAAAATCTCCTAAGACCACAATCCCAGGAAGCCTAAAGGTTCATTTTCTTTAGTGAAAGCCTCTTCTGACCCAGAATTTGATACAGTTATACCACTAATACAGAAAACTGATGGACTGTGGTCAGCTCTGTTCTGGTAGGCTCTTCATTTGTGTTCGTGTGGATGAGCTCAATGCAACCAGCAAGCAGAGCTATGCCCACTTCGTGTGCTCACCTCCACTGTGGGCAGGCAGGGTCTTAATCAGCTTAGTCCAGATCAAACAGATTTTAAAGGACTACGTCTTTTTTTTTAGTGCAAGAATTACAAGGCATCACATCAGCCTGGCAGAGTGCCTCTGGAAACTATACTGACAGAAACTGAGCTTGAAACATTTACATTTCAAACAATTACAGAAACAACTAAAGAACTTTACGGAGGGGAGTCCAACATTACAAAAATGCTGACTGTGGTTTAGTCCCTCAGTCACAGATCGATCGAGACTGCGAGAGGCAAAGGGAGAGTGTCCCTATGCTCTTCCTAACATTTTCCTCCTTGGCCCCTGGAGTAGAAAGGAAAGGGAGGTAGTCCCTTTAGTCTGATGTGGTGCTGTTGCTTTTCTGGCTGGGAAACTCATGCTGGCAGGAAGCAGAAGGAAACAACTATTGGCCAGTTCAACGTAACTTTGACAAAATGACCAAGGGATAACAAAGTGGAGGCCCATGTTCTCCAATCCATATTTTGGACCACTCTTGAAATCTTGCTTTTAAACACAGACATATATCAAGTTTCTGACTTGGGAAAGGGAGGAAGGAATTCAGAAACATAAGCAGGAGAATCAATAGATTTTGTTCAGGTATATTCCTAGGGCAAATATTTGCTAGTTAATACTATTAAAATGTCATTTAGTTTGCTATTTAAATTTACTATCAATACATGATACAAGCTGCATGAAATAAAAATCCTGAACAGAAACACACAGCCAATACATGACTTTTTATAGTTACTGAAACTAAAGTCTCTTCTCACAGGTGTAGTACTGAAAACAGTTTCGTGATTGTTCACTATATTGCTCACAATTCTTTTTTTGCCTGTATAAAATCATTCAAATATAGCTTTTCACTTCCTCAGTTGAACTGTGCTGTGACCATTTCTGAGCCCTACATATGGAATTAGAATTGCATCATTCTTTCCTTGCTTCCATTTTTTGTTTTTATTTTCTGAACAGCTTCTTTGTGAATGCTTACATTTAAGCTAAAATTTAAAATTAGTCAACTTGTGAATTACATAAAGACTACTAGTTCTAGCTAATAGTACCTTTCAGTGCAGCTTAGCTTAAATGCACAATATTCCTGCTACTCCAACCTGTACCAGTCTCCAAAACAGACTCTTGTACAAGTCACTGCAGAGGGTATAGCAGGTTTTCTCATGTGTAAACCCACTTCATTTTTCTCAGAAAGCACTCTATCTTTCTGATGTTAGTAACTGAAATAATAGAATTAATTCTTCTGGTTCTTGCAGGTGGCATCAACTGCAGCTGTTCTATAAAAATATTATGAGCGAAGCTCCTGCCTAACAATCTTTGCTTTCTTATGTAATGTCCTTTAGCTAGGCCATTTCCCTAGCAAAGTAGTATCCGTAAATGAATGGAGTCATTAATTCAGCCCATCAACAACGAGATCTTCTCCAAGCAGAACAAAGAATAGATAAAATAATACCATAAAGGAAAGGAGAGCGAAAGTAGGGAAGAAGAGAAGACAGAGGATCAAGGAATGTATAGTTAAAGCAGCAACACATAGGAAAAGGGGTAAGGTTCATACTTCCAAATAAACTTGAGAGACCATACAGAAAAAGAAAACACAAACAAAACATGATGACCCCAAACAGGAAATGGGAGATCAAAGATAAGCAGTGATATTCTATCATGCAGTTCTTTAATTTTCCAAATCCCTGTTTTAATAAAAACAAGGACTTTCCGAAGAATTATCCTGCCATAAACTCTTCATACACTATTAAATGTGCTCTGTGGAATTTAAATTCAAAGCTTACATCTCCTTCTCAGTTACTATGGAAGCACCTACCCTCTGTACATTTCACATCTACAGTCTTAGACTTTTTTGCATACAAGATTATAATAAAATGTTGCCAATTCCTGAAAAATACATCTGAAAGTTTACCTTATTTATTTATTTATTTATTTATTTATTGTTTATGCAACTAGAAATCCCACCAAGCCTCCAGACTGGCAGATGACATCTTGCTCCTCAAGGCTATTAAAGGTTCAGTAAAGGTTGTGTTCTTCTTCTTTCTGCCCATTTTGGAGGTTGAGTTATTTTGGTGGGGAGCAGGGAGGGTGGTTGAACCCATCTTTGGGATTTTTTTATTCCCACTTTGGAGCACAAACTTTTCTTCTCTACTGCTAAGGCTCCTCTAGTCTGCTAGCTCTGTTCTTGAAGACAAGTGAGTTTTGCAATACAACCACTCTGCCCAACAGGACCCACTTGCCTTGTCTAAGTGCCTGTTTCCCTTGTTACGCTGCCAGAGGCTGGGAAAAGAGACCGTTTCATGGACCTAATGTCAAGGCCGACGGTGTCTAAGGGAATAACAAGGACACAGCCCCTTCATATGGGCCAGTTGATATATGCATTCCCATACCATTTAACATTGCTGCAGAGCAGCCAACTAAGAAGTGTCTGCTCCTAATTCTCCTATTTGATTATTTTCTCATATCCAGACGATGATAGTTTTAGCCATCTATTTTCTGCCAATAGCCTCAGTGAAATGATCTACAGCATCAGTTCATCTAACAGACTGGCAGATCCCTACAAACCGTCATTAGGGGTGACGATTGAGGGGACTATCAATGGCAGGCGAGCAGGACTAAGGCCTTCGTGTCTATATTTAATTAAGTTCTCATGCAGAGATCTCTCAGTGCTGAGGATCATGACGCTTGAACAACACGCTACACCAATTCCGTGGAACAGCAGAGGAGTCCAGCAGCGCTGCCTGCAGCATTTGCTAAAACTCTGGAGGGGCGTAAACAAAAAATAATGCCACATACACACATGATTTTCACATTCATGTTACAGACACTACCTGCGCCTGAGTTATATGTCTTCAGACTAAGTGTCTTTGCAGAGGATGAGACCGTAATGCTGCCTAAGACAGCATGCCACCTGAGACCTTTTCCATCATGAGACAAACTAGTCTTGGGGAATTTTGATCATTCTAACATTGTTAAAGATTCACAAATGGTGTTTTAATATTACAAACGGTGACAGAGAGACCGAGAGCCTATTTGTGTTTTTCTGTAAGAATGCAAGAAAATTCTCGTTGGTTTGAAGCAGCAGATCCAAAAGTAAGCCTACGTGAGTTACTAAAGGAAAGACATAGGCAAGTAAGAATATTACTTCAATTTTTTTGTCGTGATTATTTAGAGGAGACACATCTGGAGATGCAAGAGCAGTAATAAACATTTACGAAATCCAGGTAACACTTTGCACACAAAATAACATAGGACAGACATACCAGGAAGGGTTAGATAACATGTTACTCAAAATAGGCATGGCTAAATATGCAGGCTCTGCTCACTTTCCAAACTTCTTTTTTAAATGCTGACCAAGCTCAGCTGGGCAAGACCTGCTTAGGGTAGCCATTTTCACATTCCCACTGAACATATCAGCTCTGACAATATATATATTTTTTAATCTCTACAGCAGAGTGTACTACATAATTTCCTGTAACTCAGCCAAGAAAAATATTTTAAACTTGAGAAACTAAAAGTGCAAATATAATAATATACAGAATCGCACCAAATTTTGCAACAGTCCAATGTTCCTGATATTTTTATCTTAACACATCAAGGGTGATAGAAGCTTCTTTTTGCTGTCAAAGTGATCAAAGAGAGGTTGAGAAAGAATCTATAAACAGATGCTGCCCAGTGACAAACCTTAAAGAACAAGACTGTGGGGCCAGATGTTTGAGTGACCTTCGGACTACAGAACATGTTGGCATGGTGTTGATTTAGATAGTTGTTGGCAGGGGCTTTCGATCCAGCAGCTGAAAAAAAAATCTAAATTATGGAAATATTTTTTTCTCATCTTTCCCGTAACTACAAAAACTGAAACTACTGGTCAGTAGGGCTGATGGCTGTCAAAGAAGTTGAATTCACCACACAACCCTGCCAGTAGGTATCACATCAAAAAGGAGTTAGCTGAATGAACAAGAACATCTTCAGGCTGTGCCATTTTGCATCCCCCTCAACTTTCAACAGCTGTTTCTTGAGTGAATACAGATGCAAAATAATTATATGAAATGTTTTACATTTTCAATGTACCACATAATGTAAATGTGGAATCTGTGAGTACCTATAGGTGATATGACATAAACCATCCTTAGGAAAGCAGTTGAGAAATGGAATAGCAAACAGAATGACTAATCAATAGGGCTAACTTCACTAAATTATATTCTTTATAGTCTCAATTGGTGCAATTAAATGGCATTAAAAAAAAGATAATTAATCACATACATATTGCTTATGTCAAACACCAGAAGACAGAAATTATTATTACAGGAAACCTTAGTTGTGTTGCACTTTTATTGACTGCAACAGCCTCAGCATGCCCTCTTAGGATTTTATCATAGCAATGAAAATAGTTCTGTATTAGGAAATGTTTAAAAAAAAAAGTTCCCAATCCAGATTTCCAGCAGATACTTAAGTATAAACCACTGCACATTACAAGAACAAATACAGAAAGCAGAAAAAGTCTTGCTTTGTAACATTAAATGTGATTGAAGACTGTACAGTTCTTCTTACGCTTTTAGACGTTTTGTCACTTTACCTGGAGAAATATACACTGCTTATTCTGAATTGCTGCTGATGTCCAGCACTTGTCAAAACCGCTATCTGTCAAGCACTTCACAAAGTGTTGCAAAATGACAGATCAGGATGTCTGAATAGATGGAGCCCCAGGAAAAACAGAACAGATAGAAAATTCATGACTCTAAACTACATCAAAGCGACTTCTGTCAACATCATGTCAAAAGAAGGAAAAAAAGAACTGTTCATTTTAGAGGGTTTTTTTCATTATATAAACACTTTTTTCACGTATGAGCTAAGTGTAAGGAAAAATTAACTTGGTGTACAGTATGATCATTCAAGTGTGCCAAAAATACTCTTTAAATAATCCAGGAATAAGGAAAGTTCTAACAGTAGATACTGTCTGGCAGTTAAAACCAATGACATCCAAAAGAAATGTATGAAGATTCTATCAGCTTAAAATAGGACAAACCATCTGGCTACAAAGAAATAAAAGTACTCTTGTGTGCATGTTTGTTGGGTTTGCAGAATCCTACAACTGGATTAATTTTGTATTTCCTCTACAATCAGTTTTGATCATCTCTGCTTAGTCTGTCAATTGCACAATACTAATTCACTGTTATATTCCAGGCAACAGATTTAGCAATATCAAGGCATTACTTTAATTTAAAAAAAGAAAAAGGATCACCATCAACATCACCGGACCTTTCGTTACAGATAAATCTTTTAAACAGTTCCTTCAAGAGAGATGGAAAATGAGTGAGTTGTGATACATGGCTATACATATTCAAATCAAACATAATCAAATTTCAAAAAAGTATCACATACTCAGAAGTCTGTGGGTAACACAGATCTAGAAATGCTTTCTGTCTCAAATAGCTCTCACTGTTGACAACTGCCATCAGTAGGAAATTCAAATTCTATTAACGCTGTGTAGATCTGCAGATACAAACAGGCTAAATGACCACGTACAATGGTCTTTGTGGCTTTTACAGCATTGGGAAATATGAAACACACACAAGTGCACACACATATTAGGAAAGGGGAAATCAACACTTCATGCATAGGCAAGTATGCATTAGCAAAAGACAAGCATTTACATAGTTTGGCAACTCCAGGCCTTCCCCATTTACTGTCTCTCCCGTCATCTTTTTTTTCGCTGCTGTTTGGATTCTTACATCCTTCCACTCACTTTTTAAAAGCGCCTAAAAAGAAGCTGCTGCCGCCGCCGCAGGCTGCAGAACTCCGACAAAATAGTGACCACTGATCCAGAAATCGGCACTTGCTCAATGGTGCAAATATGCTCTGATTTTCCTCCGAGAAGCTGCCCAATAACTGTGGGCTAGAAAAGTTTTGCTAGCTTCAAAACATTTGCAAGATATATATGAGCATGAAAAGGAAGCCTCCTGGAACAGAGACTAGAAATACGCTTTAGGATGGCCTGTGGAATATGCAAACATGTCTGGGAATTGCTATCTATTGATACCTGAGTATGGTGGAAGGCATCTCTGTTTCTCAGTGTAAGCAGAACTCAATATATCTTGCTTCCTACTTACAAAAGATGTTTATTACCTGTAAGTGTACAGAGGTGTGTGCTTCACAGCAGCAGTGATTGGTAATAAGCCTCCTTTTCTCATTTACATTGATAGCAAGCATTAGTGAAGATATATGCATTTCATTTCATGGTTCAGAAAGAACAAAGTATATGTATATGTGATAGCAGTGGGTGGTTAATGAAATGGTCTGACAAACATAAGCTAATACATAATCATACCAGAATGCGGACTGGAACACCTGTTCCTGCTTCACAGGCTTACAATTCTTAAATAAAAGTTACTATTTGCAAGAACTGAAATCACTACTATTTAGACATCAATATGCTCCAAGGAAATTTTAGTCATTTTTTGCAAACACTAAAGGTGGGGGGGGGGATTTTAATGATATCAAATCTCTTTTGCTTGTGTCCTAAGAGTAATGAAAACTTCACACATGCATGAAGCTCCAGTAATTATTTTAAACTGCCTTCTGTTGTCCCCCTGAGGAACACGGTGGTATTTGTTTGATGCAGTTTAATTAGTGTCAGGGTAATTAATGCTATGCTATCTACATGAGATCAAAACCCTTTCTTTGTAACACTCGGGTAACTAAGAACTAAGAAAAGGAAGTGGTCTGAAAATGTGGAAGCCTGAAAAGGTAGATTCAGAAATGAATCGAATTGCTCCAATCTGCATTTATGCATCGGAAATATTAAGCGCATCCAGCAAAGTCAGCACCTTCAAGTGTGAGATTGGGATCATAATGCATTAGAACGGTGCTGTAAGACAGGAGATCCACTGCCTCCCAAGTAAGTGAAATTCTTTTTCTATGGATGTAATCAAATTAAGTGAAACATTCATGGACACCATGCACCTTGTAAGGAGTTTAAATCCTTTAATAATGAAATTATATACTTTTGCACAACCAGATCACCATAGCTATTTATAAGCAGCATGTGGTACTACCATGTGCTGATACATTTTTCTAAATAAAAGCATCATTTGGGTTTAATGAATGAATGTGATTCTGCTTTAATGTCTGAATAAAATTTGCATTTAATTGAATGTTCAGTCTCCACTTCAAAATAGTGCCCTCTGCTAAAAAGACCAAGGAGATATTGGAGTACAGAAGTTAGAAATACATACAAAAATTCCAGACACACACACTGCATGGACTACATAAATCCTTTTAAAATGTTTCTTTGGTAATAAGTAACTGCAGTATAAATCTCAGAACACACAAACTCAGGCTGATTACAGGCTTAAGGAAATAACTAGAGTTATCTTGACTGGATAAATTATTATATCCTAGAGGTTATTCTGGTTTTCTAATAAAGCTTCAGTAGCAAAAAGAAGGAAAGGAAGTAAAAAAAAAAGCTTGAGATTTTTTTCTTTTGAAAGTAATGAAATTACAGGCTTGCCATAATACCTTTGACGTCTTTACTTGATGAACAGAAACATTTTAAGTTTAGATGCACAGGCATTGCCTAGAAAATATATTTTTTGCAATAATATTGAGGTTCTGTTAGTTTTCCTGCAAAGGGGGCAACACTGATTTCCAGCTCAACAGAGTAAATTTATCTATGACAGGGATGTCCCAGGGGCACAAACAATAAGAGCCCTGTTCAGAAATCACAAATATTCTGCCCCAAAACCCCAGTCGTAGCCCTACAGCACTGTGCAAATCGCACAGCTAGTCTTCCCCATTAAACTACGGTTTATCTTTATAACAAGTAACCAGCTTATGCCGGTGGCTCATCGCAGGCAAAGGGGCTCTGCTGAGCGCTGTTTCTTGAGGTCATTCATGACCAGACACCTCCTAGGATCAGCTGACTAGCAAAATATGCTTCTCCATATCGCCAGCTCTGCTCCCTGCAACTCGGCTGTTTATCAATTAAAGTGATAAATACCAATGACTTTGATAACAGGGGCGACCCACGATGCGGTGAAGCAGCCTCCAGAAAGGCTGCCCGAAGAACCGCATGCGAAGTTCAACAACTGTGAAAGAACTATTAGAAAGGACACACAAACAAGTGACCTTGACTGACAAGCGCACTTCATCCCAGCAATAAACAGCGGCGCTGCTGATAAGTGTTCATTGGCGCAGAGAGTAATTACCTATCTGTCAGCGTTGCTGGTGTGTGCGAAATAGTATAAATGAAACATACATAATGTACAGCAATAATACCGGGCATGCAGAACCTAATGTATTATCATCATTCTCAGGGCTCAGGTTTATGTGGCTGCCACCACTGAGTAAATGCCTTCTAGCCATGATAATTTCATTCTAATCTCTGTTCCATATTATAATTTTCATGGCTAAAAGATACTGAGGAGCAATACGTTTCAATCAAGGGCTAAATAGAACACAACCTGTAACTGGATATTTTATACACCTATATATATTTTTTTTCGCTCAAAAAAAAAATTAGTCAATTTATGAATAGACTGAAATAAGCTGTAAATTTATGGATGACAAACTCTGTCTGTAGCAATGTCACAATGTCTGGAGACAGGCTTTACGTATCTTGTAAAAGGGATGCCAGCTTTGTCTATCATATCACAAAAGAATTCCACCCTCTGGAAGAATAAAGGTTTCTACTCTTCCTCCTAATATATTATCAAATAAGGTTAACTTTTAAATGAATAATAAAAGTGTCCCATAGATCATTTTTTGTCTGTATATATATATATATATTTTAATGCTTTTAGGTAGTATATATTCTCATTTTTAAAAGCTGTTTTAAATGATGGTTTTTTTACCTAATCTACACAGCAAGGCCATCCCTTTAAAGGAACAAACCTGCATGCTTCTGCATTAGTATACATTTTAAAAATGTCCTTTATGTATTTTGAAATTGTTTTAGAAACCTTTAAGAAGTACAGTGACTTAAAGGCATTATAAACCTCTTCTTTCCCTCTCCCACAAACCATGAAAAGGAAGAGACTAGCGACTGCCATCTCATCAAAATACATTTGGCTGTATTTTAGTATTGGGGAAAAGTGAAGCAAAGCGTGCGCCGGAGCCTCCATGCCCTCAGCATCCTACATGACAAACTGTTGCATGGCTGGCAGCCACCCAGGACCCGGGACAGCCACGCATGCCTAATCCATTGGTGCCCTAGGATCCTCCAAACGGGGCTGCAGCCGACCAAACATGAAAAAGCACGTGCTCTAACCCGTTGCATCCTCGAAGGCCAAATGGGGCCCCTAGAACACTTTTGGGTGAGGGTTATTTACATCCCAAGCCCACAGGCTCCAGGAGCCCTGTTAGACAAGAGGAGATGGGAGAGGCCGGTTCATGTGGTGGCCCGAGGACCTGGCGTGGGCCACCTCTGAGCAGGCTCTGACTCAGCTCCGGAGAGGAATCCACATGCCCACTCTCACGCTCATGCTCATGACTTCTGTCCTCACTGAACCAGCCAGCCACGGAGGGCTACAGAGGCAAACCCGAAAGCTCAGTGTTTGCAGTTCCTCCACTGCAGTTTCCATCAGCAGCCTCTCTTTGCTTTTGGACTGTCCGTCGGGAAGCACCCAGCCTCGCTTCTGAAGCTCACGCGGACTCGCTCACGTTTGGTAGCACAGCCAGGCTCTGCAGATGTCTGCAGCCACCTCGGGCAGCGCTCGCAGCACGGCGCCGGTTAACCAGCAGGATTCACGGACAAGCTTCTCCACAAACCCGGATTAAGCTCCGAGCAGTACGGAAACCTGAAAGCCGGCATGTTTTGCCTGGCTGGGAGTTTCACTACAGAAATTTCACATGGCTCTAAATATAACTCAACAGCAATATTTATTTTATTTAAATGTTTCAGAACATTGCATTTGACAGAAGACAACAGACTGGAAAATTGCCTATACAAAATGCAAGAGGTAGTTGCAGTATTTTCTGGCATGTGGCATTCCTTTTCCCTTCACTGCCGCTCAGATCACAGACCGCGCGGTGCTGCGGCCCCCGCTCGCCTTCCCCGCAGCCTCCGCCGGGTGACGGCGCCGGCGCAGGGCCCTGGGACGGCTGCTCACACCGCCCTGCGTGACACTTCTGCTCTCTGCTTGCTGACATAATTCCTTAGACAATAATATCTCAAGGAATTGTCAGGAATCCCATGTGTCTGCAGACACAGGACACTATTTTGGTTGCTGGAAGTTATATTTTTACAGCATTTTGATGGCTGAAAGTCAGAAGGGTGAAACACTCTACTGATGCCACTGAGTTTGGTCCAAAGAAGGACACGTCATGAGTTCCCACCACAGCCAGCCTGCTTGTGATCTACTTATAAATTTCAAGTTAGATTTAACCGCAAGGATCAAACTGTTTTTTATACTTAAATATGACAAGTTTCCTGATGCACTAGAAGATTTGCCCAGGGTGGTTTTCCATTCCCACCTTACGTGTTTAACGGTGGACCAAGATGTGTGAAACCACCCTGCCCTGATTTACAACCACACGCAGTTTGTGAGGAACAAGAGCGCAGAAACAAAGGGCTTTTTCTGTTTGTTTCCAACAAAACGAAACAGCCGCTTGGAGAGGGTGAGAGAATAATAACGCGAGCCCTTTTCCCTTAGAAACGAAGTGAAAATGAAAATGTTTTTTAGTCCCTCTCAGCACGCCAGGCTGCGCCACACAAACCCAACACTGTTGCGTGGCAATGGCATCAGGATGCAAACCCAACCCCAAATTCCAACCGGAATACAAAAAAACCCTTTTAAATGCTCGCTGACATGCAGACGGTATACAAAATTTAGTGCCTGGCTCCCAAATGACACTTGCAGGTGCAATAAAAACGAAATACGTTGTGCCAAAACCCAGTGAGAGGCACATTCCCTGTGCAGAGCCGCCTGCACGGATTCCTCCTCCTTTAGCTCGAGCCTCGGGCCTGTCAGCACCAAAACAATTCAGCGAGCGGCGACGAGCGGCACTCAATGCACCTCTTTGTGTGGATGTGACTGCGCGGGCCAAGACCATGTCCCCTGAGCGTCTTCCGCTCCTTTTTTGTTCCCTTTTAGAAACCATGCGAGATGGGGCGCTGCTCAAACGTGAGGCGCATACTCCGGTAATAGCAGGTGCCTAAGGGATAAAAGGCTTATTACGCTTTCAGCTAAAGTTGTTAATCCTCTAACAAGCCAAAACAGCATGTGCTGGAGCCTTAGAGACCCCGGGTTCAGCGAGATACCCACGTGCGCGTAGGAAGTTGTTGCAGGCCACAGCGCTCTCCCTGGCTTTCAAAAAGCACAAAAGAAACAAACAAATTCAGGGAATTACATACGAAATCTCCAATTAAAGGCACTTTGCTTTATCAAGCATTATGTTGGGAAATACTAGAATTAAAGCTGCCCCACATTGCCTCATTTCACTCTGTTTCAGTATATAGTTCAGTTTGTACATTATGATGACCTGCTACTTGCCTGCATGTGTTTTTTCACTTCCACGGCTTTGGCATATCACAAGGAGCCATACTCTTCATGGAGCGGATAAAGACTACGCAGGCTGTTTTCTGCAAGACTCCTGACTCTAAACTGCTCTAAAGGTTAGAGATTTTCAAGTGAGAGATACAGAAAGGAAAGAGTTACAAACTGGAGAAAAACATTCTTGTGGTCGAGGCAAATGAATGGCTCAATCCTGTGCCTGATACTCTCACGGGTTTCTTATGCCACACAGGCCAAGACCTTTAAATCAAAATTTTGTCAGGTACCATCTATCTCAGTCTTTGGATGCAGAATCTGTGGTGCCTGGAGCCCAGATTTAGGAAAGCTTGAAGCACTTAAAACGGGTGTAAGGGGTTTGGACACACAGTGTGCTTGGCAGTAAAACACGGTGTCCTGGGAAAGAGGTACAGGGCATTAGGAGGTGTCATGCTTTAATCTTTGCCCAACTTGTGGTTCACTACCTAGTTTCAGGCAATTCACTTCTGTCTCAGTTATCTCGTTTGTAAAACAAGCCTGGTAACATTCTTTTATTTCCCAAAGGAATCATAAGGATTAATTAAATTCACAATTAATGGTCTCTAAAACACAATACTGACAAGTACGAAAAAAAACCCTTGACTAATTCTGGGTTAGTTTTAGCTGCTAATGCTGTGAGGCATGTTTCCAAGAAGTTCTTAAAACATTCCTGCCTGCTCTATTGCAGACCAACTCATTACCTGAAGGATAAGAAATCAGATGGCAATCATGTGGCAATAAAATGCTCATTATCGCTTATCACATTTGATTTAACCTTCAGGCCTACCTGTCTTCGACTGGAGAGCCCCAAGGGCCTCAGGAGGTTCACAGTTCCTTTGGACCAGTCAGCCCTGCTGAGCCTGGCTCGTCCTCAATACAACGTGATGGGAAGTCCCTGCGCCTTCGTGCAGAAACTGTCTCTTCATCCCTACGTGAGCTGATGTGGTGCTTTGGAGAAGACAACTTGAAAATCTAGATAGATAAAGCTGTAAATTGGCTCCTCCTGGACCTTTCTGGGAAAGAGATGCCAGGACATGGCTATTCTGATTCTTTATATTTAGGATAGAATATCCAACAGTGTTTGTTTCTGACCAAAATAAGTTTTATTAGCTGACAGAAAAACAACAACAACAACAACAAAGGAATGGAGGAGTCTGGGGGATACAGAACCTGATATGCTTTGATTCCTTCACCCAAATTTAGGATTCTCCCAGTACATAGCCCAGGCATAAAATGTGACTCGCCATTAAAGTAATGCAGTACACTACTAACTTCCTCCAAGCCTAATGATCCCAGAATGATTTTGCTATTTTTATTTAACTATTAATAAATTCTCCAGCTGTTTGCATTCCAGAAACACCTAAAAATCCAATTAAAATTTGGAACCCCTTGTAGTAGGTGCATTCATACCTGCACCTAATGTCCTTTTATGTTACTGTCAAACACTGAATTTCCCCCAGTATAAATTTTCCTGTTGAAAACCACTGGCATCCTCTCTCCTAAACAGCCTTGTCAGAGAGTGGACTAAGGCAAATTACACTGAAGCCAAGAATATGCCTATTCTGGCTATATACTTATTTAAAGTCAAGGACATTTTAAAGAGCAGCTCCAAGCTACAGTAGAGATGTCAGCCTATGATATTTTGTGAAGCATGTCTATGAAGTAAATAAAAATAATAATAAAAAAACACACCATGTAAATAATCCTTGATCGGAGACATACCCCTTACACATTAACCTAGAAAACTGTATGCCTTAGCTGTTTCTCTGCAAATAAAATATAATCCATTATAAATAAAATGCTCTAACATGTATTATCCATCTCCATAGATGAATTATTTCAGAAATTAAAAACTTGTGTTTTTGCTTTTGAATCAAGTGCCTCACACTGGCACATGAATAGTCCTCTCTGTTAAATTCTCACATGAGTAAGAGTGGAATATTTGGGTTTTTATTAGAAAACATGTATGCTTCTCTAATTCTCTAAAACATCCTTTTCTTGTCTAAAAAGGCTCTCTTAGGCAGCACCCTGAACTGTAAGTATACCTGACTGTCTACTGAGTTGTTATTTTTCTTACAGGAGAGAACGATTAATAAAATATTGCCTCAGCAATGAGAGATGATAATACTTTTCAAAAATAAAATAAATGCATAAAATAATATTTATTTCTTGCAGTTAGAGATACCTACCGAAAGTTATATCTCATCTCGTCTAGGATATAGGTGTTCTGTCACCTATACCATGTATGAGATCATAATCGCAACAATGAAAAATACCAGACCTTTTCTTCCAATTTTTATGTAACATTATTCAGATCTTTGTAACTTTCCGATAGAATAAGATCGTATGCTACAACCAAGCATGTACACAAAATCTCTGAGTTATGGAGTGTTAGAGAAATGTAAGCATGGAGCTGTTTCCCTTCTATGAATTTATGACTTGGTATCATTTGAATGTATGCTTTACCATCTGATTTTTGGAAAAGGCCTCACATGATCTCTCGTTTTGCATCCACAGCCTCACAGTGCTAAGTTCAAATCTGCACCCACAGGATGCGCAGAGGTGGAGTTATCAGCATTGCCACTTGTACCTTCTTAGTATATGTTATACCAAACAGCCAAAGTGTATTAGCTAGATTCGATTCTAGTTTTTATATAAAAAGAAGAGACTGATTCTTTGAGCTTTCTGAAAAAAAGGCAATTCCTCTCTTTATTATTGTTATATAAGGAATACGTGCACACATACGTGTACACACACAGAAACTTTCCCTATATAAATAAGCAAAGAACCTCCATATTCTTGTAACAGTGGCCATACTGTAACAATTGCATTAATTTCAATAGTGTGTTTTGGAATATTTTCATTAAATCAGAACAAAGCTCTTCGTAGAGAAATTCTAATTAATTTTGAAAATATGTCAGTTCTGTAAACATTCCAAGCAATAACCCCATACTCTGAAATGGAATAAAATTGAAACTCTTTCCAGTTGAAAAGAGACACACAAGAAAGCCTGGCTACACCCTAGTGAGGATATAGTTTAAATCACTTAGGTTTAACAGCCTGCAGCTTAGCATGAGTTTGAACCCAGTGGCTGGGGGTGAAAGATCTATGTACTAATTTACTGCACGACTGAAACTCTTCCTAATCCCTTCTGTGACACCAAATTAGTTTAGATCTGTCTTTGTAAAATTTCTGTCTTCCATCTCCATGTACTCAGCAAAAATTTTATAAACACTCAAGATTTCTGTGCTTTCTCATCTTCTCCATAAGCAAAAGGAATCTGCATAGAAATCAGCACCAGCAGTGTTCCCTGGATAACAACAGATTTAATCCTCTGTATCTAGCGCCGAACAGCAATCCCCATCTGCAGTCACACAGGTTACCAGGAGCACATTGCCCTTCAAGTCCTTGTACGGTTTGTATTTAGCCCCTATTTTCAAAACCTTCGAGGGGCTTGCACAGCATTCACAGAAGACAGCAGCCTCTCCTTTAAATGTCAACCGCTCGTGACAGCTCTACCCCTCAGGAATGATGAATCCTCAAGGATGAGTCTCGTGGTCTCTGAGCAGGGGCTCTTCCAGTAGCCCGCTGCCTCAAAAAACAAACCTAGCATGTAACCTGTGAGCATTCACACTAAGGGGGAAAAATACAGTGGAGCTTGGTCCTTTAAGGAGAACGAGCAGAATAACTTTACTTTGTAGATCGAAATCAAACTAAGTTTTTTTCCTTTTCTTGAAAAAGTATAAATACAGTGTATATGTAGCTCTATCTAAATGAGTTTTGATACTCTATGGAAATGTGGAGGAAAAAGAATGCCTTCAAAAAAGCATGAAAGTTCTTGGCACTGGAAATGGCCTAAGAGATGCTGTTACACAAAGGTCAAACATAGACACCACAGACAGACAGTCATCTGGGTCTTTAGTTAACTAACTCAGTGGAGCACTGCTCTAAGCAAGCCCGTCCCATGCAGTGCTGGAGAGGACAACTTCAGTCCAGACAGCTGTTGCCAAACAGCTGGACCTGAGCAGCAGTCAGGACACTGAGTCACTGCTTGGGACTAACCCCTTCTGCAAGGACAAAATGAAAGAGACTTCATGCACCTAAGGGCCTACCTTGCCAGGCCCCCAGGTAGCCAGCCTTCCTGCTCAGCACTAGTGCAGGTATTCAGTTTTATTTGGATTTTTTTACCCTGTTAAGGATCTGAGAATGTAGTACTTAGATCTCGGAGGAAGCACTGAAAGGGAGAGACCTATGTTTAACTCACAAGCAATAAAGGCCCAGAAAAATAAAATGTTAGCAGAAATGAAAAGAGTAATATTTGTGAGTTAAGGCAGGATGGGCTGGGTAGCCAGCAATGCTCTGCTGATTTACACTGCCTGAGGTCAAAGGAGCTCTGCTAACTTTCAGCAACAGAGGCTCTGTCCTATTTATCTAGAAGCGTTCTGCATCTGAGTTTTGTGCACACTTCTGTCAACTGCACACCCACGTGACCGTGTAAGCGGGTAGAAGGGCAATCTATTTACATGTACATTTATTCAAACTGCAGGCCTGGCACACAACACACACAGCAGCAGAGGCAATCAGCCATCAGAAAAGCTAAGTCAAAGCTCCTCCTCTTATTAATTCTCCCCCCAAAAGTAATCAGACCCTTAATAGTTTCTAAAAATATAGCACATTAGTCAGATTTAGGAAATTTAAAAGCTTCACATATAACATGCAGCTTCATTTTTCCTTACTATATTTCATAATTTATCGTTTCGACAGAAAATTAAGGTGACAGAGTAAAAGATCATCATCATCCTAATTTAGGTAAGGAAAGTGTTTGCCATGTCTGAGTGCCCAGTGCTAAGCTGCAATGAGTAAAGAAAGGAATTAGGCATCAACATAAGGAATCAAGTGTCGGTCTAATCCTTCTTCCTCTGTTGCAGCATCAAGAGACAGATCTTCCCAACATACAGATCTTCCCTAGATTCAAAACCACTGCACAAAGCTTTAAAATGAGATATATGGGCCATTCTGCTCAGCTCCTCTGAAGTCTTTAAGGCCTTGTGTGTCTGCCAGCTTACAATTTGCCTCTTGCAAAGAGGCCACTATTTTTTTGCAGAAAATAAGATTCAAAACTAAAACCTGCATGTAAGAAACTCAGAACCAATTCTCTAGGCCACTATTCTGGAAATGTCTATCCTGCTAAGCAAAGTTTGGAGTACCAATTAGAAATTAAATTAAAACAAATAAAGAATTGACAGTGAATTTGTAACTGCTCTTTGGTATCCATATGAGGCTCTTTTAAAAAGAAGTCAACCTTAAATCAATTACGAATATAATTTATAAGCACCTCCAGGGGCCAGACCTGCTCCCTAGACATTTTATCAATTTTGTGCCTTTGTAATCAGATTTTGTGTATTTTGTGTTTAAAATAAAATTCCATCTTTCTTCTGTATCACAGGAACAAACAAACAAATGGCAAGTCTGACTAACACTCCATTGGCTTCAATAGGCTTTGGATTCATTCTCACCATTTCCTTTAAGGAAACAATGTAACAGTTTATAAACAAACTTCTTTAAACACAAACAATTGAAAAAAATATTTTCCTTCTTTTATTCAAGACAGAAAACTGTCTTGGAAAAACAACAGATATGCAGCTAATGCGGGAGTCCCTTATTTTTATGTTCATGTATCTTGAATTTTTATGGAAAGATTTTAGCTGGTAAATCCACAAATGAATTGTTTTGTAGTTGAAGGCTATAGGGATTTAAAAGTTCCTGCTTCCAAGCCAGACTGTACAGAGACGACATAAGCAGTGCTCTTATCGATGACAAAGACGAGACAAATTGTGCTTATAGGTGCTCAATAGGACAAACTAATTGTTATTATTTTGGTTTTATAATGTCCATAGCCTAAATTGTGGACAAGAATCCTACAGTATTAGGCACTACCCAAGCCCAAACCAAATGAGGAAGGTATTTTCTTTCTAAAAGACCTTACCCAGACCCAGCTGACAGCTGTTTTTTAGGCAGAAGGGAAAAAACATAGGAAAAGTATTCAGTTAACATTAACCAGCAGTCATCTTGGCACATTAACAGATTTCTGACACCATTTCTGGTGTCTTCACAGGGAAAGGCAAGCTCTGAAAGTCATTTACCACAGACAATATCCTCAATGTCCTCAAAGGTAAGCTGACGTCTTGAGCAGAGGAGGAAGAATGTGTAAATGTCTGGATACCACAGGAACATTCAGGCGAGAAAGTGAGAGGACCACAAGAGACCTCAAGAGTGTTACATTCAGTGCAATCTTTGGTGATGATATATCTGAGTTGCAATAATTGAGGTGTAACATAGCATGTAACTGGACAAGCATGCTAAACATACCGGTAAGCTGTACAGGAGAGGCAAGAGCATTGTGATGTTGCACAAAAAATATTTTGTAAGACTTTGGCATAGCCTAGATAGGAAGACATGGGTAGATGATAATCAAGAAATCTGCCCTGCATGCAGATTCATGGTAAGACTGCTCTCGGTGGCAATAGAGAAAGGGGTGACAAGAGGAGTGTGGATTCATAGAAAATTTAAAGGGGTGTTTCTTACCAAAGGGAGAGAAATAAGAAAATGAGTATCCCAATTAAAAGTAAGCACGTGTGTACTTTAAGCCTTCAGATACATTCAGTCCAGCACTGATATTTAGACGGTTAGGAGCTACATTTTTTCTACATTACTCAGATGCTGCAGGTTTTTTTTTTGAAAAGTTAGTTCTTCACTATAAAAAATATACTAGATGGATCAATATGTTTAAGCATTGAGTACTTATTCTCCAGCATGTAAACTTCATGTACACATACCGAGTCAGATGCTAGATTATCTCATTAACAACCATCAGTCAGAGACGGAACAATACTCACCAGAAGTCAATGTTATTTGAGAAACATTTTGAAATAATTGACAAACTATTCGGATGCTCATTTACACACAGGTCTGACCTGCAAAATGTGTGACTTAAAAGTTAGGAAAGAGCAACAGTATGCTCATGTTTTGAGAGCAGAATCTTATAAAAGTGGATATAAACCAGCAAATTTTCTTGCATCTTTCTCAGAAAGCTTTCCGAGCCATGACTGTACATAAACTAATATTTGAATTGTTTATTCTCTGTCCAAAGAAGATTTCCAAGTCATAAAAATTGTAAAAGGTGAAATAATCCACATAGCTTTGGGGTCAAAA
Source organism: Crypturellus tataupa (assembly GCA_034781795.1). Lineage (NCBI taxonomy): Eukaryota > Metazoa > Chordata > Aves > Tinamiformes > Tinamidae > Crypturellus > Crypturellus tataupa. Next base: position 455,277 of record JAWLRI010000818.1, on the reverse strand, counting down.
ATCTGTCTCCAGACAGACTGAACATATGCACGCTTTGACTTCATTAATTTCATGGAAAATATGTACAAGTCCATCCACAACGATAACTCAGCCCTTTGGTAACGAATGAGCCACTCTGCTGTCTGCTCCACTATTCACCATTCCTTGATTACTTGGAGCGAGCTGACCTAGCATTAGTGCTTACGAGCAGTCGGCTGCTATCTTGTGGTTTCCAAGATCTTTTAGATCTATTTTTTTTTAACAAACACTTTTAGCCAAATATTGAGAGTTTCAGACACATATTACAAAAAATGACAGCTCTCACATTTTTGCAAGCTGTTTCATATTTCCTACACAATGGCACATCCATTATTCTCTCCCAGGGCTCAGACAAGGCATAGCTTCCCATCCAGGGCAACAGAAGATATCTTAACTGAGACTGGCACACCTGGGCCTGATTTCAGAACCACCCAAATGATGCCCTTTCTCTACTAGTTATAAACTTTGTCAGAGTAATACAGACAACTTACATCAAGGTGGGTGCAAAGACCATGCAAGGGTGTTCTGATTTATATTAGGATAGATTAAAACAGATAATGGTAGATGAGTTAGCAGCAGAAACAACATACATGTTTGTCCTGCACAACAGTGTTCGTTTTAGTTCTGCTTTCTATTCCTCTCAACCATCACTCTCCTTCTGAAATTCCCTAATCACTGTCTCTGCCTGAAAACACTTTTTTAAGGAAAGTTTCAGCATCATTCCATGAGAAGTGAAATTAAAAATCCTTGCCATAATGAAAATAAGGCAGCCAGTATCTGGCAAAATAATTTATCTCAATGTGAAAATATCAGGATTTTTTTAAGAAAAAAAAAAAAAAAGACATGCTTTTATTTGGTATTTCTCAGAACTTTCTTAAAGTGCATGATACAAGTTCCCTGGAGTCAAATTCGTCCACTGACTTGTTCAGTTATGTACCAAGCCCCATCAGTTGAGGAGCTATTATTACATGAGGCACATGGTTATCCCCAGATGTAAACTGAAAAATGTGGAACAGGTAGGGTTTTGAAAAGGCAGGGATACTGTAACCTGCAAAAAAGAGATGCTGTTTAGAAAGAGTCCTGCAAATCTACCATGATTTGAAAGATCTGCAGCAGCTAAAACATTACTTCATTTATATTGAATACTTTCATACATAATTATCTATCTACAACCAAACACATATGTACCAAAATGTCAGAAAACCTCTACCCAACATTGAATAAACACACTTTTCTTTTTACACACAAACATATGTATGTCTTTGTCACTGTTAAAACAGAAAAAAAAAAAAAAAAAGAAGCCTATAACTGGTTTCAGCTGTGTCATAGGTTGTATCACTGTTTTGGAAACTAACCCCCTCAGGAATTCAAAGTTATAGCCCTTGAAGAGAGATTCCAAGAGATGTATCTTGATGATAGCAGCGTTATCACATTTTGAACACCTTTGTGGTACCCAGGGAATTTGCTAAGCTTCAAACTTCTCTATATTTTGAGCCTTATCTTCTTTTGTAACAAATATGCAACTTTTCCAGCTTAATTGAACTAGAAATTGCTATATTTCTCCTTAAAAAATCCACATAGACTTCCAGTTAAAAATCCACTGCCCGTATCTCTGTGCATATGCTTGCAGTTCTGTTGTGAAAAGAAAACCACAAACCACAGCAGAGCAACTGTAACTGTGCTGCCTTGTGTTAGGGCATGATTCACAGCACTGGATCTGTGTCAGGAGCTGAGAAAAAAAAAAAAAAGCCTTCCTGATGCCAATCACTTTACCTGTCAGTCTCTGAAATGAGCCATGGCTTAGAGGAAATGAAGGCTTAAGAGGATTTTTACACTTGTGTTAGTTTTGGAAAGCCAAACACAGTATCACACTTCCTGATGTTGCCGTCTTCCCCTCATCAAAGCAGGTCACTTAAGTTTACAGAAGTTTTACTCTCTCAACATAAAACTAGAAATATGGGTTTTGCTGCTCATAAATTAGGATTCCCATGGAGAAATTAAGTCTTTCCTTTAAGAAAAACATTCTCCCTAAATTGAAAACACCAGAGAGTTGGAATATACTCTGGACTTTCAGAAATATCAGACTTTCACAAATATCAGTATTTCACAGATCACTGGATGTGTCTATCTCAACCCCCCCTTTTCTGTCTTTAGCTTCCTTACACAACATCATCTCTTTTCCTCCCCTAGACCTGTCAGACTGCCAAAGAAGTGCTCTTCCAGGGGAAATCTTATTCTATTTTTCTCCAGTATATTAATGGAAATGACTTTATAAATCACACATTAACAAGCACTCCAAATAAAAGGTGAAGTTGCAAATCTTTTATTAGCATAAAAACATTTGGATCCAATGGGGTATAAATCAGCAAGTTTTTGCAATCTGGATCTCAGTACAGACAACAAGCTGCCATGCCCAGGAGCAGTTTTCTTACAATTAACTTAATGCTGGAATGGCACTGCCACACTAAAACAGCGTGATGAATGTAGTGTAATGGTTTTTAAATGTTACAATGTTATTGGTATTTATTTTTGCAATAGCTTGCAATACAATTCATATCATTTTAGAAATCATTATTAAAAACAAAACAAAAAAAAAAACAGTTGGGTGGGAAGGAATGGATCAATGTGCTGCTTTCCTTTAATCAATATATTAAAAGCAGTAAGCTAAGCTATACCTATACAGGCGATTCATCAAAGCAGCATCAACAGTTCGAATGGAATACACAAATGTGGAGTTCAGGAAATAACTATGCATCAGTGTCATAAATACGCACTATACCAATTCCAACACCATCGTATGAATTAGTAATTACTATTATAAAATACAGCAAAATATACACCATAGACTTTTAGTTGCATAGAAGGAGATGCATAGAAACACAGCTGATAAATGGCCAGAGGATAAGATCTAAAATGACTGGTTGAAATTCAGATTTTGTTGTTGGCACAAAAAAGCATCTATCGAGCTACAAACCCACTTGCATCTTTACAATGAAAATCCTTAAAGTGCCCTTTTTGTGAAAAGGAAAATGATAATCATTGGGTCTACGAATGGAGGAGCGTCAAATGTAAGGACTGAGAGATAAAAATACACTGAACCCCCCTTTGAGATGGGCTCTGCATTGCCTTTCGACTAAGATATCTTTGGGAGCAGGATGAGTGTGGGATGCCTGAGGATGTTCTGGAATCCTCCCAGCTTGGTTCTCCCTTGTACGCACGTCCACCACCAGAAACAAAACCAGCTGCACTGGGGGCCAACAACATGGCCTGTGAAGAATATCTATTGTGCAGGTCCATACAAAGCCTACAGGAGCAGGTGCCGCAGGAAAGGGTGACTGTCCGCACTGCAGCCTGCCATGAGAAGCGATTGTATAGATACCGACCGTAGAGATACCGCGATGTACTGACTCAAAGACAAGCAGCAGTGCCACTAGGATGCTTAATTTCATGGGCATGTAATGTGGCTATAAAATCCTCTCTGAGCATAAAGCTCAGATTAAGGCACTATTACTATGTTAGGGTTAAGTAAGAACTTAGCCCTAACTATCTAAAGGAGCCAAAATGGTAGTTAGTGGTCAGGTCAGTTAATATCCCCGTGCTGGTCATTCCATGATTTTAAGGCTGACAGCACTGCATTTTCAATTTCTTTTAATGATGAGTCAGTACAGTGGTGAACTGAGAAAGTGTCAGTGTTATCTCTATAAATACTGTGAGTGTGACGGCCTGCTCAGGCCTCTTCTGCTGCCTGCCCCTGTGTGATTCCCTGCTCTGAAATGTAAAGGAAAAGCTGTACGCAAGAGGGAAAAAAGCAATGAGGCACACAGCTTCTGAAGAGTTAAAAATGACCACAGTTGGTTCTCAAGCTTGAATCACACAACCTTCCCAAGGTTAAGCCTGTGATGGTTGGAAACCTGAGATCTTCAAAGGCCAGAAAAGGCAGAGGGTTTCTCTCAGGCACGCCAGGGAATATTAGTGAAATAGTCACCAACTTGGAAAGCCTGAAAAGCAGTCAGAGCATGTTGTGAACCAGGCAGATTCCTCCATCTAATTCAAACATGAGAATTAACGCTTGATCAGTCTGAATTACCACTAGAAAAACAACATTTAAATAGAGGAATAAAGATATTTATGACATAATTTTTTGCTATTATACTTTCTGGTCCAGTACACTTGGGAGTTTTGGAAATAAACATCTTTTTTTATATATATATCTATAAAATAGTAGTCTTGAGTAACTTATTTTGGGCCCAAATCTGCCATCATTTAGATATATATGTGATTCAAGCTAGTTAGGTGAAATTATTTATACACAACAAAGATAATATAACTTTTAATATAAATTTCTAAAGCATCACCACAGAAAATATGAAGAAAATGAACATGAACTACCTTAAGGAAAGCTAAAAATTATGTTTATTTTTCTTAAATTGTTCATATATTTTTCTTAAAATCACAAAAGTGGACAATAATGTGCGATCATGCATATAAACATACTGTAATATAAAAAACAATGCCCAAAGATGCTCTGAGCACGGCAAACGCAGCAACAGGTCAACAGTGTTTGTATCCCTCGAGCCGCTGCATTGCTCTGCTGGTGCTGCCCTCCTCTGTGGGCACAGAGCCAAAGCGGGACAGTGAAGCCCTCCCAAATGGGAACTTGCCTTTGGAAAGTCGCTGGTGATCAAAACAGACAGACACAACTAATAGTCAAATACATTCTCATATCTGAAAAAAAATAAAGATGGGGATGATCACAAAAGCCAGGTGTGTTTCTCCTTGTAAGTGGGAGAGGAAGAGAGTAGCATTAACCCACTTACTCAGACCAGCTTTGTCAGGAGGAACACAATGGGAATGCCAATGGGAATGCAATGGGAATACCAACAGGAATGCCAACAGACCGGCAAACCACAGAGCATGGGCAGCAAAGAGCAACTTGTCGCAGGTCTGATTATACTGCCTTGTAGGACTCTACAGCTACAGAAATATCAACCAAGCCACTAGAGTGATGGCTATGAGCTCTGCATGAGTTTAGCAGCTCAGACATGACATGTCACTGCCCTCCCAGAGTCAACAGTTTCTAAAATGCAATCCAGGAACATCTGAGAGCCAATGAACTTCATTTCACATATCTGCAAAGAAAGAAAAGCAAGTCTCCTGCCACAAGGAGAGGTCTGCATCACCATGCGGACAGGGGTGAGACAAGTGACCAGAGATGGAAAACTTTGAAAAAACTGTAGCCTGTCCTATTTCAAGGTGCCAGGTGGGGTGAAGGTGAGAAGATGAATTAATTATTTTATTTTACATGACAAAAAGGTGAGTTTGATGCTTTCTTTCATGCATCATTTCTTTCACATATTGTCCTTTTGAGAAAGATTTGTTAATGCCATCTATGATTCACATACACGTGCCTTGCACCTACCTTAATTTAGAGATCACAACCTTTTCACAATTACCAACCTCATTAAAAAAGCAGAATTTAAATAATAATATTATCTGTAGTTTAAAATTTGAATGCCACTTTAACACTCTGCAGTATTCTTTCTTATTTATTCATTTTTTTTCTCTATATGCTTCATCATTTTATAGAAAGACCTGTTTTTAATTTAAAAAACGTATAAATGGAGAGCTTTTATTAAGAAAAATATATTGTTTTAATCTGTTTTTTCATTTTAGATTTTAAATTCTGATTTCAGTTTCTCACACACAAAAAAGGATCGTTGTATTTCTGCCTTTTTTAATGAAAAAGTTTAACTCAGACAAAAGATTGATCTACCTGCAAAAACAAGACAAACAGGATCTAATGATTTTTGGAGTCAGAGCATATGCAATTTTAACTAGACAAACTAGGTGTAGTACTGTATTCTTCCTTCTTTGTTTTAGAGTTCAATATTTATTGAATATCAAGGGTTTCTGCAGAGAAGAACACTAACAGTATAACAAATCTGTATTTGCTGATGAGCTTTGTCTCTAGACCAAATGGACCAAAACAAATCACCACCAAAAGAAGGACCATCCATATCACAAGGAGGAGCTGAGCAGGACGTAGCTGGATCTTTGCTCCCCTCCAGGAAAAAAAAAAAAAGGACACAATACTGACCCCTCCAAACTCCTTTTCTAGATTTTCCACTTAGAAATTGTGTGGAAAGAATCATCATCACTTTATTTAAAAAGTTCTTAAGTGCCCCGCAATGAGTTGTTCTAGATACTCAAAGATTACAAAGTTTAAAGAAAGCTCATAAATAGCAAAACACAAATTATTCCTAATAAATGTAACAGCTTGAAATAAGGAGCAGCAGAATGCAGCATATAAGTAGCATGTAAAACAATAAAATAAACTGCAACTCCAGCTAGCCATGCTACAGCACAGCCCTTGCTCTTTTGCTGGCATACCTAGAAACACGTATTGAGAACAAATGGTGCATTTGACCTTACTGACAGTAGCACCGGAGGGAATCCTGTACTGTTTCAGAGTTGGTAAACCTGTGTACAACATCACCTAAGTGCAATTTGTTGTTATAAATAAATAAATAAATAAATAGATAAATAAAAACACAAATACAAATACAATCCTTTTTTTTTTATCAAACACTGGTATTTTTAATCACTATGTGTTAGTATATATACATTGAGACTTTCTGAAAGGGAAGGGGGACTTGCGTCATGAGGGTAAATGAAGTGTATGCATATGCAGACCACAAAATACTGTGTTTACGGTGGGTTGTGGTAAATGCAATCATCAACTCTGGATGATTCATGTGAATAAATTTACTCAACTACATTTTTTCAACCTTATGGGAACTCACAAACCCATGAAGAGAACGAATTCCGTGGCACTGCCCTTCTTTTAAGCGAGTACTCAAAAGGCCCACTACCGTATCAAAGTAACGTGTAAAGCTGAGCTCACTGGGGTGACGGCGGGGAGCAACAACAGCAAGGGGGCACACGGAGACAGACTGAAAGATTTTCACCCCTTCAAGTCAGCGAGGGAGTGCTCCAGCTGACATATGCAGCCTCTGCTTGCCCTTTGTCATGTATGTGTTTCACCTCAAAAACTGTCAGTGACTTGTCAGAATCAATCAGAAAATCTAATGCAATCCTGCAATGATGTACAAGTTTGGACAGCATGACATCAAATTTCTGGTAGTGTGTGTGTCAAGTACCATATGAAAACAGATGTCCTCATTACTCCACTGCTTTGGTACAAAAGAGTACATCTTACCTTTCTGACCCATATCTGGCAATAGGGAGATTACAATAAAGGACAGCAAACCACACAGCCTGTAGCCAGTACCTTTTATCACACAAGTCCAGTTCTAACATTCCTTATTTACTGGCAGAAACAGCTTGATTTTTAAGTAGTTTTCTTTCAGAGATACTGTTCCGTGTTCCAAGGATTTAAAAGTCAGTGTGTCAGTACTCCACGGGCCTCGGACAACCCCCGGGTGCTCAGCACAGCAGGCGCTTCCAGAGCTTCAGTCTGATGTTGTAACTTGAATCAGAAAACCAAAGACTGCGCAGCTCCTGGATGGAACCTGTGCTTCGAGCACGGCTGAGAAACCGGTACTGCAGCCTCACCAGGGAGCTACATGTGGGTCCCAGTTCCCTCCTATAGCCGTAACGCTTCATCCCAGTAATTTCTGCAGTCCTTAGTCACATGGAAAAGGACGTAGAGCTACAAATTTATCCAAAATACAGCCAATGTTTTAACTACATATTTTATTCCATTATCTTAAAGGATGAATGCTGCTTTTTAAATAATCTTTGGCTTCCTTTAACCAGGACACATGAAAACAAATCTGTTTTATCCAGTTACACTTTCCTTCTTTGATAATATCACTGTAGATGTATTGCTGTTAGGCAACAGATGAGAATACATTTTTTTAAAAAAGTAATAAGTAGTTAGAATGCCAGAAGGTGCTAACTGCCCAGGATTCTCATCAATATCCTTGTTAGAACAACAGGTAGATTTTCTAATTCCATCAGTAGAGGAATTAAGGGGACCATATAACCTGAAGCATTTTAACAGGTGAAAGAAGCTGAATGCAAAACAGATTTAACTGTAGAAAAGAATAAATTCCCACCACAGGTAATTAATGGGCAATGAAGAATCTTATCTCATAAGGAGGATCTAAGTACATCTCTCTGTGCCAGAGAACACCCAAGTACAGACTCATGCTGAGATGCCTCAAGGAAGAATATTTCCCCCTATTTGGAGGGCACCACTTGAATTTTCTTAGAAAACCTTCCTAAGCGTGCCAACAGAGCACGGGGAAGTGATTCTCTGTATTAGTTTGTTGATCTCAAAGTCTCTATTCTGCTCTATTGGGCACTTCAGGGTGTCCAGCCCGCTGCTGTCTAGGATGCCTGCTCAGCCAGAAGCCCTCTCGGGGAGCCTGTGCAAGGGTGGACATCAGCGGGAGCACAAACCTCGTCTGCAAGATGGAGGTTTGTTTGGACAAGGAGGTTTGTTTGCACAGAGCCACTCGTCATAATACAATACAATTATGCCCAGAAGCCATACTACCTCTATCACTGTGCAAATCTTTACAAATGTTACAAAAAAGAGCCAGGAACTAGAGGAGGATGTGGTTCATGGAAATATCACTGCTTTAATAACATGCCATGCTACTGCATGGTGTTTTCCAACAGCGATGGACAGATAATTATATGAAGGACGGAAGTGCCATCAGTTGTAGCAAGAAGTAATTTCAGCCTCTGAGTCCTTTCAGTTATTGGATTATTCACCAGGACAGGCAAAAGAGATCCCCTGCCATACAAAACATGACCAAATTCTTTGTGCTTTGAACCGAGCCTGCAAGGCCTTTACTCCCACAAGTACCTGAGCAACTTCTGTCAGGCACGAAACTTTGGTCAACACTAAGTTAGCCTGGGCTTGAATTTGCTACAGAATTAGCTTCATACGCATTCATTCTTTACAGAGATTTTAGTATCAGATATTTCTCCCAAGCATTTCTCACTGTATTCTTAAGCCTCCTACCCAAGTTCATGCTCCAGCTACCCACATCAAAATAGAGTACTTCACACCACATTTTACTGCATTATGATATCTTTGATATGGTATGGTTTGCAAGAGCGTGGTAATATCAGCATATTCAGCACATAAAAGATAGGAGAATCTTTCTGGCTATGAAGACCAGGGTTTGTCACATCACATTTTAGGAGTAGCTACTACATCGAGATATTGTTCAAAGTTCATCCTTAAACATATACCGCAGTTTACAGGCAACACCAGCCATGGCACTGAATGTGCCACTGGGAGACACTCTGATACTAAGATGACAAGGAACAGTCTAAGAAGATGAGAAGGGCCAGGTGAAATGACCTTCATGCAGGTAGAAAAAGAGACAGTCCCTGAGAGGTCTCTCTCCTGCTTCCCCAACTCATTCCCTTCCTCCTGTAACCCATCCTGAGGGGATATCCCCACCAATGCTCCCTGGGCTCTGCACCCCCTTTTTTCCCCTACCCTTTTCCTGAGATTCAGGAAACATCAGGACACACGATGCACCCCGGGGCAAATGTCTCCCACTGCAGCTGTGTGACACCTCCCAAGTGAGGCAGCCACTAGCTGCCACGCTCCAAGCTGCTCACAGAAAGCTGGCTACAGGGCAAATATTGAACAAATTTTCTCCTTAAAATTGAAATGAATGACATTTCTTCAGCAAATACTCAGAATATTTTAATTGAATTTATATTTGCTCTTCTGTTCACTGAGATCTCTTCAAACCAAGTGACAAACAGATCAGCATGGTTTTAGCACTGCTTTATCTACAAAATAAATCTGTTACTGAAAAAAAAGGGTTAGTATTCTGACTTCTTGCTGTACTGAGTGTGATCTTTTTTATGGTACTTTTGCACCTGTGCCTCCCGATGCTGTCACAAAATATTTTACTAATTCTCCCTCTTACAAGCCTGTAAGAGGCTTACAGTTGTTAAATTGTTCTTTCTAATATTTACCTTGTTAAAACATGATCAAGGACAGTGGAATTTAACTTTCACAAACATCAAATTTTTATGATAAATCAACAGGGCAGCAGATACGTGTATTATGAAGTTAATGGTCTGTCAAGACATTAACAATGTTGATTCCTGAAGAGAAGTCTAGAATTTAAAAGACAAAACTGGGTTTATCGGATAGGACAGATTGCTGCTTGTCTGACTGACTTAGTCTGTGTGACAGAGCTATGATCTGCCTTTGGGTTCACAAGTCCTTCAAAACCGAAGATTCATGGTAATAGAAAGCTTTTCAGCATAAAGCAACCAACAATCAGAGTTAAAGTTTTATTTATTGGCTCTGACCATCTACTTCTGTTATCAACCATAAGGGCCCATACACTTCATCAACTCCCAACAATAGCTGCAAGCTTGGACAATCTGTCTTGTGTCTTCATTGGCTAAAACTTCAATGGAGCAGCATCGATTAGAGCACAGCCCACGCATAAAATGCAAACTCATTAAAATAAACTTTTTCAAAGGGGCAAGAAACTTCAGTTCCAATTGAATTGCACTGTTTTTATTTCGGGGATGAAAGCTCCATTACCCAGCTATACATTCATGTGCTCTTGGCTTAAGTGCTTTTTATTTGACTTAAACTTTTGGTTCCTTCCCATGTCTTTTTGGAGGCTTGAGAAACATAATAGGAATTCAGACCTTATTGAGCTTGATTGGAACACAGTATCTGTGAACCTCATAATAATACCTCGTGGACCTTTATGTTTACCGTCTCACTGTGGCCTCTTTTGTGTGTTTTCTTGGCCTTTCCTACAAGAACAATTGTGCCCTTTTCACACATATTTGCAGGGACGTTTTCAATGCTTTAAACGTTTTTAAATGAGTGGCCATAAAATGGTGAAGAAATAAAAATAAAGCAGGTGTAGTCATTTACATTATAGATGGCAGACTGCATAAACTGCTGATGTCAAGATAGCTTTTCTGAAGTGTTTATATGAAAAGTGACTTGCAGCTTACTGCCTGAAAACCTCACCTTGAACTTATTATGAGGGCAGTAATAATATGAAAAAATACAGATGGTAGCCTGTGCTATATGGAAACCTCAGTTTAAACAGAGCAAGCTTAATACATGGGAGATTACTCGTTTATATCAAAGCTAAGTAATAATTTTCCAAATGCTTTGATTTTAGATGACTGAACACGAAATGAACTATATTCTCAGTTACTTACATATACTGAATGTCAAGAGAAATTTGTTTAATGCTGTGAAGCTATACAGAAACATCCACTGACTCTGACAGCAAACACCCTGCGCTCTAGCAAATGAACCCACAAATGCTTTACAAAATTTCATTACACTAGGTGCTTTTGTCTTTGCATATTCTTTTATGAATCACAACGTTGTCCAAGTCTATTAAAAAAGAAAATACTCCTTTAGGCTTTTTTCTTAAATAGCACACAATTTACACAAAATTTAACATATGAATTTGTGTGTTTCAAATTCAGCACAATACATATAATACAATTACATAATATAGTCTCAATTTTTTTTCCTTCAAAATTCTGGTTTTAGATGGAAGAATCTAATCACCTTTGACTTTTTTGATACAGAAGCCCAGAAGCAGAACTCAGTTCTTAAAGTTTACATATGGCCACACAAAGCATGAGAAAGCACAAAGGTCTATTAATGATCATCTCCCTAGAACACAAGAAATGTACTGCTTACAGCACATCATTTAAAAACAAACAAAGTGTGGGAATCAGACAGATTTAAGACCTGCATTATTCTAAATTTTTGCATAAAGGCTCTGTGTTGTTTATAAATTAGTTTTTCTTATCAATGTGTTCATTCTCGCACATTTAATTCTTGAGGCTGATAGACATTAGTCTAACACTTAGACAAGACAAGGAGAGTCTGAACGCTCAAGAGAAAGCCGCGCGTGTCTGGGAGTCTGGGGCTTCCAAATCTAATCATAATTTTACCATTTATGTATTGCATATGCTCTCGGAATATGCCTACATACGAATGAAGGTACTGTTTACAGTCTCACTAGGCAAACCTCAATTAGCCCTCATCTTTGTAGTGCAGACAATAGCATCAGAGAAGCTACATCGACATCTCCCAGCAAGTTTCCATGCCGACATCCGTGCTGCCGTGTCTTCGCCACTGCTCATCACTCTCATCCCACCTACATTCAAACCAGCGCAGTTGTGGCAGCTTCATCTGCCTGTGTAGACATAACTATCGCTAAAGAACTGCCAAAAGGCAAACTCCAGCTGAGAGAGAGATGAGACCTCAGTACAGCAGAAAACTGATTTCTTCACTCTGCCCCACTTTCACCAGTTGTAAATCCAACTTGCTTCATGGAGACACGGTATCAATCAGTTAGTTCTTGCACTGACCTGTATTTTTAAGATGGTCAAAATAAAGTCAGTTTTCTAAAACTATTTTCCATCTTCCTTGAGCAGTTTTCCAATGCAAATCTTGGCAAGTGTCTGTGCATTAACAAAACTTGTATTTCCTACTTAAAATTTCCAAAGGTTATTTGAGATAACAACTCCATATTGCTCAGTTCAGCAGAACCTGCATATAAACTACAGAGCTTTCCTGTAAAAAAAGTCACCACAGAGTACGGTTTGGGAGTTTGGGTTTGCAAGAAATGTGGGATCAGGCATCCTATGGGCATCTTAGTTTTCTTTGCTACTTAGCATTTTTCATACAAAATTCAGAAGGCAATTTAGAAAGATCATAAAAGATGTATGTCAAATATGGCAATATTTAATTGGCATTAAAATCAATGATAAAAAAGGTAAATTAAACATATGTGAAAAATATACCATTACTGTTACTAGTGTGATGAATATTTTCACAACACTTCTCAATGTGCTTCACAGTTCAAACACACTTATGCCCAGAGTTAAACATGCAAACCAAAGCAAAAGTCTATAAACCTGCTATGTTTTTACACTGCTATGTTCCTAGAGTTTATGTGCAATATAACTCACAGAGATTGCTACTTCCCATCAGACAATCTCAGGCCAACTGGAGAGCTTTTAAGAATAAAGTATAATAAGAATAAAATGAAATAGAGATTTCTCAGTTACACTGTCTTCACGGGCAACTTCATTATTTTACAGATGGAGGTGGTTGCAATCTGTTAAGACTTTAAGAAGTGAATGTTTGATATGGTCATATTCAGGTTCAGAGGAGACTTACAGCACAAGACTGAATGCTGTAGTAAAAAACAAACAACAAAAACACGCACCTATTTATTATAAATATTATTTTTATAATATTTTATAATGTTATTTTTAATAATTTAATTTGAGACTATTTTTCCCTCTGATCACAAAATTCAAATATAAGCTTGCACTCCACACACACACAAAAAAAACCCCAAAAAGACAAAGTTTGCTTATATCACTATTGTAGTTGCTGGCACTATGATCTATCCAAGTCAGACCTTAAAGAAATGTATTCTCCTATTATCTCAGTGTGTTTTTGGAAATGGCAATCAACAAAACGTTCTAACATGAACAAGTGTTTCTAAGTGCTAATTATTCATGGTATCACTTGCTGATTGGTGCCTGCGGCCATGAAAATTTATTTCTAGGCTGTATTTACAGTAAAACCAAAAGTGCTTAGTGGCAAGTAGCTTAATCAAATTTAAGAACAGCAGACAGATAACATAGGACATTTTTTTTTTTTTTGCTTTAATCCTCTCATTTGGTTTTGAAACATAAGGCCCTGTTCACTTCATTTAAGTCTCACAATGACTGGAAGCTTGATCAATCTGTCTTGTGTCTTCTTAGGGTGAAACTGCAATTGAGTGGAAGCAACAGATGAACAAAGCCCACATTCAAATCTGTAGCTCATTAAAATAACGTTAAAATAGGGTAAAATCGCAATTGTAAGTGAATTGTAGTTGGCTTCTTTCAGCTACATACATTTGATTAATAAACCATACATTCATTAGCTCTGAACCTCTTTTTTTTTTTTTTTTTTTTTTTTTTTTAAGAAAATTTACATGAATGGCCTTGCTTTTTTGATCTTTAGGCAGTTTTGAAAACGTTTATGAAATAAAGCTTAAAAAAAATAGGTCAAGGCCTGTTTCCTACAGACCAAAGAGCTAATGGGATACGATCTGTCAAATCCCATAATCAATTCACATTCTGATAGAGAAACTTAGAAAGCTGCAAGTTTACAAGAGACATATTGTGAAACAGCTTTTACAGAGAAAAAAAGAAGTATTGTTAATTTGCTTTAACTCACAAGCCATCCAATGTTTCCAAGAACATGTTTAAAAAATATATACTCTAAGAAGACAATCTCAGTGTCAATTAAGGTTATGGTGACTTGAAAAATGAGAGAACACAAGGCTGCAAGAAACATCCAGTCATAGTTTAACAGCCTGCAGGTATCTCAACACCTCAGTTTGCCACCTCAAAACAAGGGCAGAAGTTAGCCTGTTCTGGATACCTACTTTTATGTTGACTTTCCCTCAAGTCCATCACAGATATAAAAACCTGTCTTCATCTCCTCTGACTGCAGAGGGACAACTTAAGTCTTCACTTAAATGCGGCAGGTGTACAAAGTTAGGAGGAGTGAGTATGTATCTTCAAAATAAATGTGAAATTCGGGTAAATGAAGCGCAAGCGCCAGGATGGCTTTAGTTTGGTCCACAGAGGCATGATAACCGTTTGCAGTCTGCATCCCACGTGCGAACGAAGACAATACCCTGCGTCTAACTGCACATGTGGTTATAGTTAGATTCAGACTATATTTAGATATGTTAATGTAGTTATTTTAAAATACCCTGCCTACCCCTCCCTTACAGCTACCAGTACAGTCGGTAGAGCCCAGAGAGTGATTTACTTCACTCTAAAGTAGACACACGGGGCTCAGTTCAGCGCTCTCAAGAGAGAGGTCTGGTGCCATAAGTGGCACCACGGTCTTCGCCTCTCCACAGCAAGTTACTAAGTCTTACACAGGACTGAAGGGAGATCTCCAGCCTTCTGGATCCACAGCTGGGACCCATGCAGGAGCAACGTCTGTATTTGGGAGAATGAATGGTGCCCTTTATTAGTTTGTTACAGTGTGATTTTAAATGACTTCTACAAAACCATTAGCACCTCATGACAGTCCCCTTCCAGAGAGAACTGCCACAGCGCGAACTAACCCCAGACGTGAATGACCATCTGTGCTAACATGAGGCTGGAAGGGGCTAACGCACCAAGGCACAAATACACTCAGATTGAAGGGTCTGTGCATGCATTCGAAGCAAGCTATGGAGAACACTCAATGAAACACAACTGTACAATGAAATTGAATCCTAGGTTCTGCTAGACAAACTATTTAACTACAGGGGGATATACAAGAAAAAATAAATAGGAACTAGAAAAGGAACAAGGACATAACAGAAGCAGCTCTAGTGATAAACAGGACTTTTGGAGGAAGCACTGGCTGTGGTCCATTATCAAAGTGCCAGAGAAGCCAAATCCCAGGAAGAAAGCTGAAAATTGGACATAACCCATAAGCTATCCCAAGCAGAACAGCATTCCCACTTCCTCATGTGACAGCAGTGAATTTACTGTTTCATAAGGCATAAACTTTGACGGGTGATCTGACAGTATCTAAGTAACATCAACACCCATTTTAGCAGAAGCTAGTTGAACAGCGGCAAACATTTTTAACCCTCCTTTATTATATGCCATATGATGGTGATTCCGCAAAAGGTAAATCATTCAGTCTGACCAAAGAGTATACATCAATTCAGTTGTTCTTGGAGAGTCTGAAGGTAAATTCTTTTAATCATTTTTCTAATAGAGACAACAAGAAACTTTTAACTAGACTAATTCTTTCCTAAATCTCTCCAAAGATTATGAAAAAAGTAAAATTTCCTTATAAATCTCTTTAAATGAGACTCAAGAGTCTTTTTTTTTTTTTTTTTAATTATGCCAAATATTTGGTAGAAACAGATAGTCCGTTGGCTATCATTTTACTTAGACCATCACCATGCTATGTTATTACACGGTATTTTCCATCAATATTTTATAATATATTGCTTGTATGATTAGTCAAAAACACAGGGATGATAGAAGAATGGTTTTGTCCTACACTGATTAGGTTTCTGGAATCGAACAGAAATTTAAAAATTTCATAGTCATTTCATGCATAAAGCTTGTTTATTTAGTTTTATTACTACCATTAAACTTTGCTCATTGTAGAAATGATAGAGTTAACATGCAATTTAAGAAGAACGCCTTTACTTTAAGTTAAAGTCAGAGCAATCAGTCCTGATTTGATAGGAATTTAGGAGGCACTGGTATAAAGAGAAGGACTGGAAACTGCAGGGTAGAAATCTGGAACTGCGGTAATGGAAATGGAAGATTTTTTAGCATCAACTTAAAAGTCAAGTACTTCAGGACAGGACAAATATCTGCCAGATTCTAGGACTTCACAACTGGAAACACTGAGCAGAAGAAGGACTTGCATCTATTAATTTATTATACAATGATTAATGAAATGCAGAAACACAACAATCCTACTAATCGGAGTATTTTCAACAAAAATAGGGAAGCATATGTATCACTCCCTACAGAACTCTGATGAAAACTCAGTTTCAGTTTCAAGGACAATATCATGGACAATTCTGGGTATCAGGTTCAAAACCAAAGATGAATTCAAAGAGGTATGAGAGGTTCTCAGGAGAACATACTTAAGTAAATTGGCTTATTTAGTATAGTAAAACTAAGGCTTCCTAAAACATACTAGAAGGAAGTGGAGGGCCAAACAGTAGCGTTATTCAAACTAAAATGAAAATGTTGGCACAAAAGTGTTCTTGTAAATCACCTATCAATTCATTTAGGATAAAGATGAGGTGTCTGATTTTTGATTAGCTTTTCCTTCCTTCTCATTTTTTTTCTCAAACAAATATAAGAACAGTGCTTGGGACCAAAAGCCATGGATCTTGTTTTTGTCAGAGAATCCTGTTCAAGCCCTCAACCTCACAAGGTGCATCTTTCCAAAAAAAAAAAAGAAAAAAACAAAATAGATAAAAAAAACAACCCACCCAGTAAAGAGTCTTTCCAGTCAGGAACTTGCAAAAATGACAGTTTGCCACCATAAAAATGGAAATAAAATCTCTGTAAGAGAAGTCCTTCCACGTCACAAATCAGCCCTATGAATTAGATGATTTGTCAGCGAAGTTTTGAACTCATGTGCCAAACTGGGTGTAGCAGGCAGACCTGATTTTCCATGGTGGTGAAAACCTGTCTCTGACAGAAATCCATGGGTGCTGTGAGGAGTCTTAACAATCTGACAGTTAAAAACGTGACCCACCTTCAAAAAATAAACATATGGCTTTCAGCATCCAATTCTGACAACATTTTGTCCTTATTCCAACTTTGTGCCAAATTCTTTAACTGTACTAAATTTTTGCCTGACATATTATCCACCTTGTGAATGGATGTTAATCAGTATCATGTCAAAATGCTACTTTGGGAACCAAATATTAATGTAGAAAAGAAGAAAAACTTTTTAGTGTATTATTACAAAAAGTTTTAGATCAGAAAATAATTATTTCTTTGGGAAGGGGGAGAAAAAGGTGTTTTTATACTAATAACTTTAAAATCATAAGAAGCATAGCAAATTTTATTTCTGCATAGTCACCCAGGAAAATATTATTCATATTAGATTATAATTTTCCTGTCTCCTTTAGGATTTAAAAATGCAATAGCTATCTGAATCATTCTTCATGCCAAAAAGAAACTCCCACTTTTTTTCTCCTCTAATAAAAACACAGCTAAATAATGTTAAAACACACACACACAGTGCTCGCAATTCCATGTTATGGTTTAAATCTGCCTCTTTTGCAAACCATGCCCAGATCAGCAAATGAATGGCAATCCTGGGGACACCAGGTTGACCAAACAAGAGTTTAATTCGGTTCTGAGACCATACACAAATGATTACCTTCAGATAACCGCAGCATAAAAACACTATCTATAGCCGATTTCACTTCCAGGGAATTAGTTCTGATGAAAATTAATCATGGGAAAATGTAAAAATGTGATATCATAGTGACATATTTTTCCAAGGCACTGATTTCTGTCTATTTACGTATTTATACTGCTTTTCATCACAAGGACTATAAACAAACACGAATATTAACTCCTACTTGTGTAATTCCTGCTGAAGTAAAGTGGATTCATTAGTTGCACTTTGTAAAATCTCTGGATTTTACTAAACAATAATTTCACGAGCCAATATTTAGCAAAACTGACTAGCATTAGAAGTAGGCACAGGAATCAATCACAGAAGACATAAAGAAGGAGCATAATAAAAGCCTATGTCCAAAAAACTGCCTAAGATCACATAAAAGATAAAAAGATGTAGGAAGCTGCTAATGCTTCAGGGAGGCTGGTCCTCTTTCAGGATGGCAATGTGTCTTACTAATATTTTGTACAGCACATTGCACACAGCAGAAACCAACCACACATGCCTAATGACTTTGGCCTCCATTGTCATATCAGAACAACGTGGAGCCTTAAGCTAAGGGTGGAACTTGAAGTAGATTTTCGCCAAGTGCTATAAAGAACGATCAGACAGTGAGAAAAGATTTCCGCAATTCCTTCACTCCACTTCTTCGAGGAAGTGAAGCTAGCACGTGTCTTGGCTTCTCCTCATCCTTGAGCTTAGCTGGTGGTGCAGCTTCTCCCTCTGTCTCTCTCCTGCTCAGAGGTTTGATCCTCTGGCAACCAAAGAGTAGGAGTCTGATACATTTTTCTTCCTAACTTTATGGCAAGGATTGCACTGTGTTAATACTGCCAGACATATATGATAGCTGTCAAGCTGGTGAGTTGTTTTAACACTTAGAGAACTGGCTCTAAAACAGTCAGGTAGCAAACTGCTAATGAAAATGATAAGAAAATGAGTCAAATCAAACATGTTACACTGTCTGTCCTCATGTTCCTTCATATGTATGGAAATAAAAAGTCTTCTTCCCGACTACACTGCTCCTCACATAAATTTTTGCATCATCCTCATCAACCAATACCCCAGTACCTTCCTGTTGTTCATTAACTGATCTGACTAACCTCTCACTGGTGGTTCATTCCCCACCCTGCTGAGACATAGAGAATTGGATGTACAGTGTTTTGAAAGCATTTGGGGAATTATTTGGGGATTTAATCACCTCCAACTTTTCTCTGTGAAATTTTCTGCCAGATTCCCAGGCATCTCGTCCTCCAGATGTACTGTGTCTATTAGTGTCTTAAGAACAATATATTTTATTGCTTAATAGAAGGAAATCCTTAGGAGTATTGTCAGCACTGTATGTGCTTGAAAATGATCCATGCCTTTTTATGTAGAATTTAATCCTCGCTCAGGAAAATGGCCATTACTTGAAATTAGCACAAACATCTGTTGCTTATCTGCTGTTTTGCCATGATCTTTCTTCTCCAATTCAGCTGCATGATCCAAATGCAGATTTCATAAAAACAAAAAAGGTAAGGGAACTATTACCTGAACAGCATCTTACTCAAGAAAATAAGGTAGTGCATTTTCCTCATAGGAAAGAGTTATTAATTAATTTACAGTTCATTATTATGCAGTAACTAGACATTTACACCTCAAGTGGAACATTCTGAAAATGAAAATAATTTAGATAAAAAGGTAGCCAAAGAAGGGAGTGTTCATATACACCATTAAGAAAACAGCTTGAAAACAAGTTAATAATGGTACAAGAGACAAAGGACAATGTCATGCCTTTTATTGACATTTTTGTCACATTTTAAAAGGTGGCCATACAGAGTTGACACCGATTTAGTGATGGTTTTAGTTATGGCGGGGGGGTTCCTTCAAAAAATATGAATGCAAACTGGAAAAAGGATACGTTTCCAAAGCTATTGCAAAGCTCTGAAACAAAACATGTTGCAGCTGGGGCAGGTTTGCTTCCCTCCTACATGCAGAAACGCATCATTGTTAATTTTAAAAATACATATCCCCAAGTTTACTCCCTGTGCGGATTCTTTACTCCCTCATAATTCCCATCTGCGAATCTTCGAGAAATGGAAGACATATTCATATACATAGAAAAATATATTAAGATTCACATGAATCTATGATGATTCTGAAAGACAATCGACCCCTGGCTACAGCTGTTGACAATTATGATGTTTACTAAAGCATAATTATGACCTGACTGTAAGTTCAGATTTTGTAATATTGAAAATAAACAAAAAAATCTATGTATTATAATTGGCTGATCATACAAATACTTATTAAATATAAACACATATGCTTTTGTAGATTTGTTAGAAAGATTCGTTAATTGCTTAATGAAAGATGTCTTTCAGATACTAATTCCTTCATTTAGTTCGACAGATTAAATTTTATATGAGGAGATATTAGCATGCATGCAATGAAGTGACAAGGACAACTAAAAAGCTTAAAATGTTAATGGATGAAGTGTAGCTTTCTCAGTTACTCTAAACTAAAAGCTATAATCTTCATTACATGCACTAAAGATCATATTTTCCTCTGCTTTTTGCTGAGATAAGACAACTATATTTAACACAGAAATGAACACCACAATATGTTTCGATTCAGCTGCTGTATTTTCATCATCATAAATAAATTATGAAAACTTTAAACGGGGCATGAATGATTTTGCATAAAAACAAACAACAAAAGTGCAATTAATTTTTATCGATGAGAAAACCGACAGTTGACATCCAAGCAAACTGTTCCTATATTTCATTGCAGTAGCTTTAGGTAATTGTCTTCCTGATAAACTCTCTCTGCAACGTGCGTGCAGGAAAAAAAAAAAACACGAAGCAATTGGCTTCAATGACTAAGTAAGGCACTACAGGGTTAATGTCAACAATTGCTGTAAAAAGCAAATAACTAGCAATACCAACAGTCGAGAGCCTTCATTTTTGCTGTAAACCAGAGTTCAATCTGGCATAATCTTTTCTTTTCCCCCAGTAGGGTGCAGAGAGCCCTCTAGCTTCCATGTGGCTTTCCTACTGTGGTACATATTGGCCAGCGTACAGCTGCTCTAAACAACTATTTGCATCCACAATGCGGTCATCCCACCACCTTCTTTTCAGATCCATCTGATTGGTACAAACAATAGTTTGATTTTGATTGCCCTGCGGTACGCTTGGGTGGCGCCGCTCAATGCGGGCGACCCGCTCCGAGACAATGGGCCGGTTCATCATCCGACGCGTCCCTTTTCAAACAGCTGCCTCTGCCACACTCGCCCTGACAAACGTCCAGAAAAACAGATGGTTTCGGCATTCATGGGCAGTTTAGGGAAAGCCCCAGAGTCAACTATTCAAGACATTTTAGCATCTCTATGATAATGGAGCAGGGCTGGCTGATAAAAATTAAAAATACATTTAAAAATTCTATTAATTCACAGCCGCATAGGTCTCCCCCTCATACTCACACACACAACCCCCCCAAAAACTTTCCAATTTCCTATAATGTTATTAAGTGCAGGTACCGACAGTCAAATGCTAGAGGAAGCTTCGTTCTTAATGCATTTTTACAGAACATCCACATTCGTGTGACAAATGACAACCAGTGGGTAAGCGTACATATCACACGGGCTGCAAGACCCACAAACAACAGCACTGAATTGGAAATTGAAAGCCAAGTTCAGCTTTGAACTTCCTGAGGTTTGCTATGGATTAAACCAAATCCTACCATTTAGTGTGTGCATATTAGAAAGAGAAGGGGTTTTTTTTGGCTCTTTTTCCAGTGAACGTGAAACGTTCTCCAGATAATGTATTAGGAAACGAGAAGTGATACAGATTCACCAGTACCTATGGACAATCAGATCGTTTCCGCTCAGATGGCGGGGACCAGCAGCCTCAAAGGCAGAAAACCTCCCACGTGCCAATGGCAAAGTCAAAGTTGCTACAAAGGGAAACCGGCCGCCTGCAGCACTGAAGCCCACGGGCTGTGCAGTGACCTGGGGAGCAGAACAGGCTCAAGTGTGGCGGCCAAGGGGGCTACTTGCTCCACAGGCCACAAAGCTTCACCCAGGCACCATGCATGGGCCTCAGCTCATCATCACCATTCAGGGGATGTAAGGACATTTACAATTGCAATCCTTTGACTTTGGGGAATCTTAGAGCCCTTTGACCCAAACTGGGAAGTCTGGCTCTGCTTGTTTCAGGAGAGCAAGATTTGGAGCTTTATTTATGAAGTCGTGCTTAGCAGCTCACAAAGTTTCCTAATGTGTTGATCTATTACATTTGTCCATGCACATATGAACTCTCCACAGCAAACTCATAGACGGCACTGCATTAGTCCACTCAGCTGAGCCGCTGCCCATGACGTGGACGTGCTTACTTTAATTCTACCTTTCTGTGAGTACATTGCATTGAATCCTGCAACTGCTCAAAATGTTTTCTTGGAAGGTGTTTGTGCATATACATGTGTTGCAGAGCTCTGAAAAAAAAAAGCAGATAAAACAAGACCCTGCAACCATTTTTGTCAATGCTCTGGGATCTGAATGATCCAATTCAGCAGATACATTTTTGAGAGCTGAAAAAAAAGCTTAAAAAATACCAACAAAATACTGCAAATGTGGAGTTATTTCTTAAAAACAAATCAAATTTTGTCAACAGTATCTACTGCATTTTAGTTTATGAAGAATTATACTCTGAATTCAATCGCAATTCTTCAATTTCTCCTAACCTTACAGGGGGGAAAAAAAAAAAAGCTAAAAAAGCTCAGAGTGTCTTGAAAGATGGTAGCAATCTGTCAAAATGATGATGTTTAAATCCACAGTTACACAAAAAATAATCACCATATATGAACTACTTTTTCACTACAGTGCTAATGATGTCAGTTCTGAATACTACTCCAGTAGTTACCTTCCTGATTGCCATACTTGCAATGAGAGATCCTTCTAAGTCATTCTAAGTATGACAGCTATAGAAATGCCTGTGCTATCACACCAACTAATCATGGCTTAGATGAGTATCACATAGCTCATATTACAGATATTATTACCAGATAGTCAATTATTGTTACAACTACAAAAATATAGTGCTATAAGAGACCTCAGGAGACTGTCCAGATCCTCCTCCTGCATAAAAGGAGTTGGGGGAATAGATATTCTAGGTAAACCTAATTCCTTTAATCTTTCCTTTAACTCGTGTTTTTAAAATTCTTGATTTCCTCATGATTTCTTTTGGAAACTCTCCAATTTATCTACGTCTTTCTTTATATGCAGTCCCCAAAACTGGATTCAGTACTCCAGCTGAGGCCTCACCAGCACCATATGGTGCAAAATAATTACTTCCCATGTCTTACATATGACACTCCTGTTAAAGAATCCCGAAAAAAAGAGGTGCTGTATTTGCAATAGTGTGTCCTTTGTGATTTCACTTGTGATTTCACTTCCTTATACTTCACTTGTGATTTCCTAAAATCTCAGACTCTTTCCTGCCTTCCAATCACTTCCTCAGTTTGTCTTTGTGTATTTATTTTATTTTTTCCAAGGGTTGTATTTTACACTTCTTTACTGAATTTCACCTGGTCATTTTTTGACCATGGTCTCTTAGCAGATCCTTCCCAAATGAGTCATTCCTTCAAAGTGTGGAGATCCTCCCCCCAGTTGCATCTGTAAAAATATTCATGTGCATTTTTGCATTAACATTGGAGAACACA
This sequence comes from Crypturellus tataupa, assembly GCA_034781795.1. Lineage (NCBI taxonomy): Eukaryota > Metazoa > Chordata > Aves > Tinamiformes > Tinamidae > Crypturellus > Crypturellus tataupa. Next base: position 431,597 of record JAWLRI010000818.1, on the reverse strand, counting down.
CTTTCCCCAGAAGAGGCCAATGAGTGATGCTTCCAGTTGAAAGAGAACCACTGATAACTTCTCTTTGAGAATATTTGTTCCAATTGCTGTGCTGCCACTTATGGCGATTCCATCTAGGCCATATTTCTCAGGCTTACTTCTAAGAACGTCACGTTGGACAGTGTCAAAAGCCTCACTTAAGTCAAAATATATCACATCTCCTACTTCTTTCTTATCCACTAGGCCAGTTACACTGTCAAAGAAGGAAATGAGATTGGTTTGACACAATTTGTTCTTGACAAATTCATGCTGGCTGCTTTTTTACCACCTTATGACTATCTAGGTGCTTATGAATTGTTTTAGCATCTCTCTGGGGGATCAAGCCAGGGCACAACTGGACTTGGCAAGTGGAAAGGAAGGACCCAGGCAACTAAAGACAAGTCCTACGCCTGGCTTCCTTTGGCCCTTCCAGGGTTCTTCTGTTAACATGAAACATATTTACACTTTTTAAATCAAAACAAAACAAAACAAAACAAAAAACAGCCGCCTTAGAAGCACCTTGCAGTTAAGCACTGTCACTGCTCCACATAGTTACACTGGAAGAATCACTGAGAAAGGCTTGTGCTAACTCCTGGCCCAGAAGAATTGTGCTCCCGTGTTCTCCGGCAACACCAGCGCTTTGGTCTTGCTTCAGGGATGTACTGCCTCAGACTTCTGCTGCTCAGCTGTTCAGAGCTGCCGTACCGTCTCTAACTGGCACGTTACTGCAGTATGTAGGCCCATACGTAGACTCCTAGCACATTTGAAGTGTTAACCACTCATTTAAATTAATGGGAGTCTTCACACTGAGTCTTCACACTGCAGGCTTTCTGAACTAGGCTCCAGGACACAAAATTTATCATCTTTGCTGTTTTCTGAGCCTCTCTCCCAGTGAGCTCCGGATCTTGTTTGAGACTTTGGGTGGTACTGCAATGCCAATAACAAATAAGATGGGAAAGCCATAAATCTCACCACAGTGCTCAGAAGAAGTTGGGGAAACAGAAGAGTCTTAGCCAGAAAGAAAAAAAAGAAAAAGCTACAATCTGGAAGCATTTTATTGCCAGAAATTAAAAAAGAGAAGAAAAAGAAAAAGAAAAAGAAAAAGAAAAAGAAAAAGAAAAAGAAAAAGAAAAAGAAAAAGAAAAAG
>JAWLRI010000818.1:399489-430332 GCA_034781795.1 Crypturellus tataupa | reverse complement strand
AAGAAAAAGAAAAAGAAAAAGAAAAAGAAAAAGAAAAAGAAAAAGAAAAAGAAAAAGAAAAAGAAAAAGAAAAAGACTCTTTCCCAATGATTTGGTTCCAGTTTAATTCTTCTCTAGTCAGTCTTCCTACTTCTTTTCACTTTGCCAGTTCTTGAATGAGCTTTTCCTCAGACAAAAGTTCTCCCTCCCTTGTACTCCCTTTTCTCAGGCTTTCCTGTACAGGTTCTTCTACTTCTCTCAATCTCTTCCTGCCCCCACCACCCCAACTTCTCTCTCATCTTGTCATACATTTCTTTTCCTGCCCTACCACACAGTTACTGTTTCTCAGCTCCCTTCCAAGTCTCCTAAACACACAAACATTCAACTAGGTGCTGAACATCATTCTGCAGTCGCACTTCCATGCAAGTTCCTGCACTGTTGTTTCCACTCCTCTCTTCCAAAACACATACCGCACCACTGCTCACCCCCTCATGCAGCTCACCACAGAGCACCGAAACAAAATACAAGTAAGGCCATGGAAATATCTATTATCCATTATCCAGATTTATTCAGATGAGTGGCTCTGCAATTGCCAGGTCCCCAGTGGTCCATATACTGCTTCTAAGGAAGCAGTGTTAGATGGTTAATGTATGCTATTCTGCAGCCTATGTGCACGAAGATCCTAAGCCAAAAATAAATGGATAAGCTAAAACGGCAATAGTTCTGATTTTTTTTTCTTAAGGGGTACTTAAGACATTCAGTAATATATATTTTTTAAACAAAACTATTGTTAATGAAACAATTACTCCAGATGAAAATCCCTGATCTGCCATCAAGCAGACCATTCCAGTTTGCTGATTACCTCTACATCTCTGTCTGTTTTGTTCAAGATATGAGTTTTCAGAGAAGACCTTATTACCAGCTTCTATTACACTCAGCACTAATGGAATCAAAAATAGGTCTGCATTTATAAGCAACGCCAATTATGATGATAGAGATTAGAGAAGCAGCATGCTTCTATTATTTACTTTGTGTAAACAGAATTTGTGTAAAAACATCACAAAAAAATTTATTTAAATTCTGTCTCCTTGTTCTTCTGTAAAAATGGATTTCCCCCTGCTTCTGTGAAAGCCTTACAATCCAACACAGGAGATATAAGTCATTAAAGAGGAAAATACAACAACAGAATTACAGAAACTGGCAAGATAACACAGAAAAAAGATTAGTCTCTGAAACCGCTGGCTCTTTCCTTCTATGAAATGACTAGGTTTCAAGTTGATGTTGTCAGTGTAAGTAATTAAAATTTACACTACCGCAGTTTCACTACCTAAACTCAAAGGTAGAGATTTGAATTGAAAAAGTCCTTTTAAAACCTTATGTATTAAGACTTGTAAGTTTTTTGTTGGTGATGAAGGCTATCACAATATCTAGAGAAATATCTGTTTTTTCCTAAGATCTCTATAGCTACAAATATTTTGCTGCAGTGCCTTAAATCATCATCACAACAGAACAATATACTATAAAGTACTAGATTTTGTATTCAGTCCAAGCGCTACGAAATAGTTATCTATTAATCTAAATTAAAATTAAATTCTGTTTTTTCATACTTAGCCTAACATAGAAAACCTAGACTGTTTAGGGGTTAAGCACATGATTAGAATAAAGTACATCCGGTAAATTTTGTTTAAGATATAGGCTGCATATGGACAGTTCTTCCATCTGGCTAAAACAACTAGAACAAAGATACAAGCAGATAAAATTGCAGTTAATTTAGGAACATGTACCCACATGATAGCAAGTCCAATTTTGATTGAAATCATTTGGAGCTTTTGACATTTGCATCTCTTCAATCATTTTTATTTGTTAAAAAGATTCATTATCTAAGTATATATATGGATTACACCAAAATATGGACAGTAGAACAGCAACTTGAAAATTAACCTGGAGATCTCTTGGGAGGTATGGGTAGCATACAATTTAGTTCTTTGCCTGTAAGACCACACTGCTATAAAAAAAAAATGCAAGACATTTGTATTGTAGAGACTTGTTTTATTTTTGGTTGCAAGTGCAATTCAAGGACCTTTGTACCTTTGTCATCCATGTCAAAATCATGGTTGTCACAAAGGTAATGTGGTACCCAAACTAAGAAGCGCAAAGTTTATGAAGCTGGCATTAATGGTCAATGTTTTTCAGGGCATCCACTTGTTCTAATAGGTGACAGAATTTTGGAAGAAATTACCAAGTTTCTCTTGAGATATACAGAAAGGATAAAGTGAATGAGAAATGCATTATTTTGGGAAAAATCGTCAAAACATTTTTGATCCTAATAAAAGGTGTCTACGTGGACATCAAACCGTGCCAGAAAAAGTATAACTGTCAAGCTACAGAAAAAAAGTGGTAGGTGAGGTAACCCTTGCCTCGTGTTACTGATTGTTACTTCCATGCATGCATCTTAGTTCCCTTCCAAGGCCTCTAAACAGACAAGTGTAGCTTCTCTGTGCACTTATGTGTACGATCTGCGCTGTGTCTGACCACACACATGAGCAAATCTTCCACATATATATACACATATGCACAGACAAAAATTTCTAATCTTCTATAGTATCGACACATATGTTTTTAATGTTCATATTCTTAAGAGTAAATCTAACTACAAGACCTTAACAAGTGATTACCATAGCAATACTACACATGTGTTTATACTGATGAGATTCCTGAAAATTCCTCTGTTTACATTTTGCTCCAGTGCTAAAATATATTTGGGGGAGAATGGGGGCACTCACAATAAATGCTCCTTTAAATCCTCTTTAATTTCTTCTGTTGAGTTAATAAGACATGACACTGATTTTATCCTGTATTCAGAACCTGTTAGGTATTCTGTCCAGTTGAAATGCAAACACTGTTTCAATTACAGAGGAAGGCAGGTAGAAATTAAAAGACGCGTTGCTCCTTCAGGTTTAAAGTCACTTGGATACTCAAATCTTCAAGAAGAATCTCTGCAACTGAGTTTAAAATTTAAGCAAATCATGACTTTCAGGAGTGTGTTTCCATCCCATTAGTGATATAGTGGTTCATATCAGGAAGAACTACTGCATTTTACAGAACTCAGCAGGGAAATGATTCTTCTCTAGTACTCTGTGGCAGTATTTCAGGTTTTTTATGCCATGGTTTTTACAATCTAAACACAGAAATTAAATGCCTGTAGTCATAACTCATATCCTCCAATTGCTTTAAAATGGACATTTAGCTCCTCAAAGGGGTTGACAATGTCCTTTTAAATTATAACTGCTGATTTATATCACTGTAATGTGACAAAGTAGACTTACACTCTCAAATCTGAAGACAGAACAAATACTCTTTGTACACAGCAGTGGGCAAAGGTTCTTCAGAAATAAAATATGCCTGCCCTCTACTGACCATCTAAGAAACTCTTTATGATACTTGTTTGCACCAGGAAAAAAAAAAAGGCAGATTTTAAATTTAATCTCTTTCCTCATCTGAGCAGTTTCATTACTTCAAGTCTCCAAATTATGATTTCTAGTCTTCATGTAGTTGTTGCATCTCCCCCAATCAAAACCATTGGTGTGCACAACATGCTATATGTACCCAAAACTCTTTTTGATTCCTTGGTCTTCTGAGAAAACCAGGGAGAGAACATAGTATCCTAGAGTTCAAAATCTGACTGTCTGCCCAGAATTGTTAATGCGAAAGTCTCCTTTCTTCGTGGCAGCTGTTACAAATCAAGCAGCAATTGTACTTTAGACATTCATGCAGAATGAGTTCTAACCTCCAGAGAGCCTAGAAAAACAGAAAACTGCAAAATTCATTGGATACCAAGTTCTCAGTCTACTTGTTATCCATTTTGAAACACTGTGCACACACGATACCAGAACAGTGAGCTCTGAAGAGTAACATTGGAAATACAGTTCTGGCTAGAGGCTGTGACCTTTTCTGGCCAGGGTCTACCTGCTGCCTCCTTCATTCTGCCTGGCCTGGGGGCCACAGTCTCTAGATTTGCCATCCACTTTTAACCTGAAATTTATCTAATCTCTTTGAGATTTATTTTAAATTAAATGAATCCTGCCTTAAATGCCTGCTTCCCTTGTGAAGGGATGGGGTTTATTTTGACGTGTAGTTAGACGAACCTCATTAAGGTACACGACAAACAGAGGGTTAACATTCATGCTAAGCACAAAAAAAAAAAAAAAAAAAAAAGTAACCTAGATTGACGTAGAGTAGGACCAAAGGAACTGGAGAAATTGGTCCTTTCCTAACAAATCCAAGGACATGAGATGCTCCAAATACTCCTAAAAGCTGAAGCCACATTACAAAACCAATCCATTGCAAATCCAATTCATAACTTCATCAAGCTTTGGAAACGAACGGGCTTGGTAGCTCCAAAAACTGCAGAACAGATTTAGGTACAAAATTCTAAATAGGCATATGAATAGCACTAAGGTAGATTTGTAGAGAATTTGAATAAGAAAATCCATTAAGGAAATGATTTTGTTTTCCCATGTATATTCAAAACTGAAATAAACTGTGTTAATCACAGCACTGGAAATAATCTGGGTAGAATAAAAGCAACAGAAGTTGTTAATGCCAAATTTTTTAATAAGCTATGTGGATACCTTGGCCTTTTCTGAATATATAGCTATATATATACATATATATATGTCTGTATATGGTATCTAGAAAGACACAGAATACAGAATATACAGAAATATGTATTTTCTCAATAATAAATAAATAGCAACATTTACAGAGACATGCAATAATGACGCTTCCACTACTGCTGCTCAACAGCTGCCCAATTATTTGTGTAATATTGAGAACCAAAAATGGTTAGCAAAAAGTAATGTTTTATAAATGAATAAAAAGAAACTTCTATAGAAATTTCTATAATGGAATATTTCTAAAACAGAACTACTACAGAACTAAGCCAACATTGAAGAGCAAAAGCTTTTATAATCAATTCCTCACCTACGTGAAGACTTGCAAATTCTCTCATCACTGAAACTTCTAGAATACTTCTTTGCAAAATTCTCCTCCTGGGAAGCTGAGGCAGCACTGTGGAACTCCATACAGCACAGGCAAAAACACCACCATTGCTCTGTCACTGGAATATTTGTATAGCAGAAAATGTGAGGGAGAAGATATACCAACCATGCTCAGCTATTTAAAGATGAACTTTCAATTACAACTGTAAGTATTAATGCAGTGATGTAGTGGAATTATTAAACAGAAACAACATGCATATTCAGACTGTCTCCAAAACTTGTGATGAGACCAATAATTCCCAACTGTACCTACGTTTCATATAAAAAAAAGCTATTTTGAAAAAATGATGACAATTAATGAAGCTCACATGACTCTTCTCACACGTAACTGGAAGAATTACTATCCATGTGGAGACAGCAGGCAGCAATTAATCCTCATAGTAGCTACAGACCTGGAAAATTTTCATCAATCCTTCCTTAAGAATGGTCAGGGGCAAAATGGGTTAGTATTTCATCTCACACTACCATTAATCACCACCTTTTGGAAAACCTAAATACAGCAACACCAAAAACAAAACAAAAAAGCAGAGTCCAGAGACATGTTCACTATCTACTGCTTTTCTATAAACTTTGCTACAGATACCACCACAACAAAGACAGATGCACTGTATCAAGAAAAGCAGCTCTAAGTGCTGTCTTTGCCAGACTATTGAGCCTCACCATGTGCATAAAAAAGTGTTCCCCTGAGGCAAAAAAAAAGACATAAAAAAGGAAAAAAAAAAAAGAAAGATAACACAGTCCTCCCAGAAATACCATATAGTATCAAAAGTTTTATGGGCAATTTAAGACTTCTCATTTTAATAAAGAAGTATCAGTACTGAAATAGAAAACTAGTCTTTATCCTAACTTAAAACAGACTACTGGGTCTTGTTTGCACCATAAAGTCTTTCCGAGGTTCCCCTAATCCACAGTCTTGGACGGGGTCTGCTTTGAAGAGCGAGGCCGAACAAAGCACGTTAGAAAGAGAGCCCCTGTCTTGCACAGAAGAAGGGTCTAAATTCCCTTGTCCTAGAGAAATGTCTCCTCATACCATAGTGCAGGCACTAAAGTTCTTAGTGTCTTGTACAGTGAGGAAATGTAGGTTTTTGTGAGCAGAAAGGAGCAGGGCCCCAGAGAAGAGTTAGGCATCAGCAACAGACAACATCTCCTAACCACACAGAAATGATTAAAGAAGGAAGGCCAATCTGTGCTCTGCGATTTACTGTTGAACATTTCTCAAGATTAAAAAAGAAAAAGTTATCGTTTCTTTGAAAACGTGAGTGGCATTTCCTTTTTTCTGCTTGCCCGTATGGAAGACTAATTGTTATAATCCCCTTTCATTAAAAAAGAAAACCTATCATGATAGATTCATGTTATACACATCAGTTATAATCTTAAATTTCTTCCTTTCCTTTCTTCATTTCAGCTTTCTGAAACCATCTGCTTTCTGTTAAAATGAATTCTTAAAATTGGGAGAGCTGCTCATACGAAGTGGGTGAAAGTTAGATTTTCTAAAAGTGGCAGAGATTTGCAATGTAAACAACATATATGCAACCTATATCTTCATTCAGGTTTATAGCAAGTGGGTGGATTCATTGCGTAACTACGTTTCGGAAAGGGTAATTAGGTGCCAAAATGTGCATTTGCTTGTGTACTGAACGAATTACACGGATGCATGCAAGCACACGTGTTCTTTTGTTCCAACCTGTTTCTTTACTTGATAAAAATGTAATCTTTTACAAGAGTGAATATTCAAGATTACAAGAACCTACAAATCCTTCTCAGCACCGCCTAGGACTTAAAGCTTTACTGCATCTACTCGCTCTCCACCACTTAAATTAGCATAGATCTCCAACGAAGCTTTTAGAGTGTGGTTAGGTAAGTTTGGCAATATTTATGACTTTTTTCATAAATAATAAAAAAAAAAAAAAAAAAAAAAAAAAAGAGTAACAACGCAACAAACTCTGCCTGTACACTGCAGCGCGGCTGAGCAAGCTCCAGTGCAGAAGTGATCTACGTGGTCCACAGCAGTGTGGTCAAGGCAGGTGCCCTGCGGAGGGGCCTCACGCGGTGGTTGAGCCGCACAGCCGCGTGGTGCCTCGCGTGACCTTGCTATCTCCTGCTTGTTTAGATGGTGTTTCTCTTCCCATTGTGCTGCCTCTTCCCGAGCACAAATTAATTAAGATGGTCTGCAGATTACAAAAATTAAGACAGCAAATTATTTGGTGTCCAGCTGGGGTATCCAAGGCCTGTTACATGATACAGCACATGGAAGTGTCCTTGACTCAAGAACAGAGTTCCCATGTCACCTCACACTGACTGAACAGTCACAACCCACTAACTCTATAAAATATCATCTTTAAAATCTGAATCAGTACCCTATAGGGTCTATCTGCTTAGGTCATTTTGGTGGCTAGCCACGTCCGTGCTTTTTGCTTTGACATATCAGCCTTGTTTGGCCTACAGTTAGTGCCAAAGAATATTTTTAGGAATCAGAACCCTACCAAAAAATCATTTTTTGTCCTTTTGCTTTCAAATACATGAAGTCACTGCTGTGCTCCTGAAAGGAATGGACCCCACTTGGAATGTGACTTTATTCCAACTTACCAACACTTTAATCACTGTGGCTTACACGGTCTCAGCAAAGCCACTCAGAAGACTCAAACGAAGCACTAGCTCACAACTTACAGCTGAACCATAGCATTAAAAGGACCTGTGGATCTGATCCTGGGGTTGAAGGAAGCCTTTTGGCCTCACAACACTTGAAACCAAGGTTCAGTGGAGATGAGCCACTGCCAAACACCACGTGGTGCCGGCACTGACTGGAATCACAAGAGTCTCCAGCATTTCCATCAGAGAAGAAAGACAAATTATCAATGAATTACATTGTTTTGGTCAGAGCAGATCTGTCTTCCTTCTAGTCCCAGGCAGCCACTGCTAACAACACCTAACACACTGACAGACATGTGGGGCACAGATAGAATGTATTTTTTTGTGAATAAAATGCTTTTGATTTCCATTTGTGTTACAAATCTAAATGTATATTATAGCTGCCTATTACACTGGATGGGAGCCATCAGCATTAAAGAAATCAAATTAGTAATTTACTGTATTATCAAATATATTGATGGAAAACAAATGTTCCTTGATGAGTACTAGAGATCCTCTGATTCTGAGGGGAGACTGGTGAATAACCATTGTAAGGGAATAAGGCAAACATGGTAAATACTACTCTCCATAAAAGAGAAACCTAAAATCCTCTAACATTATGTAATGCAATGGCCTTAATCCCTCTAGTTCTGCATACATAAACCAAATATACAGTACTCTAGTTCTTAAAATGTCCATGTTGTGATGCACCTCTGGAGATGATCAAGCAGCTAAGAGCTTAATCACAAGGCCAAGCAGCCCTCTCCACACTAATGGCTCACTGTAAAAGAGGTAAATTATACATGTAGTTGAGTTTCAAAGAAAAAAATTAGAAGAGCAGGAGGAGTGTTAATAAATCTGCCCTTTGATGAGAATATTCTATTACAAAATCATTTGTAAGTATATTAACCTGTAAAAACAAATTGCTGATGGCTTCATGGATTTAAAGGGATTGTTATAGAGAGCTATTAAATATGAAAGAGAATCCTCATAACAAGTAAAGAGTCGAAAGTATACACTGGAATTTAGGACTATATTTTTTCTATCATATCCACAGCATTCATGCTGATATACAGATACTAATTATTACTGCATTTACGTTTTCATAAATTCTACTTTGTGATGCATTTTCTTCTTCACATCTCACAAAACCAAGCCTTCTATGTTATTATTTGGTAACATAATGGATGACTGAACAGATAGTGGGACTGTAAATTCATGAGAGGTCTGAACCTCAGCAATGTGCAAACAAGATTTTTTAACCAGATACTTCTAAAGGTTACTTTTCATTCATACTCATTTAATTCATGCATTCCATTAATTAGATTATGACAGTCAGACGAGGCAATATCTTTTTAAACTATGTCTTTTATAACTAAGGTATCTATACTGTGATATATGTATATGTTTTTGTCAGGTAAATTTTTAATACAAAAAAAAAGGTACATTGAAGAGATTTGAGGGGAAAAGTGAAAAGGACTTTAAGAACTAAAAATATGCAAACAGTAAATACAGAATGAGAATGTTGCTATACAAACTGAAGGTTTAAAAGATGCTTTCAACCAAAACAACACAGATGCTGATGATGCTGATGAATCAACAAGCACCATTTTAGGTCCTAACTTGAAGCTGAGGCTTTTCCAGTTTAATATTCTTCACAAAAACATAATTTAAAAAAAAAAAAAAAAGCACAGAACTAGAAGGTAGTTAAAGAGATTGGCTGTTAGGACACATTCAAGTCTGTTCTTTACAATGTACATTACTAATACCATTGTAAAGACCACTCTTCTTGCAGCATTGTCTGCATGACTTTTATGGTCTTTCTTCCCTTGGTGTTTGCAGTGTAGCAGCCTTTTCTAAAAAACAAACATAAAAATCTTTCTAAAAAACAAACATAAAAAAACCCCTCACACTAGGGCCAGATGACCACAAGTCTAAGAGTCTCGACCAATATAACATGCTACAGGGTTCTTTTGGTGTTGTGTGTAAATAGAGAGAACCATGATACAAGCTTAAAATAATTAAGAAAAACAGCATGAAGATCACAAAGTAACTGAAACTTTGGGAAAACCAGAATGACAGCACCATCCTTTTTTTTTTTGAGATATCTGCATGAAATACAAACATCCTCTGACCAAGTATTATCTGTTCTGTGAGTGGACAAGAGAGATTGAGTCCCAACAGCTATTGGCAATATATACTGAAAGGAAGAAAATGAACCTATGAAGCTTTTTTTTTTCCCCTATGAAAAGAATCGCTTCTTTGCCATGACTTCCTTTGTTAACACAAAATTTCTTGGGATTTAACCTTTTTAACAAACAAAATGTTCTAAACGTGAATTTTGCAATTTGTATAAAAATAAGACCTCTTGGACATTCTTTGTCATTTCAAAATATGCACTTTACACCTATGAAAATGTAGCAAAGCCACAAATGCCTTGGTCAAGAAGTTTCACCCCTCTTGAATTGACTGATGATATCATATGTTCTAGGAATATTTTTATCATCTGGCATGTTGCTCGGCACCATATGGCACAGCACACTGACAAGAGAGAAAGGACTAGTTTTAAATATTATATATATATAGGTAGATAAAAATAAATGTTATACTTCAATAGAAGTATAAAGACACTGTTGCACATCTCTGTAATTGTTATTACAGTAAGGGATCATTGTGAAAGGTATTTCCTTTGTTTTCACACTAAATGAAGTAAAAACTTTCAGAAGTAAAGCATAAAGTAGTTTCAAAAAAAAAAGGAAAGAAATGCAGCCCCTCAAGAAGAGCTTGAACTGAATGCAACACTTATTTTCTCACTTGGTATTGCTTCCTTTTCTAAGATTTGTAATCATTGCAATAACAACATATTAACTTTTTCTCTTAGAATCAATTCCCGGCAATCAATTCAGATATAGTACATTTTATGACCATTTTTAATTTGTAGCTAGGTAATAGCTCGAGTTCTGTCTGTACTAGAGAGGATGAACTTGCTGCTTCCTTTCCAAGAAAACTTTCTAAGGGATGCTCACTCTCACTTAGTATTAATGTACATACATATGATCTTTACTGTTTCCACCATTACTTAGGTAAAATGGCATTATGAATTGTGTGAAATACTGTACAGAGCATTTGCATGTATTGAAATATAAAGCCTGTTTAGCATTTTATTTTTAATGTGAGTTGTGGAGCCAACCACCTGGCTAACTGGTATAGAAAAACATTTAGCGCAGAATAATCTTAACCATTTTATTGGAAATCCTCTTTTCCCATGAAATCTTCTTAAGATTGCTTGCTTCAATCTCAAATACCATAAAACCTCAATGAACTCCCTACCACAACAATAAGCCAGATTGTGAAGATGTGACTGGAGAAACAGAAAGTTTAAATATATTCTATACTGGTATAAAACCAATGACAACTCAGTGACCTCCTCATAACCATCTGCTACTGCACTTGCTCCCCTTTTCCTTCATAAGTCACCAGTCCAAGAATAAGATATTGAACTTTGAAACATTTTATGACATCTTCCTGTCTTTTCACCGTGACTTAATTGCTTAAACATTTGTCTATATCAGGTTTTTTCCCAGGTACGCGAGTGTGTTCTTCCTCTCTGGGGGAAGCAGGATGTCTGATCCCAATGACTCAAGGGTCCATTTTCCTCTCAGCTCCATATCCTCCCCACTTCTAGCAGCCTACACACAGAAGTCTACCACCACTTCCCCAAGACGTCTGTGCGTATGAGCCAGCAATTTTCAACTCTGCTTCTCTTCAAATCTTTACTAATCTTTTCCATGCCTGCAAGCGATCTGTATCAGCCCATCTCAAATGCTGCACTCTTCTACTGCCTGTTTGGCCTTGCACTGGCACTCTCCCATCCTTCCACTCAGTCTCACTATTCTTGGTAGAAAAAAAGAAACACATTTCCTAGTTCCCAATCTTGGAAACTTTCTCTCTCTTCCTCACCAAATCCCCACATCATTTAAGATTTTAAATGAAACTACAGAGTCTGCCTCTGCTTACAATATTGCTATTATAGTTTACCTGCGTTAGTTTAGCACAGTAAAATAGCAGAGGAAAAAAGTTATTTAGTGATATATTTTTAATATTCTTATATTGGCATCTGCTCATTAAAGCTGAAAGTGCCAAAGAACTTGAGACAAATGATTAAAGGACATTTTAAAATAAAAAGCAGTGTAAACAGTATAAATAGTAATATAGCACGTAATTTGCACAAAACACGGATGTGCTAATTCCAGTCCTTTAAGACGAATGAGGCTGCAGAACAGTGCGAATACTGGAATTGCAGGGATTGCACCATTCTAACAGGCACAAGGTAACCGAGAGCTCCTGAAGGTCACAGCTCCTGCAGGTCCGTGCCTGCGGCGTGCCCTGGATGGCAGGAAGGATCCCAGCCCTCGTTCTCGCTGGGCTCTTTGCCCTGCATGCTGCATTACAAGCATGGAGGGCTGCAGGCTCATGTTATGGATTACTGTTCCTGGGCTTCCAGACCCTATTGCCCAAGGACACTACAGTCCTGCCCACCCTGCCCATAGCTACTGCACCGTGCTTAAGAGGCTTGAGGAAGGAAGGGCGATGAGTGAAAATGCTTCTTTATTAAAGTCTTTGCCACATTTTAGGGCTGCACTCATCTGCAAGCATCTACCTGGCAGGCAAAACACTAGAATAAAAACTAGAGTTTCTACATTTTACCAGGACTAGTAGTACCCTCCTGGGTAGAGGGGGGTAACTAACCTCAACTTTACTATGACACACATAGACAAAATAAGTCTTTGGGCTGGAAGCTTTTACTGCAAACACCAGTGATCCCATATGGTTTTCAATGTGGTCAGCTCTAAACACAACAGTTTTAAAGTCTCCAAATGCTAAGGGAAAGTCTAGTGAAAATAGCTTGGGAGAAAAAAATCTGAAAGAAAAAGTGTGAATCAGATGATTGAAAACTCTTGAAGATCACCTAGATTTCTGCTAGCAGCCACACACACACACAAAATGAAAACCATGCAATGTGAGTCAGCACAAAAATAAAGACACCACTTACTAATAAAATGTAAGGATAGAAAGGGATATGATACAGATATAATGAAAAACAGAAAGTTTGACTTACAGACTGTATTTTCCGATCTTCACTTCTAATGGGTTTTCTCTTAGGTATTTAATAGCTTTTCGTAACAATTTCAACCCATGAACCTACCGGCAACTTGCTTTTACAGACAACATATGAAAACATATGAAAAGGCAACAAATACAGTAACATGGTTAGGGCTGGAAGGATAACGAGAGGATGAGGCACACTAGAAATTAGGAAGGAGGAGGAAGACAGTGACGATGCTGAAAAGAAGGAAGACTGAAGATGCTCTTCATCGAAAAGAGAGAGGTCATTACTTCAAAATGACTGTCAGGAACTCCTGCCTTGCCTGAAAGAGGGAGGGGGAAAAAAAAAGTTTTGATTCATAGGGCAAACTCATCCAGCAATTTTGTGTTTTTGGCAATAGAGTCTCGTTAAGCGTGTTTATAACAGGAAGCTACACAGGGCCTGACAGGGCCATAGAGAGGCAAAGCACGATATGGAGTAGCCACCCTGAGCCCCCAGGGCCCGAACATGGACCCTGTCTCCCTTTCGTGGAGATCTGCCGTAAGGTCCCTTGCTGCAGCAGCTGCAGCGCAGCGTCCTGGGCTGACACGGAGCCGCCAGCTGGGACTGATTAGAAGAGAAATAGTTTTCCCATCCAACAATAACAAAGAGAGTCTCTTAAACAGAACCAGCTACCGCAGCCGCTCAGTTCAAAATGAACAAGCTTGGGAAAACTCAGCTAAGTCTTAAGTGAATAAAGTGAGCCTTTGCAGGCTCCCCTCTTCGAGGAGAAACACATAGCAACCACCAATGCCTAGGAAACAGTAAAGCCAGGTTCTAGACACAGCATCCTATATGGGAGGATGAGGGATATAAGAAATGGGCTACCAGCAAAGGCAGGATGCAGGTCTGGAAGATGCATGTTTGCAAAAGACACATTTAGGTGGTGGGCAGGGCACTGCTAAGCAAGACGCCAGAGCTTGCTTCAAACAGGTCAGAGTAGATGCTCTCACGGTCTCCTGGATTTGTAATCACACTCATGCTCAGAACAGACTTAACCATAAAGGGGCAGTATAGAAATGTGTCCTCAAAAATGCAAGACGGACAGAAGTCCCCTGCCATCAGTCCCTCTCCCTGCAACTGAGGACACCAGTTGTTCAGTTGTCCCTCACTAGAAACAGTGACTCATATATGTCATTCATTTTCAAAAAAAAAAAAAAAAAGCTCCTTACTGCTTTTTTCCTCTGCTTAGGCACCTCCTAGCACTGCAGTTAGTGAGGAACAAAAAAAGTCCAGAAGGTAGGTAGAAAGCTGAAACTTCTTGATAGGTTCTAGCGGCCAGTGAGGATTTGCATTAAAAGAGCACCCAAGCACTTAAGCATGCAGCTTATTTGCACAATATCAAAGATAACTTCTCAAGATGCATTTACAGAACAAAGGAAAAGAGGCCAGCTTACTCACAAAAAATATCAGGGTTGGCCTTTAGTGAAGGATTCAAGATATAGCAACTGTATCTCATCAGACTTACCAGGCTCAGAAATCCTCTAAAGATTAACTTTTCAACAAGGGCCATTTTAAAATAAAAGTTTGTTCCGTCTGCTGACAGTTTAAGTACTTTCTGATGAATTAATATCCAGAATCAGGCATCATCTCAATTTCTAGAATATTTGCAAAGCTACCAATACAGTTTTACTCCGAAGGAATATTTGTGTCCATCTTAGATTGTTCAACTCAGAAAGCCATCAGTTCAGCCAGTGTTTGTCTGAGCAGTTACTGCATGAGGAGCTTCTCTACTTGTTCTCTAACTTTTATAACTTCTGTTAGCAAAGTTAAATATTGCTGGCATGCAAACCTCTATGTCTTTACATCCATTAGTTTCTAAAGTGGTGGAGGAAGGCTAATGAATTGCAGAGTTACATAGAAAAATAAACTGAGATTTACTTAAGTCAATTTAGTGTATTCAGTTTACTTAATGCAAATGGGTGCTCAAAAGTAAATCTTTTTTGTTTGCTTCAGAACAGAAAATAAATGAAGCTTTACATGTGCTATCAATATATTTGAATATGAGCAATACTCAAGTTAAATGGAAAGAAAGAACATAGTCCACCAGAAAACCAAATTCTAGGAGATGGGGACTCTCATTAAGTGCCGTCACTGTGCAGTTCCATGTGGAATTCCAGCACCTCAGTCAGGCAGTCAGGATTTAAATGGTAGCAGCGACTTTAGCAGGAGAAATTAAAGTCTGTTAAAGTCTCCAGCAAAAGTTCATTTTGACATATAATGAGGACACCATTAGCCTCAAGGATTTTTATTTATAAACATTTTGTAAAAAATTGCATAGAATCTATAAGAAAATTTCCTCTTATGTATCAAGTTGCTCTTCTATTGAATATTAAAGTAACTTTGTGCACTGCCCATATGAGATTTTAGGATAGTAAATGGATATTTTTCACAACCGATTTGAGTGGCTGTAAATACTTGTTCGAGCAAGTAGAAAAAATCTAGCCATGCACGGAACAGACAGACAGATGCATGGCAGCTAAAACTCCATGACATACTCTGTAAATCTACGGGTATGTATTAGCAACAGAATAAACACTCCCCTCCAACTTCTGACAAAGCTGAAAACATGGAAACAAAGATGTTAGTTAAACAGCCCCATTCTGGAAGAATGCTAATTAATTTTTATAGGTTACATTTTCTTGATATACCGAAATCAAAATGACACAGCCATTTGTTTTCCCTGGCAAAGTCATGCACATCACTGATTATTCAGGTTTTGAAAACTGTGTATAATACATACTACCACCTACACAACAGCACAACGCTGACATTTCAGCACAGAACATGTTGAAGCAGTATTTCTGTACTGGAAAAAAGAACAACTAACAAAGACATTTCCTAGAAGGTATCCATCGACGAGGAGAGAATAATGTATAAAACATGTGCCTTTCCTTGAGAGCCTGGGGTTACAGACGCCTTTTACACCACATCATGTTCCCAACATAGCCAATCTGGTGGAAGTTCCAGGTTGAAAAAGGGAAGTGCAATTTTATTTGATTTTATGCAACACTGCATTTATCAAGATCTTGCAGAATTTTTGCATGGCAGGGGACATTTATGGGAATTATGGGGAAAAAAAAGCTACTTAAATGTTTTTGTTCTGTATTCTTTCTTACTTTAAATTACGACAGTTGCCATTTTAAATAAGATAAAATTACTGCATTCTTAATATGATGTCAACAATCTTCAGTTACCTTTGCTTATGAGTGGGTCTTCATATTCCATATGTTGGAAAGCCCCAGTGATCCTACCTACATGTACATGGGTCTTCTATCCAGATAACTTTCAAATTTGCCAGTAAAAAAAAGGCAGAGCACCCTTTGTACGCTTACAAACATGAGAGAGGGTTTCTGCCCTACAGGAAACAGATAGACTGGGCATTATTTTAATCTCTGCTGTAAATTAGTAACTTGAATGAAGTCAGTCCCAAACTGGCACAAGTAACATAAAAACTAGGCTGTAGCCCCACAGGGCACCTGGCAATAGCAGAAGGGTGACGAACCAGCTTTGCTTTCTAGGGAAAGGTGTATGCCATGTGCTGCTGCACACACCAGGAGGAAATTAGGTAGGCTGACACAGAAATGGAATCTCAACATCTATTCTAAATCCGCTCTTAAGTCTTAACTAATCAGCCTGTAAACAAAAACAAAAAAAGGTTAAGGCTTGTCATGTCATTATATTCTTCTCTGGCATAAGAGGCTAATGCTTTTGATAACCTTTACCTGTGAACATTCAATATTTTATCTTCAGGGAGGTCTTGTCAAATAACAATGTGACTACATCACTACAAGCAGCCTGTGAGGATGTCCTACTGGTACAAAGCAGCAACCTCCTTGCTCCACCACATATCACATGCTTTAGAGATCACCAGGACATACAAAAGATACTCAACGTGCCACAGTTACAGCATTACTGCATTCATACCACAAATACAGAGAAAGTCAAAGAAAGTCCAAGTCACTCTGATGCTTTTGGTGATTCTGTCATTTGCTTTGTCATCGCAGTTGCAGAAAATTCACATACTGAGAGCGCCAGAATCAGAGGATACTTCTCTAGTTTATGGATTACAAAATTAAAAAAGACTCCAAAGGGATCAGTTTTCCCAAACACTAAAACAGAGTTCTTTTGTATAAGTCAAGAAAATGATCTTACCCAGTGTCTAAGAAAATAAGATTCAGACTGCTTAAAAAAGAAAAGTGTCTCTCTCTAATTCTGGGATGGGCTCTTAAGCAGACACCATTCAGCACAGGCTTGCCATTTTATGGAATATATAGACTGATGGGCTTCACTATTGTATTGACAGAAGACGAGGAGTGTGCTCATGGAGCTAGCAACACCCAACAGTTAGCACTGCAGAGCTGGGAAGATGCTTGCGAGACAAGTCATCATTTTCACAGTGTGAGGAATACAAGTGCCTTACAGTCACGGGGATATGGCCAGCATACTTGTAAGCCATCTCTACAATTAAAATACACATACAATATTTCATATGAAAGAGAACTTAAAATCATACTCAGATTCTGTCAATCATCAAGTAATATTCATATGGAAGTGAAAGCTCTGTTTTTACGTAACCACAATTACCAACCAAGAAGTGGTCTCATTTCCTCATCATCTCTCAACTTTCAGGACACTAAATCTCCTTTCCAAATACTGAATTCTAAGTTCTAAGACTGATGAATAGAGATAACTGTATGAGAACTGAACTTTAGAGGTCTGTTCAGAGCACAAAATCAATGCCACATTTTTTCCCATCAGGAAGTAGTAACACTAAGGTGAGGCTACACTGTACTATATTCTGTATCACTCAAACCAGCAATTCACATCTGCCTCAGGAAGAAAGTATAAATCTATCAAAATTTTAAGTGAACTAATGCTTATCTTAAAGCATAAATCCCACCAAAATCAGGAGTTGCTGACATGCTTAAAATGAACTTCAGTTCACTGGATCACAGAAGAACACAGAACTGTTATGAAACTCAAATAAATACTTTGCAAATATTATCTACTACATTTCAGAGATGGGGAAGACAAGGTCTATCAGAAGCAAAGAATTTGCGCATTTCGGAGCTTCCTGCCAATGTCTGCAGCAAGCTCTACCCTCCCTGTATGGCTGCTCTGCCCTACTTGTCAGCAATGCCACGTGAGCAGACATGTCATGACCAGACACACTGAACAGGTTGCCCAAACACAACCAGCTATTATGGCCATTCCCCTCTTGCTGCATTACTGCCCCTGCCTTAGGGCTGCTGCAAGCACAGCTACATTGGTGCAAAGTGGGAGAAGAGGGATGAATCAGAACCTGTGCAATACAGCTAGGCTGGCAAAATCTGGTCTGCATTTAAAAGGGAAGAATCACAATTCTTGCATTTCTTCATTACAATGGGATACTTAACTACTGTATATTTTCATTTTACAGAATACAAACCTCCTTGTATTACGAAATCCAAGGCTATTTCTTGGTAGAAATAATACCACATACTAGAGCTCTGTTTCCTCTTCAAAAGCCCAAAGCATCAAGATTTGCTGTGATTTTCAACAGCTTTTCTTATGCAAAAGTATTTCCATTGTCACCGAGGCTTTATAAATTAGAAAAGGGTAAGTGTACAAGTACAGCATACAGAAAAGATTAGTTCAGTTGCCTCTGTCATAAAACTGTAGTCACTGTAAAAATTGTACATGAACAAGTATCAAAGGTAAAATCTTCAACATGATGACATTAACAGAACATTTCAACTGTCTGTGCTAAGGTCCAAAACTCACGTCCAACCTGTTTGCAGTACTAAAAAGTCTGATAATGGACTGTTATTTAAGTGGTTAACATGTTCTAAAAGAAAATTAAGAGTTTTAGAAGCCTAAAAGTTAGAAAATGGCAACTGTAGTAAACACTTAGGTTGATAATCACTATATTGAGGAAGACTGTGGAAAAAAAGACACACAAAGGTAGAACTGGGGAGCTAGAAGGAGCCTTTGGGAAGGATTAAGCATCCCTGTTCCTGCCTCTTCAGCCAAAGCCACAGGAAAGGGCAGGAAGCAAAGATATGTTTCTCTTTCTGTTGCATAAAAATTGTCCTAATTTCCTCTTTCATCCCATCTATTACTGACTGGAGACATCATGACCCACCTGTAGGTTTTATCCCATCAACTGAGAATACATCCTAGATGAGAAGATCAGAGGGGAATAAAGGGCAATTAGAGGCAGTGGGCGGCAAGGAGTCACATCTTCTGACAGCTGCACTGAGGAGCCAGGCAGAACTGCCAGGTGACTTATCAACAAAAGAGCCTAATTCTTTTATTGTCATTTTGTCTACGAAAAATCCCCTTACAGGTTCCAGTGTGATAAAACCAATTAGTAAAACTCATTCAAATGAAACACAGGAGGGTCTCATTAGCCTCGCTTAGCCCCTGAGCAGGGCAAAGGGAATTGATTAGGAATGTTCCTAAACACCATTGTGAATTTTGTGAACACTAAAAAGAACACAAAATTGAGAAATTCATTTTTGACATAAATCTCACATTATCTGTAGCCAAACTCTGCAGTCAAGTTATAATCATTATCAGCTGAATTACAGTAGTGCCCAAGCACCTTATTTTAATTGCAGAACTCACTGTGCTTTTGCTTTCCGTACACCAACCCAGGCTGCTCTGACCCGGGAAAATGAACCAGATAATCACATTCTGTCCTGACTTGCGGTAAAATTCATACTTTGACAATTAACTGATCTCTCTTCCTTCTAACTTCTTGAGAAATAAGCTGAGTGCCAAGGGCAGGGAAGGCTCTCCACTACCTTGCTGCCTTAAGATGATTTAATATTTACATACACAAAAAACTCAAAATATAGCAGGGCTACATCTGGTATCTGATTGGAGGAGCTGAGATTAAATAGGAAGAGAGGCACAAATAGTCACAGGAGATGTGGCAGGGATTTTGCTATCCAGACCTTTTGTGGCATTTCCACCTTCCTGCCACCTCTAATGTTGCAGCCCTTCACTGAAAAAGAAGACAGGTTTGAAGTCTTTAATTCAACAACTACTGAAGGACAAATGCTGTATCTCTAGAGATCATTTACTGACAAAGTTGGAACTATAAGCATACTACAAGCATTTTCACATGGTCCAATGATGGAAATCATCCGACATTTTGAGTCAGCCCAATGTATTCAGGCTGCTAACAATTACAACAAGAAAATCTTCCTGGGATCTTTATTAAATGAACCTTTTAGCTACAGTTTACGTTGGCTTATCCCTCATATTTGTACAGAATAAAGCACATGTGAGTCTCTGGAACTGTTAAACACAATTTGGATACATGATATCATACATATCCTTGGCTCCTAAACGATAGTCTCAGAGGTATTATTAAGAACAAGCAACACTGAAATAGCTTACAAAGCTTTTAAAATGTTTAAGAAAAAAAAAAAAAAAAAAAAAAAAAAACACCAAGGCACTGGTTCTTCTGGTCCAATGGTCCCATCTGAATTTCTGTATTTATAGAAAGCTGGCTGCCCTTTCCTTTACTTCCCAAAACAAGCAACACTCAGGATACAGAGCAGCAGCAGCAGCCAGCACAAATACACTGGTCAATACAAATGCTCTTCAGGAAAGAAGAAAGGGCACACAGAAAGCTGTTTCAATCCATAATGATTTGATATCAAGGCACGATTAGGTACCTGTGTCAGACAAGCTTGCCAGCACTTTTAGAGGAAATCATCCCTTCTGGAGGACTTTCATCCCTTCTAATTAGAACTCCATTTGAAAGACTTAAGACTGATTGCAACTACCATTCCAAAAGCAAAAACAGAATGGTAAGATTAGCCAGTACAACAATCTACAGGAATAAGCTGTGGAGTATTTGTCATTCAAAGTCTTTCATCAGGAAAAAATAAGCAGACATCCAAGACATCCTGCTGAAGTTCAAGCACAATTTGATTTAAATTCAGTTCATTTCATTGATGCAGAAAACAGCAAAGGCAGGAGACTTATCTGTGACTCAGGTGACAGTAACCGAGCTTTACCAGAGGTGTTTCTGGGAACAGAACATGAAGGTGTGTCCGATTTCTCCAAATGAGAAATCACCAAGCCAGGAAATCTGAACTTCTCTCTGTGCCCAGCAGATTCTCAACATTTTGTCTACTTGCTTCTTAGTACTGCAGACCCAACAGGAGAAACATGCACAGTTTTATTTTAAAGTCTTCATAACAATAAGCCTTCAAGACCCTAAACCCATCTGCCATGGTTCTATCCAATGAAGTCCACAGGTTATGAAAGAAAATTCTTCTTTCTCTAGTAATGTGATAATATCAAATAGGATCTAGCAGTGTTTTCACTACACAGAGTGCAAGAAACTAAACAGCTTATGGAAAAGAATTCTGACTCATTCACATATGCAAGAATTTCTTTTCTTGAAGCTAAATTAGCATTTTCCTAACTTGAAGCAGCAATGCTAGAAACTGAGCTGTCTGTTCAACCACAAAACAGCTATTGCGCAAACAGCTGCTTCTCAAATCACTGAGTATTGACATGGGGAAATTCTCCAATCCTGCTGTGAACAATTCTGTGTCGCTCCTTAGCAATGAGAGATAATTTAACCTGGCTTTAAAATATATTTCTCATGAGTGCTGCTAGGATATGAACTTCAAATTTTCCCCATTTAGGCTTCAGAGTAGGCCCAGACTCTGCAACTGCTACTGAAAAACCCAAATGACTTGTTTTTTGCACTATTATGCACTGTAGGCTAAACTCCATTAGATACAGACATCTAAGCCACAATGCCATTGAATGTATCGGGGGACAGAAACAGCACCAGGTACAAGTCCATCCTCACAGTAGATGCCTTTTCCCTCCTTATTTTGATTCTGCTGATTCATCGTATTTTACAATTGGTTCTTGGATGATTCCTGAACTGTGAGACATTTTCACTTCTCATACAGCTACACAGCTGCTCCTTTTCAGAAAGGATTCCCATACAAGAACTGCAGTGCAGGGTCTGGCAATATGCCTCACCCTCAGCTGTAGGGCTGGGAGCTTTTGATATCTAAGCTAAACAGTTGTAATCCTGAAAACTAAGCCAGACATCTGAAAATCTTTTAAAAAATTAAAAAATTCTCAGCCAACAAAATAACTGAAGTTTTCAAAAGGAAACACATAGGAGGAAACAAATGCTGCTACCTACATAAAGGAAAGCAAACCTTCCAGAGACGCTTTTTCTGTCTTAATGAAGCACAAGTCTGAAACAAGAGATAGCATTTATAAAAGCAGGCCTAAGGTCAGTAACTACCACAGATCAATTCCTGAACCACTAAAAGAAAAGAAACCAAAAAACCCACACCTTGTTGCTGGTTCTGCTGTTACTGAGCTAGTTTCAAGGAAGAATCCCACAGCTTCTCACATGGAAAAGCCATACGGAGAGAATTCGTATGGCTATGATTTATCACACATCAGAAGCTCCGAAGAGGTGCTATTGTAACCCAAAAAACATGCCAGCACGGAAGAGGAAGAACATGGAGCGGTCCGTCCCAGAAGGGAAGTGATGACCAAGTGCTGCCCAACCGCAGCACCAGGTGAGAGGATCTGTAATGGAATCACACAAGCTGTCCCTGAAGGGATACCACGTTTGGTCTTCCTTAGGTAAACATTTTCTTTTGTTAACCAGAATAAATAGGATCTGAAGAGACTGATGCTCCTCAGAGCCCTGTTACTGAATTAAACAGAACATCTCTGTTGTCTTAACACACTGCTGTATTGTAACCCCACAAAGGAACCCCACAAATCCACTCTTCTGCAGGCATATATATACATCAGGAAAGAAGGAAGAGTGCAAAAGATTGAAATACCAACTGCTCAGGAACTACATTTTAATTACAAATTCATCATAATTTTTTGTCTACATTGCTTCAAATAGCAGTCATTTCTCACATTGAGATACGTGGGTTTTTTCTTCGTACTTTTAAACTAATTAGTGTCCAAGAACTTCTACATTCTTGCACAGGGTTGAAAAGAGACCTTTTCTTTTTTCTAACTGTCACGCTACTCAAAAATAATGAAAATGGGCCAATTATCTATGATCATTTTTACATGTATCATTCATTTTTTTCAAATTTTGATCAATCTTTTTACTAGGCTCTTGGCCATTTATCACTATTTATTACTAAAGCCTAGGCAAGGCTTAGGCTAAAGCCTAGGCAAGGCTAAGCTTTAGTGGGCAAGGCAAATAATCTGCAGTGATCACTCAGGAAATACCTGGGGATTGCTCCTCTGAGATGCAAAGAACTGGAGTGAGAGAAGATGATAAAAGTAGGAGGTTTTCTAATTTTCTGGCTGCAGAATATGAGATAGGCAACCGCACTTAGCAGTGCTCCACTCTGCTCCAGCAAACGGCAGCAGATTGGCTCCTACCAACATCTCCAGGGAAGACTGCATGTATGCAGAATGAGGCTGTCAGCAAGGTCCTAAAGTAGCTTGTGAAAAGCATTAATACCATCTCCGACAGGTCCCTGGGATGTCACAGGCCAGGAAGGAGATGCTCGTTACAAGTTCTCGCTATGGACACGGCCCTGCAATGTCACAATCTGGGTTTTCACGGCAGTGTCAGGAAGGGACGGCAGCGTAAATGAGAGGGCATTCTTTCCAACATCCCATTTCAGCTTCATGTTGCTCATCTATTCTTCCTTCATCTGCCTCCATAGGGCTACAGCAGGCTACCTTGTCAGGACATCATGCAATATTCTCTGAAATCAAGACAGACACATCTATTAAATTTAGCTAGAACCTCCTACTGTCAGGCTTACAGTATGAAAGATTTTTTTAGAACATCAGAATATTGCTTAGGAAATTACAACATTAAATCACTAGAAGCACAACCATAGCCTTTTCTTTTTTTTTGCTGATTTAAATTACGAATAGAAAGTACGAGCAGTTAAGAGGAAACAAGATATGTTCTATATGAGAGCCAAGATTTTTTTTCCTGACATGTGCCAAACAAGGAGAAGAAACAGAAGAATCTGGCACCATTAAAAACAGTTTGTGGAGAAAGGAACTGAATATCTACAGCCAAGCTCCATGTGGTTTGTAAAAAGGAAACTTTTGTTTTATGGGACTCTCAGTCAGCCAAAATTCTCCCAGACGGTGTGCAAATGGATATTAGCCTAAAATCCTACATGCATCTTGTAGAAGGATCCGTAAATGGTGGGGAAAGAAAAGAAAAAGGAACACTACCAAAGTTTTAAATCAAAATGCAAAATCTGCTTCACGGTTGAAAAAGTTAGTTTACCAGACAGTTATAATGTCATATATATGGTAAGTTTTTTGGAAGGAAACACAGCAAGTTTTATTATGAAACTAGAAGTCAGGAAAATGAGTTCCAACCCTGGCTTCACTACCAGATAGCTCTATAAAACTTGGATAAAAGAGAAAAAGACTGCCAACTTAAGTGTGAGATTTTCCTTAACTTCATACAGTGTATTAACACTGCACTTATGCAGTTTCTTGCAGCTTCTGCATTCGCTCACTACTTGGCATTACTATGCACTAAGTTAAATGAGTGAGTAGATACAGCACTGAGAGCAGTTGTATTGCTTTACTAAAACAAGCCCTACCCACCTCATTAATCATACTGAGCAAAATGCTAAAGCAACCGATAAGATCCCACACCTTAGCTGAATATCGCTACCAGACGTGGCATTTCTGTCTCAGAACACTGAGAACTTGCACTTCACCATATAGGAGAAAGGGCAGGAAGCTCCTGTACATATTTAGAGATGAAACCATGGAAGAATTTTTTCATTGAGAGAGTTTTCCCTGGCAACTATCAGAGTGCCCTGTGGAGCATTCGGCTACACTGTGCTTAAACCAGGAGGAGATCACACTGAGCTCCATTTTACAGATGGGAATCAGAGGCATAGGGCAGGAACTGGCACTACAGAGGCATTCATGTTCCTCCTTGGACTGAAATCACTTTTCCCTGTGAGAGTTAGAGACCTAACTAGTTGTATGGGGCTCAAGTCTTGGATAAAAGAGCGGGCTGTATGGGGCTCAAGTCTTTCCCACATTCTCATAGGTGGAGCTCAGAAGGTACCTAGGTAAAGGTACCTTTTCAGTTTCTGCCACTGATTAAAACAGATTAGATGGCAATTTTCACCATAATGTTTGAAGGAGAAATAATGTCTACTCTAAGAGGACACCAGGATTAAGATTTGCCCCTTTGGGTCTTCTTTCATGTCATCCTTGTTACTCAAATTCTTTCAGCTGAGGTTTGCCATCTGTGGACTTCTCTTCCTGTAAGCATGCTAGTAAGCACAAATTCACTTTATGAAGAATATATTTGCTTGGGTTTTCCTCATTCCTGCTTTTAGGACTCTCAACCTGGAAGATGAAGGCAAGGGTTAACTGTTCAGTACTTTCTGTACACTGTGTTCATTTGTGTGTAGTGCTGTAGATGTCTGCCCCATGGTCCATGGTGTACTAGAATAATAAACAGAGCTAAAAGTAATTCCCTTTAACTCTTTAATTTTAAATCCTCTAAAGAATAATGAACAGAAGAAAAAAAACTTTTTCCAGAAGAAAGGGTGTTTTTTATGAACATGATGGAAGGAAAGAACACTGTAAAAATGAAAACTATCATATTTTAGTGAAACCAGAAACTAACAGTCTATATCAGCACTAAAAATATCTTCATTTCTGCTCCCCACACACATATACCAGAATGGCATATATTGATGAGTTTTGGAAGATGATCAAGACCAGACCAGGTACTAACCAAACCAGACCTCTTCCCTATAAAGTAGGTCAAGAATATTGGGAGGGAAGGGAAACTGTTGCTAGGTGGCAGTGTACCTTAAGCAAAGAATACCATAAATCATAGATTATTGGGCGTTTGCTATGTGCTATAAGAGGCGTCATCTCCAGTGCCATCTTCAAAGGCTTGGTAGCAACCCAAGCTGACGTGGTATACAGGATAAGCATCAGAGGGCGGAGGTCTGAGAAGCAGCACTGGAAAGAAGAAAAAAAAATAAATAAAAAGAAGAAAAAGAAAGAAAGGGCAAAAGAAAAAAAAAATAGAAAAAGACAATAGAAAAAAAAAAAAGAAGAAAGAAGAAAAATCTGTATTGAGGGACTGTGCAAAACCCACACCAGAATGGCTCCCCAGCTCTATTATTTGTGCTTAAGAACTGAGAAGTCAGTTAACTGCATCCTGCACATCTTGAAAAGATTAGGGTTTGCTTACTTTGCTTTATTTGACCAGTGCTAAATTCTAACTGAAAAGAGGAGAGAGGAGTAAGTGTCCACCACAATTGCTCCCAGCACTGTACAGCAGACAGAAAAAAACATAAGCATGGTGGCTAGAGGAAGGATTTTTAAGGTTATTTATGAAACTGAAGTGTTACTTTTCTTTAAACAGCTTTAAACAGATTCAGCCTTACATTTGAAGTGGAGAGAGCTAAGAGTGGACAACAAAATTAAACAAGAGGAGTCATGAAAACGCATGCACTGGTTACCATTCCAGTAAAGAAGACAGAGAAAAACGTCTGTGCAGAAAACGTAGGTAAGGGAAAGATAAGGCTACGTTTTTCTGATATCCTTCTATCTGTCCTTCCTGATGTTCCTTCCAACGGAAAACTACCTTAACATATTGCCTAAATTAGCAGAAGTGGTAAAAAAGACAGGCTGATGACATCTTGTGAACTACAATTCGCTTGGTAAGAGAGCTGTTAGCAAGCTCACAGCTTGTCACAGAGAAGGATAAGATGTTCCTGAAGGCAAGGATGAATTCTATATTCTTTTCAACAATATCAATCTGGGTTCAAGAGAGCAATCTTTTGGAAAAGTATTTAGATGAATGTGATTGGGAGTATTTTGTAGGATAGAATAAAAGAAACATGAAAGATACATTGCTCCACCAGAACATGACATAGTCAGGCCATAGCAAAATTGCTCTTAGTAAAGTTATCAAGTATTTCTTCGTATGTTAACATTATTCTACAGTTACAGGGCCTAAGGTTTTTCAGACTATTTTTTTTTGATGCATTAGAAACGGATCAAAAATAATGCATTAGAACAGATGTGCCCAACCTGACAATTCCCATATTGCTGTCATGTAAAACTCTCACAGGTTACGTGACACACATTGCATCATTCACTACAAATAATGCTGTGAAGTCTGTCCTAATAATTAGAATACCAACCATACTAACCCCAAATATTTCAGACAGGGTATCTTTAACACAAACCATCACCCATGCAGCTCACTTAGGACATGCTTTAGGTTTTCAAGATGACATAATCCTTTTAAGTTTACTTTCAGGTTGGGTCTGTGTCTTCTTTATCTGACTTTGTGATGCATACCAGACCTACAGGATTCAGTTTGAACAGATAAAAAAGTGGATCTGACTATTTTCCTTCCATTTTTTTCCCAGTATTCTCTTAGCTAGAGCTGGCCTTTTTAATCCATGGTCAATCTGAGCCTCTGCCCTGCAAGGAAGGAGCTTCTGGTGGTTGTTCCCAAGCTGTTGGTTAAAATTGGTAGTAATTTACAGTTACAGACAGGCAATAAACACAGACAACCCAAAATAAACATCAATTTGGATGGTAAAAAGCAGAATCCTGCCACACCTCAGGATGTCACTGGAAAGGATCCTCGTGGCAGCACCACGTACCTGCAGAACCTGCCATCACCTGCCCGCCCGCCGCCCACTCCGCTGGACCGCGCGCAACGGGCAGAAAAACCGCTCAGAAGCTAAACCAAATCATGAAGGTGGATCTGACTTAGTCATTTTATGGAGATGAAAGAGAATAATCTGTATAATCTCTTCGTTGGGAAGTGCTGTCACAGCAGAAATTTTTCTACAGCCAGGAACACAGAAATCAAGCTCTGGAAAAAGTGTTTCTTCCCCAGCAAACTGCCTATATAAGGTTTTCTTCATTAACCACTAAGAGGGAGAGCTTTCTGTAGCATACAGAAGGCACTGCGTTTTATGTGACACTGAAGTTTAATTCAAAATTAATTTTTCTGCTATTAAGAAAACTTTTGTTCTTGTGTGTTTCTTCTCCATCTGTGATATGAAACCTGGCAAAGACTCCAATTAGTTTCCTTTGTGCTATTACTGCTACCGGCACTCAAAGGCTAAACATTTATACAAAAGGAAATTCTTCTTCCTCTCTTTGCTGTCTCCAAACTGTGTATTTAAATATTTTTATAAGAAAGCCTATACTGAACTCACCCTGAAATCTGGTAAAAGCTAATTGACACCAACTGCATTATAGAAAAAATACAATACAATACAATACCTTTTCTCATCAGAATCTTTTAAACAGCGATGAACACTAAGTCTGAGAGCAAATGAAGACCAAAGAGACCAAAAAGAGTGAAATCCTGCTATATCCTTCTCAGTAAATACTGGAGACTGATTTGGGTAATTTTTGTCACGGGGACATACAAATTCCTGTTAGGTTCTTGCAAGTGTAATTATACGAGCCATGTGAGTGGTTCTGTTTCTCTTCAGTTACGTAAGACAGAAACACAGACTAGCAAAAGAAACTTTTAAAACTCTTAAGTTTAACACTTAGCCGTGTACTTGACTTAATGTTTTCAGTTAATACACACATTTGACGATTGTAGCTAACCCTGTTAGAGACCAAGTATGGAAGTGGTAATGATGAAGTTTACCACGGTGCCTAACGTACAACACACAATAGCATTATACAGAGATTGCCCACTGGCACAAGCACTCCAACGTCTGGGTAGCGTGTTTATTTCTTACACAGATTCCTCCACAGCTAACTGACAGTATTTCCTCTAGTGCAGACAAGCGCTACAAAAATGGACAGAATGGTTCAGGTTTCTCTCCACCCACATAATACCCATGATCAGGACTACACCCTATGAGTTTGGGATTAATTCATACTTTTGGTAAACACCAACACTCTCTTTTCCTGATGTCAACTAGTTCCCAAATGCTTTTTTTTGGACACCTGAGAAGGAGGAAGGCAGCCCAGAAGGAGGAGAAGGAAGATATCTGATATGTGGATGACACATGACAAGGAAAACCCACAACCTTGCACCAAAACTGAGCAGTGTAACAGCAGATGTGTCCACTTCACCCTTAGCACAGCCCTTCTTAGGGCCACAGATCAGAAATAGCTGCTTAACCCATATCCATTCTGCCAGGCGTCTCTCAGGACCATGCACAAATTCTCACATTCCTTTATGCGAAAAAAGAAAAAAATGCACATTTTACTACAGCACGGTAATACTTCTACAGCAGTAGCCTGTGCTGCTGACTGTACCAGAGCCAAGTTGATGGGGTTTGCCATGTTTTATTTCTAAGCCCTCGTGCATTCGTGTTTGCTGTATCTGTTTAAATCCTGTGATATTTATCTCACAAGTAGTTTATTAACCAAACCAAACCAAACAATCAGCAGTTTGTTTTTCTGGGGCAAGATAGCGAGCTCTGTGTGCCAAGGTCTCCTGGATAGAATCATTCTGATACAGAACTAACGCCCTAACAATTTGGGGCCAAGAGTTGATTTGAGAAACTCTACAGCCATGAGGGTCATGAAAATAATCTCCAGGTAATGTCATTTTACAATCCTTTCTGCCTACCACTTGCACCTAGTTGAAAGCCCTATAGGTAAGAGTTTTGCCTGCTTGCATAACCAAAATTACAGCCTGTAACAACTTACTACAATTTCTCCTAATAGCAGGCATAATTTTATAATATGACTGAGCCAATCTAACCCTAACCCTAACCGACACCCGATCCCCCTGGCCACTGGTCCATGTCTTCGCTGTTCCCCTTTTGCCTCCCACCTCATTTTGGGAGCTGAATTGGCACGGAATGGCCCATCCAAAGGCAGTAAACAGCTCTGTGTGGAGAACAAGTCACGAGGGGTCAAATAAGCACCAGGGAGGAGACGGGACCAAGCGGCTACAAGCAAGAAGGAGGAGGAGTGACCTGTGCAGCTGTTTGGACAGCGAGGCTGAAGCAGGAATCCGCATCCCAGCCAAGCCAAGCGGCTGGTCTTACAGGACGAGCCTGCTCGAGCACTCACTAAACAGATGTCTCCTCCGCACGCGTTACGGAGGGATCGGATTCTCTTGGGAAGAATCCATCGCCACTGCACGCAGTGACCAAACGCCCTCAGAGCTCAACGCAAGAGATGTCACTCTTGTGCTTTCCTTCTTTATCAACTTTATTACACACAGTCCCAAGGTTATGTTCATTGGTCAAACAACCACCAAACTGACTTTTTGACCTACTTTAGAGAACGGTACTGCCTGTTTTTTTTTCGCACTTATCTATTCCTACGCCTTCCAAAAAACCTATTAATGATTAGAAAATATAACTGTTAATTATTTACAAATACTGAGCTTTCTAATTGCTATGTGCTTCATTAGGTGATGGAAAAAAAAGAAAAACTCAGCAACAATGCTGAGTCCTGCCCTTTTCCAGCAATCTTTCACGTGTTTCCTCATCAGCTACTTAAAGAGACTAAAGCCTTAGCAACATGAGTAAAAAACACCTGGAAAAAAAAATAAGTTGGCATATAAAAGACAGAGTCACTGTTCAGAAAGAGCAGAATAAAGAGTATTTCTGTTGCTGCAGACACTGTTGCTTGTGTCCCAAAAATGTACGCCTCCTTTCCCCAGAGTCGTGAGGCCTGCAGCGGGAAGGGACTACAAGCAACACCGCCGAAACCATCTAAAAAGTCCGAGAAGTGCCAAAGACTCCAGTTCAGGTGTGCTTGCTTGCAATTACTAGCACAATAGAAAAACAAACCACTGCATTTGCAGTGGCACTGGAAGCTCCGCAGGGCACCGTGGGCTGGCCACGTCCGTGCCCCGGCTGCAGCAGGCAGCCTCCGGTGTCCAGCAAGAGAGCGGGGGCCCCCTACATTCCCGTGCCAACACGCCAGCGGCCGGGCTGCATGACATGGGTGCCCACGGATGTATTATGTTTGATTACACAACCCACCCCATCCCATCCCATCCCATCACACCCCATCCCATCCCGCTCCGCTCCGCTCCCCTCG
>JAWLRI010000818.1:339713-399389 GCA_034781795.1 Crypturellus tataupa | reverse complement strand
GCCGCCGCGCGCCCTGCAGCCCCACGTGCACCTCGGCCAGCGCCTCCGTCACCGCGTCGGCCGACGCCTCCGTCACCGCGTCGGCCGTCTCTGTGGGCCACAGTGCGGGGCGCAGCAGGCCGCGGAGCAAGGGGGTCCACCCCGAAACGCTCCCCGCAGCGTCTCACCGGCCGCAGCTGCTCCCCGGGGCTGCTCCTGCCTCCGCACGCGCAGCGTCGCCATCACGGCCTCGTGGTCCGAGTAGGGGATGTCCTGGCCCGGGGCCGTCCCCGTCGTGGTCCGCAGCTCCTCGCACTTCACAGCAAAGTTGGACTCAGCCTGGGCAAAGCGGAGGGAGGGAGGGGGACGGTTATGCCACGGCCTCCTCCTCCCTGGAAACCACGGCTCGGAGAGGTGCATCAGGGATGCGGGGACTGGGAACGCATCCTTCCCTGGCTGGAGTGGGAGAGATGCAGGGATGGGGAACCCATCCTTCCCCATGCGGAGCCAGTCCCAACCTTGTAGAGGATGTAGTCAATGCGGATCCCCAGCGGGAAGGGCCGCAGCTCTGTCTTATCGGTGAAGCAGTTGTCCGGGATGAGGGTGCAGCCGTCTTTGCAGCCCTGAGACCGCAGCACGGGTGTCTCCGGCTCTCCCTGCCCGGCACCGCGGCGGGGACGGAGCCGGAGCCGCGGGGACGGCGCTCACCTCGAAGCGCTCAGCCTCGTCGAAGGCGTCGCGCAGCCCCGTGCAGCCGCGCAGCAGCCGCATGCCCACGTCCTGCGGCTGCGTGTTCAGGTCGCCCCCCAGCAGCACCACGTCCGCCGCGTGGGACGTGTGACTGCGGGGACAGGTGGGGACGTTGGTGACGCCACCCGCCCAGGTGCTCCCCGCTGCGCAGAACCCACTGAGGATGAGCGGGGCCGCGAGGCCGCTCACCGGATGAACTGCACCAGCTCCCAGGTCTGCACGAGGCGGTGCGCCAGGTAGGTGTCCTTGTCCCGGCAGTACTCGGCGTGCAGCTGCAGAGGGGACAAACTGACTGTGACTCCCTGCTGCCGCTCATTGTCCCCCTGTGGCCACTCCAGGCATCTCCTCGGGGCCATTCCCAACCTTTCTGCCTTCATCCCACCCCAAATCCCAGCTCGGAGAGGCAGAGAGCATCCCCCATCCAGACCCTCCATTCCCGTTCCATGCTAGTTCCTTCCTGGGCCGCTCACGTGGGTCACGTAGACATTGAAGATGATCCCGGCAATCTTAAGCACCACGAGCCCTACGGATTTGCCACAGAACCAGTCTCCGTGCTGGAGCTGCCGGGGAGGGAGAAGAGCAGGACGAGGCTGGGGCGACGTCCCCGGCGCAGGGACGCGGCGCCGCTCGCCCCGCTCACCATGTAGGGGTAGCCGTTCAGCGAGTACTGGTAGAGGAGAGTGTCCAGGATGGGGAACTTGGAGAAGACGCAGAGGCCGCTGCCGATCACCCCGCTGCCGGACGGAGAGGCGCCATGAGCAAGTGCGGGCGCCCCGTCCGTGCCACCCTCTGTCCCCAAGCAAAGGGCAGTGGGGAGCCCGGACGCCTGGGTCCCAGCCCCAGGGTCTCCAGGTTGTGTCCGTGACGGACAGGGAATGTAGGACCGGGGTGACCCAAAGGAGCTTTCCCAGCTTTCCCGGTCATCGTCACGACATCCCCATGCCCGGGTCACGGCCCCTCTCACCTCCTGAAGTAGTGGGAGAAGGGGCAGCAGCTTCCAAGCTTCTCCCGGAGGAGCCCATAGTCCTGCTCGCTCCACACCTAGAGGAGCGCCACGCGGCTGAGACCGGGCGCGCTCGGCGCACGCGCGGGCCGCGCGCCGCCCTCACCTCCTGCAGCAGCACCAGGTCGAAGGGCTCCCGGCACAGGCTGTCCCCGATGAGCCGCACGCGCTCCTGCCGGCGCCTGCTCAGGTAGCGGATGCCCCTGCGGGAAACCACGGGGTAGCCGGAGCCGGGAACATCCCTCGGATTTGAGCACCCAGACGCACATCCGCACCCATCCTGGCTACGCCGGTGCCGCGAGCCCTGCGCTCACCAGCAGTTGAGACTGAAGACACGGAGCTGCAGCCCGGGATCTCCCTCCATGGCGCCGTGTCCGCTGCGAGAAGCTGCAGGAGATCCTGCAGGAATCGGCTGTGCTGGGAGCAGCCGGGCACTTGCTCCAGCCAGGATAATCCTGCCGGCTGCGGCTCCGGCTCTCAGCAGAGCTCCCTGCTGTGGATTCCCCGCTGGCTAATACCGAGTTGAGCTCTTGCCACAGGTGGTTTCTCGCGGGGTCTCTTCTTCTCTCGTCTCTTTAATTCTCCCGCCAAGAAACTTGCAGGAATTTCTCCTTCTTGAGGCTCCTGGCCTGCGTCCGAGCTCGGGGGAACGCAGAGCCGTTTTCCCCAAGCAACGGGGGAAAACGGCTGCGACGGCAGCACCGCGGGCGGCCGCAGCGACAGGCGGAGAGGAGCAACAAGTGGAGAGGAGCAACAGGCGGCCGGAGCAACGAGCGGAAAGGAGCAACAAGCGGAGGAGAGCAACAGGCGGAGCGGGTCA
Source organism: Crypturellus tataupa (assembly GCA_034781795.1). Taxonomy (NCBI): domain Eukaryota; kingdom Metazoa; phylum Chordata; class Aves; order Tinamiformes; family Tinamidae; genus Crypturellus; species Crypturellus tataupa. The sequence continues at coordinate 396,837 of JAWLRI010000818.1, read as the reverse complement.
ATGGGCGGCGCGGGTCACCGGGCGGAGCGGAGGTCCGGGCGGAGCGAAGGAACAGGCGGAGCGGGGCCGGGGCGGCCCCGGCGGGACTACGAGTCCCGGCGGGCAGCGCTGCGGGTCGGGACGGGACGGGAGGCGGAGCGCGGGATGGAGGGGAGGGACAGGAGCAACGGGAAGAGGGACGAGGAGCAGTGGGGAAAGGGCTGGGGTGCAACTGGGAGAGGGAAATGGGATGCAATGGGGATAGTGGAGGGGGTGCAACTGGGAGAGGGAGGAGATGCAGCGGGAAGAGGGACAGGGAGCAATGAGGAAAGGGATGGGGTGCAACTGGGAGAGGGAAATGGGATGCAATGAGGAAAGAGGCAGAGGTGCAATGGGGAGAAGGAGGAGATGCAACAGGGAGAGGGACAGAGACCGATGAGAAAAGGGATGGGATGCAATGAGGAAAGAGATGTGCAATGGGGAGAGGGAACGGGATGCAATGGGGGGCTCAGCGTGGGGACAGGAGAGGGGCCATGGGGAGCACCGGGGATGCAAGGGGGGTGCATGGGAGAGGGAGGGAAGTGCATGGGGACAGGGAAGGGCTGTCCGGAGAGGATGTGGGGGCGCACGGGGAGAGGACGGGGGCGCATGGGGAGAAGGTGCCTAGGGAGGCAGCAGGGATGCAAAAGAGAAGTCCAAGGAGAGAGGCTGGGGACAAGGGAGGGGGGGACATGGACCCTTTCCCTGGGGACAGGGACACGTGTAACTACAGTGGCTCAGGCTGCAGAAAGGAGGGAGGTTTCTATCGCCCCCATCCTTTCCGCTGAGCAACGTGACAAATACGACGGAAAGCAGGAACCTCAGGACCACCTGAGCCAACCCATGAACAAATAATTTTAATGTTTTTTTTTTCAGCAGACCGTAGTTTTCTCAGGAGCGCCACAGTCTCCTCACTTTGCAGTTGGACAGATACAGTAAACACAACAAATATATGATACAACCCATCACAGCTGGATTAAAAAAAATACACAAAAAATATAATACATAAAAAAAAATGGATTTTTTAACAATGTGGACTGACACAGCTCTAAAAATGGTGATTGTAACCCTGGAAAGCTTTACAAAGTCTTTAAAAAAATAAAACAGTACTTCATGTGAAATTCATAAATACACTGGAGGAGAACGGGGTGGGGGAACTGAGAGAGGGTCTCCGGGATGCGGGCGCAATCCCGTCCGTGCGGGCGGATGGGGATGCGGATGGAGGGGGCGCGGAGCAGTCCAGTTCCAGAGCACGGGGGTCCCCGCGGGGGCGCAGCGGCCGCTGCAAGCGCCGTGGAGGCTGCGGTGCCCCCAAAGGGCATCGCCTTCCCCTATCCAAGACTGCGGTTTCAGTAGCCCCAGAGGGCAAGGTTTGGGTGCCGAAATGCAGCGTGTTCCTGGCAGGTCCCGTGTGTGCGCGCGCAGGGGTTGCCTTGGTGGGGACCGGGCTGGAGGTGTCCCCAGGAGATGGCCCCGACCGCGTTTGGGCTGGCGCTGCTGTGGTGCACGGGCTTGGTCAGTGTCCCCTGCCCAAAAACAAACCAGCAAAACCGACAGGGACGTTAGGATTCATCTGAGGATGGGACGTGCAGAATAGGGAGAGTGAAGGGAGACTGTGAAGTCCTCCTGCGCCAGGAGCAGCCAGGGACAATCGGTAAGGGTGAGCTCCTACGCCATGCCGCACTGCCCACCTCCGGCACGGCGTGTAGCGGGATGGGGCGGAAGGAGGTGGGATGTAGCGGGATGGGACGGAAGGAGGTGGGAAGGGGCACGGAGAGGTGAGAGGACCCGGCTTGGCGGGGCGGGATGGGAAGCAGGACAGAGGGCGGCTCCGAGGCAGGGCAGGGGGCAAGTGACACGGCCAGGCAATTGCAGGGCCTCGGGTAATGCATGAAGCTCGGTTTTCTAAATTACTCGTTTGGAAGTTGTCTCTGAACTGGAGAGACTCAGTTGTTTCATAGCACGTTAAAGAAAAAAAGTGAGCCTAAAAAGCCATTTTAGCAGATCTCATCATTTTTTGAGGGCTGACTCATACTGAGGGTTTGAAGCTGGCAAAGTTGTGTGTCCCCAAATGCTGCTGTTCTTTTCACTGAAGTACTCAGAAATGCCACAGCATTAATCAGAGAAGATCAGTGTCGGAATCTGGACATTACTGCTTAGAAGTCTGAACCATCCCTGCTGAGATCAAAGAACTGACACCCTTATTGTGTAATAGAACCCTTCATGGGAAACCATAAGAGAAACCAGCATTTTACTAGTACCTTTCTCTGGTTTCATGCTGGAAACTGTATTTGAAATTCCCCAGTTTGGGAATCCCAAGGCACTAATCCAGTTAATTCTTGTGAAAGTAGTCATTAGAACTGAAAGGCATTCATTGTAAGACATTGCACAGTGTTATGCAGTGTTAAATGTTACTCATTTTACTTCACTTGCTTATTATCACAAATAATTATATATAATTAAAAAGCTATGGCAGCTAGAATAATTGTTCATCCAGATCTGAAAAGTCAAAACATGGAGAGGACCACTGCAGTTATGGTAGAGGGCAAGAAGAGGGTTACAGCGCTTTTTAATTAGCATTGTTTGTATTTGCAGAAAGTTACTGTCTCACAGTACAGTTTAGAACAGTTAAGAATTACAGTTTAGAACACACCCCACAAGCAAGATTGTGATATTTCAAAATATTGAAGATACATAAACACCCTAGGAGTAACCACTGTTCTGTAGTAACCACTTAAAAAGCATTAAAGAATAGACAGATCTCACCTAGTTGAAGAATCTCAAGTTGTTAGCAACCCAAAACCATTGAGGTTTGGAGGATTGTGTACAATATGAGCTATCTCCATGCATTTCCATCTGTATGATAAAATACACAAATTATAACATGTGTCTGTACACATTCACATTGTCTCAGCTACCTGGATAGAGAGGGTTAGGCTGAACTGACAGAAAGACTGAAAAATACCTGATCTCTTAATACAGTCCATCCCATCTCAACCATCAAACCAAACAATGAGTTTTTTTACCTGCCAATTCAGGCAGAGTAGCAGAGAAGAAGGCAGAGATTTCATTCAAATGAGCTTCATCCTGGTCTTTCAGAGATACGGTCTCATACTGAAAAAATACTCTGAAGTTTTTAAGGAATTTTTAGGTTGAAGCTGTCATAAGATCTTTTTTGCTGCTCTTACTGCAGCATGGTCACAAATAAGGAGAACAAACGCAAATGCTGTTACATTTCGAAAAGAGTAACATTACTATCCAGCTGCATACATGTGTGTCCCATTGCCACCATCATGGAGTATAGCCGCTGGACATCGTCCCTTAACTTCTTGGTGAAATGTATTCAAGCCCAGTCCTGTGCTTAAAAAGCAGCTAGGAGTAGCTGCAGTGTAGAGAGAGGCAAAGACATACACTGGGAGCAAGGGGAGGAATGGGAAATCCATAAAATATGCTTTGGGTTCTTTTAAGTTGAAGACCCCCTGAGGTTTCAAGTCGGTTCTTAATACTGTGGTGGTAAGCCTAGATAGATAGATAGATAGATGTTCAGTTACATTTCTCCTGTTTAAATTGTGAATATTCTGTACATATGCTACAGTTCAAAATGCATACTGTGTGTATGTTTCATACTGCCAATGTTGTAAGATGATATAGATCATATTTTTTTGTCTTATGAAAATGCAGAAGCCTCAAAATAAACTTAGAACAGTATATGCTGCAATCTGTACTGTATGTTACACATCACAGTGTGATTTTGCTATATGCAGCACATGGACAAATGCCTGCTCTACTGTGTAGCACAAGGATTTAAACTACCAGGCTTAGACAAGAACATATTCTACAGCCCTGAAATACCTGTGTTATACAGAATGGCAGGAGCAAGGCTAAGTAGCACTTAGCCCAGTGCTACTTGTGATTAGACTATTTTCAACTGCTTATATCTTTGTTCTATTATAACCATTGCAATTAAAATACAGCCTGTCCATTCTTGTCTTCAGTTCAAATGTGCGTGGAGTATTTCAACCTGAACAGCTGAGGTATTTATGTGAGCAAGAAAAATGTTCGTGTGAGTGAGTGGATTATTTTTTATCTGAGAAACTACAGTAACATCAGACCTTGAAATGGGGTCAACAAATTAACCTCTGTGTCAAAGTTAATCTGTCCAAATTTAGTTAGGTTATAAGCCTCACAAGAAGAGAGGTTTTGTGTATTCTTTAGTGACCTGCTGGACCTTTGGAGCTTAATTCCCTGAAGATGTCACTGGAACTGGGTCTGCTTCCAACTCTCCGCTGAGTGGCTGTTTTCTCTGAAAGTGAAGCTCTGAGCTAATAGAGATCAGCTGAATTCAGGGCAACTGAAGTGAAAGCCTTTTTGTTTGCTACTCCCTGTGTCCTTTCCTGCTGGAATACAGTCAAAGGGAAGTGTAAAAGGCCAAATACCTGTCAAATTGCACACGCTAAATTTAAGGATAATACAATTATTTTTTCTTCAAGTTCTCTCCTTTAGGAACAGATCAGTCTGCATCTAATGCTTCTGTAACCCAGCACTGCAGCCTTCTCTCATGTCTTCTTGTGCTGATATTGCTGGTTGGCCTGATCTGAGAGCAAGAACCCTCATTGGGAGAGGCCTTGGCCTAATCCCCTAGTTGTCACAGTCTCACATTAAACTACCTCATGGACTGACATGCCAGACACATGCCTATTACATGCACCAAAACATACCTCTTATCACGTCAGAAAAAAAAAGGAGAAGTGTGAGAGAAGTGATAGTACCACAGTGTAACAATAAAGATGTGGAATGGCGATGCAACTCAAAGGTCAAATTCAAGAATATCTCGGATCAACTAGAAGTGAGTGAGAATGACAGTATGGAAGAGGGCTGAAGTTAAAAAGACTGATACAGTTTCTACAACCTGGAGGCTGAGTCTCCTAGGAAAGGAGAAAGTGACTTGATGCTTGGAGAGCATGGAAGGTGTGGACACAAAGATAAGAGAAGAAGGGAGAAATAGAAGGAACTATTCCTGGTATTTTGTTAAAGATGCTGCAGTTGCCTCAAAAGTGCCGCACAGGACACTCCCATCCGTCCTGGCCACCCACCTCTACCACAAGTCATGCAACCCAGTTGGACTCGATGATCTCGAAGGTCTTTCCCAACCACTGTGATTCTATGAAGCCCGTTACTTCCCATTTGTTACATCTAGCAATCACGTGGTCTCAGTGAGAACTGGTTGCTCCCAAATCTAGCAGAAAACTAGCTCGCCAAAAGAGCAAAAGGAAGAGCATGTTGCCAAATCAGCCCAATTCATCCTCAAGTGATACACAGCGTGAACAGAAATGAGATGCAACCTGAGACTGGGCCTATGGGAGAATGAGGCCTCTTGCTCTGTGCACAGAGTGCAGGAGTTCAACCCTGCTCATGCTCAGAAGAATGTTATTATTATGCCACATGGAGGATGTTTTAATTTTTCATTATGGCTTTTTAGCAGAGAAATTGCAATGTAAATGCACACCCATGGGGAGATAAATTAGCTATGAGCTTTGCAGGTAAATCTGGATTATGTAGAGAAGGAGGTAGTAGAGTTCTCTCCTCTCTCTTTTTTTCTTTTCCTTTCCCTGCAATAGTTTGAAACTTAGTGAGGCAAGTTAGGGCCTGTAGGAGAAGATGATGATTTCTTGAATAAGGACACTGAAGGTTATCCTTGAGAATTATATTCCATTCCCTTTCTTTGCCTTAGACTTTGCATATTGTGTTGCTAAGTCATACACCATAATACTGTTCACACTCGTTAATCCTTTTTTTACAGGCTTGAGTTGAGAGCTTGGTCTGGTTTGCCAAAGTGCTAAGCCAAACAACAGGAAAAAAAAGATACATTATCTAACTAACTAACTATAAAATAGCAATGTTTTCTGGACTTACTTTTGTATATGTAAAGCACTCTAGGTTTGAAAAAAGCTAGTATGTGACCCATTGATGAGTATTCATCAGAATATTAGTGCTGGTGTACCCTAAGCAAGTTTATATCTGCAATACAGTGAGATAGCTACATGTCCTGAGTAACATCACAAAATCTTGAAGAATGCTTTATCACCCAAGCATGATGTGTACAGGATTTGACCGTGGAAAAATACGTGTAACTACAGCATCATGTACCCTCATTAGAAACGTAGAGTTCTGGAATGGCTCTAGCTGACTTGGTAACCTCCAAACTTTCTTCGCTATCAATTCAACTTTCTGTGCTTTGGGAATAGTGCAGCCTTTGCTGGCAACAAATATTTGGGGCAACTAAAGAATCTGTTTATACTACTATAAAAACAAATATTGTGTATTAACTCGTTTGCTGACAGGTGTACGTATATAAACAACATCTGGACAGTTTCATTTCTCTGGAGTATTGAACAGAGCTATACCACGGATTAGAAGACAGGTGATGAAGAAAAGAGAGAAGAGAAAGGAAGGGAAGATGAGGAAAGAGAAGGGAAAAAAATCAGCTCTCAAGGTCTTATCTAGTATAAGGATGCATAAATACAAATCACCATCACAGAGAGCGAAATGTCCTGTTCTGCAAACAGAAAGTTCAAGACAAAGATCTTAAGAGTGTATATATTACACAGTCACAAATAAAGGAAAGTGATTACATGATTTTCTGCAGTGTGTTCCTAAAATAATTAGTCAGTGATGTCAAAATAACTATTGCAAGACAGGGCAAATACATATGGCAGATACATAAAAGGAAAAGAAAACATTTAAAAAGGAAAATAGATCTCGTAAAATGAAATAAGAATAGTAATATACTCAACAACGTGAGAGCTCTCTCTGCAAGAGCTGAAGGGTGGAGCAGTGGTGATCAGGTTTAAATGCAAAAGAGAATTTTTAAAAGGGCAACAGTAAGAGTTACTGCAAATATGAAAGTTAATTAGCAATAAAACACACGGTGGCTATCAACTAAAAACCCATTCCAAAAATGGAGCTGGGCACAGGTTCTAACAGTGTATGTGTGTATTCAAATTCACACAGGAAAGAAATACAAATTACAAATGAGTATTACAGGAAGAAATAGACCTGCCAGTTTAGACCTGCCAATGAGGCTTTCATGGCGCGACACTCATGACTCAACCAGTCACAGGATTTCTAAATCCCGAGATCTTTATCCCATCCCCAGCAGTAGTTCCCAAGGTGCTCACTGTACTCTAGCGCAATCAGTTCATCCTTATTAGCCACTTCTGGAGCACATCTCACAATCTGTCAGTACGTTAGTGCTAAGGATTTTGTAAAACAGGCCTTTAAGTGTGGTAAATTTGCGGTAAGTTTGTTACCTTGCTGCATTGTTTGTCCATCTGCTTCTATTTGTTAGTGGTCCTGCTAATCTCTGTTATTTCATGATTAAGATTATTGAAGGGATTTGTTTTTATATTTTATTGTGCTTATTCCTTTGAATTAAGTTTAACTATGAAAAATAAAAAGCAAACATCATAGTAAATTATAACAGCATGATACAGAGTGCAAAAATTGACTTACTGGCCAGTCAGAGTTAACGTGTAATGTGTTAAGTCAAAGGTAATCAAGACTACTCAGCAGTTTATGTGATCGACTTTCTAAAAAGACAAATCATATGCACCCCAATTGCTTTGTATGCTTCTTTCTTTTCCATTTTTTCCATTAGCTTCTGGGTATATTACCATTACTAGTTCTTCCTAGAAATCTCTTGACTTGAGGCCCATACACAAGCATTTTGGAAAAGATAGGATTTTAGCAGCATCGCACCAATAGATTAAAATCTGAACATATTCTGTTCCCCTATCTGTGAACCACTCTGACTGATGCTTCCACTCTTGACGTAGAGGCAATTGATTTGTCTATGAATCAGCTTCTGGTGCACTAGCAATCAATTCCCTCTGCTTAGGTAATCCAAAATCTGATTTATCCTTTTGTCATTTAAGTAAGCGACACACTTCACTGAGTGCAGCCGCACTCCGCTGTTTCATGGGCGCACGCGTATCCTTGTCCGGAGACATCATGCTAAGGCTGGGACAGACACGAATGGCCCACCGTGTTTTCTACCAGCTGCTTAATCTTGTGCTGCAAATCTGTCACAGTTCAAAGTTCACCTGTAAAGCGGTTTTAGTTTGCTAAATTTGAGTCTTAACTGTCTTCCATAGATCTTTTGGTTAAAGCAAGCGCGTATGTGGGTGGTGGGTGGTGGTTAGAGACAATATTTTCAACTCCATCCTAAGTAGATACTTCTCTTACATTTTATTCTTTATTCTATAATCTTTATTCTATTTTCTTATGAAATTAACCTCCCAAGATTTTCATCATATTCTGAATTAAAAAAAATCATAATTTTTCTCAAACTTATAAGTGATGGGGATTTTAAAATATTTTTGGCCTTCAGTAGGTAACAGCTCAATAGGTAACAGAAGGTAACAGTGCTGAGCAGCTATGAAAAAGAACCACAACATGTTTCCTGTAATACATAGGAACATGACAATCATCATAAGAAAAAAAGACATTCGCTTATATATACTCTCCTGCTATTTCTTTTATCCCTTCAGCCAGCAACCTCTCCAGACTCCACCCCTAGTGAAAATCAACAACTTTTGCCTACATTTTTTTGACTGAGATGCCATTCACCTACTTAACATGCTTACTAACACCACAACCGACCGGAAGGTCACACATTTTGCTGACTGCCCTATTGCTTTCTTTTAATTTTTAATAGGAATTTGGTGCTTTTGAAAGGTGTCAGCTTGGTAGCCCTCAAGGCTGAAGTCTTCTCTATATTCACAGAACAGCCACAGCTTAGGCAAGAGCAGCACAAGTCTCAGCGCACTGCTTAGAAAACAGTGTTGCACAGAATAAACCGCATTAGCCACCAAAAAGTGCTTCAGCTTTTGACCATTCAGCTTGATCCAAAGAATTGAGGCCAATTCTTCAGCTTTGACCGAGCAGTTTCCTGATTTATTTGATAATACCTGTATAAAGGACAGGTAGCTTATTTTTTCAAGATCTTTAAATTTGGATACTTAAACTTAAAAAAAACACCATTTTTCAATACTAATCAACAGAAAAGAAAAATCGGTATAGAATTTAATACTTTTTTAATGAAAATATACAAGATTTCAGAGTGCTGCAGTGTCCCTCCCTACCACTCCACAGGGGTTTACACATGTAGTAGCCCCCTTTGCATTGCTCTGAAACTTTTATCACAACATTTGCAAAAAGTGATCTATGTTTTGGGACAGTAATTCATGCTTCAGAAATTTTCCTTTTATTGACTGCTGGAGATGGGCTGAAGCCAGTTGTGTCTGAAATGAAACCAAAAGCCTCACGAGCAGATGGCCTAGCATGTTCAGCAAAAGTGCTATCAGGAAATGTGATGTATTCTTCACTAATAAAGAACCTGGAGGACTATCATCTTGTCTATTTATCGTCTACCTTGTAACATGCACCATTCCCTTATTCTCATAGGCACTGCTGCATATGACAAATAACAAGTAGGGTTAGAACAAAGCTATCAAAGTCACATCATATTTACATTTTTGTTCCATCTTAATAACATTAGATTCCTTTTCCCTAATTATTGAACACCACAATCACTTGTAATGGTTACCTTCTCCATATGCATATAAATACATAACATATATATATACATACATATATATGAATTGCAATATCGCTGTATCTATATGTTGAAACCCCATTGTCTCTATGGAGGAACATTGGACATCACTTTCAGTTTCAGGGTTACTTTGTCCGATTTTTTCTCCCAGTTTGTTCACTGTACTGCGTTTTCAGGTTGGGGACAGAGGGAAAGGAAGGGAGCCAAGTTTTTTACATTGCTTTAACCAATTATCTCCTAAATCTACCACATTGTTTTTTTCTGTTTGCATTTGTGTTTTTCTGGCTTGAGCTGCTGTAACTCTCAAACACTCTCAGTTTGGTTTCTTTCTGTCACATCTTTAACTACCATTTCAGCATAGCATATTAGGTTCACGATTAGGATGCTTAGATCTGTTTTAATGTACAGACTTGAACATTTAGGTGTCTATATACAAAGTAGGTGCCTGAACTACCATTAAAGCCAGTGGAGATGTTCACCCTTGGGTGCTCACCTACTGGTTTCCAAGCATCCGAAGGATAGGCCCCCTAGTTTTTGAAAACCATTACAGTTAGTGGGAGCTGTAGAAGCTTTATCTACCTTATGATCTCTGAAGGTTTTTCTCTACAGTAATTTGGAACAGAGTCTGGGTAAATGACACAGTGACAATAAAGCAATGAAAGAGCAGAAACTATGACAAAGACACTGAAGGACCCACAGGTTCCCAAAAATGTATCGCTCTGAGCAAAAACTGGAAGACTAGCTGTCACACAACAAGCTGAGGTCTCTGTCCCAAGCTTCGTTTCCCTGCTTTAAACCTGAAGTAGTTTAATTTCCTTTACTCAAGCATAACTGGAATCAGGATCTCACTCTCTGTCCGTATGATCAATACTTCAGGCATACTGACCTAAACCTTCTGGAAATAAATAAATACTGTCACGAACCGTCCTCTCTCAGGGAAACAGAGAAAAACACCTGACTTTAAACAGACTTTTAAAAAACACATCTCTTATGAAAGCTCTTGGGAGTGGGAGTTCTTTCCATCTCCCAGGGCATAGCAAGCAGAGCAAGGTAAGTTATCTTGACACCAAGTCCTCGAGCAGCAGATCTTGTGGGGAATGAACAAAGTGCCTGTAGAGCCAGCCTGGCTTATCGTCAGTGTCGTCTGTATCCTTGAAAAGTACAGCTGGGGTTAGGGAAGCTATGGAGAACTCTTCTTCGCTATGGACAGGCTTCCTAAGGAGAAGGAATCAGATTTCGGTTTCAGGGTAAATATTTTTAGCATTCCTTCCTCTAAAGGGAGTTTCTATTGCAGCTTATTATGAAACATGGGGGATTTTCATTAAAAAAAGAGGAGAAATACACATTTAAAAAAATCATGCTTTTCGAGGTTTTTCCTTAATGCTGAAACCTCGTATGGATTATTTCCAGTAATCGTGAACTTTGAAGTGGGAGTTTTTATGACAATTTTTAACCATATTATGTAGATAAAGATACTGATATATATGTGTACAAATCTCAGAAACCATTTCTTTTCCTTTTTTTGAGCATCTAAAGTAATTCTTTGACACTTTGGGAGTCATACGACTTAAGGAGAACAATACCCAATCGACCAGTCTGCCAGGAGAAATAAGTCTGTACTGCGAAAAAGGAAACAAAGATTTCTTTTCCTGGAGTTCTGATTTCTCATTAAATAGTAAGTTACTTCTGACAGATGAGCTGTAGTTGTATTCATTTTTAATCTTGGCCATATGGAGGCATAGTGGAATGATATTTCAGACATCGTACCAATCCACTCTTACTAAAGGGGAAGCAGACATCAAAATCTGGAAAACTACAAAAATGGAAAACTTTTTTTTTTTTTTTTTTTTTTTTTTTTTCCCCTAGAAAATCTACCCTTCCATGCCTCACTGAGAGCTGGAAAAAAACAATTTCCCAAATGCAGTAAATAATATTCTCAAAACTCTTGCCAAATCAGCTTTAAATGATCAGCCATAAGAAAAAAATTGAAATCCTGTGGTGAGTCAGTATGATTGTGGGACACTGGTATTCTTCATTCAAATAAGGATCTATTATTTGCAATCCCTGCTCTTATCTTCTTTTGCAGGCAACCTATACTGCTTAGAGGGAACTTAAAGACAGAAACAACGCACAACACAGGAAAGTTCAGCATTGCCAACTCATGCAGTTGCACAAAAGCTCTCCATATTTGGTTTTATTGTTTTAAAATATTATTTGTATAAATCAAAGTAAAGAGTTACAAGCTGCAGCTAGGATGGTTCATGCCTTTAGCTAGGATGGTTCAAGCTATGGGAGCAACAGGGGAGTTCGTGTTCGAGAAGTGAATTGCTAAGGAGAACAGGCATAGTAAGCCATGACTTAGCCAGTGTTTCTGGGATGGTATTTCTGATACCATATTCAAAATCTAACATTTCATCTGTTTATTTATTACATGCAGGATCTTGGTTTTCTCAGTTGTTTGTTAAACAAAACAGCTGTCTCCTAAACATCTGTTTACCAGAAATATTAGCAGATTGTGCAATAAAAGATTAGGAAAGCTTAGTTTAATTTGGAATGAGATAAATGGACTAGACTAAATTAAGGAAGTGGTCCTGGAAACGTGGATCTTTGTCTGCCCTGGAAAATACAGCTGAGCAATTAGTGTTTGGTATCTCCTTGTTGATTTCTCTATCAACCTGGACCACACAGCAGCACCTTCTTCTGGTCACAAGCACTGCCAGAAGCTTCGTGGGTCACCCCTCTCTGAGGCTTGGGAAAACAGTGAACAGAGACTAAGTCAAAAGAAGTTTTCTTCCCATTTAGAAAATGGGAAGCCCCTGCAATGTTTCAATACGGTATTCAGTAATTTTAAGTTGAATTTCGAGTTGTTTCTGTGCAAGAGTTGTATTCCGGAAGGCTAAGCGTGGGGTGTGAAGACTAGAGTCGAGAAGAAGAACATTGCTGTGCCTGAGCCAAGCCACTACACCCCTTCCAGCATGGCGTGAGGCAGGTCAGCCTGTCTTATATCGCCGTGGGCTATGCCTGGGTTCACAGAGCGGTTATTGTTGCTCAGCTGATACGAGATAAATAGTTAAGCTGCAGGACTCTAGCTGGAATCCTGTGATGCATCCCGATGTGTTCTGTTTCTGTTGCAGCTTCTTCATGAGTGGGAAATAATTTCTTCTCTTCTGAAAGATGCGCTAAAAAATGATTGCAGGGTGCTCTAAAGATATAATTCGGTGAGATAAGTCAATGACCCAAAGTCCACTCGAGCTATGGCCTGTATTCTGGGTGCCTTCTTTGGGTGGTTAAGTTGTGATACCTTAAAAAAGTTATCTTTTAGAAAGCCCTGAGCAGCTGTTCCCTTAAAATCAGACACACTCAAGCTAGCTGAAATACCCGTTGTGTTCAGATTGGTGTCAAAGTAGATCTGACAGAATTGAGGCAATGAGAAGTGGCAACTTCCAAAAAAAGGAAAAAAGAAATCAACATGTAAATAGTCAGAGATCAGCAGAGACCTGATCTTCTCCTGTAGGTAAACTTCTCTGGCATCTGATTTGAGTTGTATGAGGTAGCTGCCTAAGAGCTGTATTTCTTGCAACATTTGGGGAAATGCATGATGAAACTGGAATAGTTCTGGTTGTTACAAAGCTTCCTGTCTCCCACTGTGGAGAATTTCTGTATGTTAACAATTATTTGTTAAGTAGGAAACTCGCTCATTTTTGTCATAGAAAATTCCCTCAGTCTCTCATTTCTCAAAGGGAAATTCCAGACACATCAAATGAAAATGGTTTAAAAAAAGCTTTTCCTCATAAATTATAAGGCAACATGTTAATAACAACACAACCCCCATATATACTTTTGTGCTTTCACCCATTAATTACAGGTAACATTACAGTTTCTGCTTACTGTGCTTTAAACATCTGGCGTGCAAGGAAGCAACAAGGTAGCATGATTATGCCATTACATTTATCAATTCCAAAATAGAGATCAGCATTCCTTATTGTCCCTTGCTTCTGTATGAAACTTGTGCTTCATGCATAAGTCGCTGAATATATATATATAAAGAGAGAGCTTATCAAACAGATGTACAGTAAACACGTAATTACATTCTTTTTTAGTATAATCAATTTACCATGGTTAATAAAAACCCTTGTGTAGTCTAAATTCAGTCAACTTTTGTAAATGAACCTGGGTAATACATCCCAGTGTCCATCTGTTACCTGTGAACTATCCCTAAGTCTCACCCTCAACCCCGCACGACACCAGCGAGTTGCAGTCAAGCTTTCAATTCAGTCCTGTGGCCGTGGTGCTAACCAGGCAGCATAGGCAGAAGGGTTAGTTAGCTCCAGAAGAGTGGGAGAGCGCTTCGCCTCAGGTTTGCAGTAACTGCGGTCCAGGCACAGCACTGAAGGAGTGCTATAGTGAGACTTGCTTCCCTGACCCTGCTCCCTGATTAAAGCTGGCTGCAGCAATGCTGGCCAGGTCTACGTTCAGGAGAGAAAAGCAGATGATAGCGAATATCCACAGGTTTCTAAGGGAAGGCTTCCACTTTATTTGAAACTAAACCGTCTCCAAGTCCCAGCATCTGTTTTTGTGCTTTAAATTACCCCAAGTAGTTTCTTCATTTTCCAGAATTGCACTTCCTTAAAATGCTTCCTATTGCACTATCACATTTTACTGTGCGTTAAACATCTGGTATCAACAGCCGAAACAACCAGAAAGCATGATTATGCTGTCAGACTTAATAATTCAGAAATATTAACCAGCTCTTACACTATCAGGAGTTTTTCATGTGAAATTGGCCCTCGATGTGTATTTTGTACTTACGAGACTCTCTGCATACCAGCATAAGATAACAGTGCTCAATCTTTCATGTAACTAACAGAGTTAATTTGCCTAAATGAAATCACTTCATCAGCAAGAGTCTTGCCCTGAAAAAACAAGGGATAATCAGTTTGCTAAAACATACCAAACTACTATCTAGAAAATGGGGGCGGGAGGGTCTTTTTCTGTGCAATAATAGATTAGGAAAGCTATTTAGCCTTAAGCAAACTTGAAAGCTATGGAGGCTGAACCATGTGGAAGGAGACCATAAAGCTCTTTGCCTGTTCAGTAACCAAATGACTGCTGCTTAGTTAGCTGTAAGCTTCAGTTTGAGACCTTTTGCTCCCATATTTAATTAAAACATCATTGTCATCTTCTGTGAGTACTGAGCTGTAATACGGCAGGCCTATTCAAGATCTGTTTCTTAATTGGTCTTAAATAGGTTAATTGCAATTCAAAGAACAAGTCATTACCAGTGGGATGCAAGTATATGATGCAATGGGACACAGCATGAGCTATTGGCCAGAATTCCTGATGAGCAGCAGACTTATTGTTTTAAGGTTATGATTGGAAACACTTTTTTACATAGATTTCTGGAATCTTTCTCATCAGACGCCTCCTCTTTCATTTCTTTACTCTATGGTTTCTACCCCTTCAGCTGTTCAAAACTTCAGATCGACTGTTCATGTGCCCCTGCTCTAACTGAAGGCTTGGAAACCTTGGGTGAATGAGGCAACAACAATAACGGGCTCTTTAGAGGCATTTTTCTCATTAATAACCAGCTGCACTCTCGAGACAAACATACCAATCTGGTTGTGACAGGCTGTGAAATCCCACTGAGCACAAAAACACAGCTCTCAAACCCTTGCATGGTCACCAAAAGTTCTGAA
The DNA here is from genome assembly GCA_034781795.1 of Crypturellus tataupa. Classification (NCBI taxonomy): domain Eukaryota; kingdom Metazoa; phylum Chordata; class Aves; order Tinamiformes; family Tinamidae; genus Crypturellus; species Crypturellus tataupa. Next base: position 381,507 of record JAWLRI010000818.1, on the reverse strand, counting down.
TAAGGGTGGTAGGGGCATGAACACAGGATTTAATGGGGCTAGGATTCGTTTAGAAGTGTGCTAGTTATCATAGCGTTTCTAAATGAAACTGCAAACATTTTCCTAGCTAGTCCAGCATCACTAGATTGAGTAACACTCTACAGCTTCATTTCCCAGTCATACCAACATGCTATTAATTTATTAACACTCCGGTGTGGTGGGCTCTGGATAGCAAACATAGATACAATAGCATTGTATATGGAAAATATATAGTTATATAATTCTCAGAAAGTCAAAGTAATTAAGGCATTCAACTAGGTAGATACAGATTTCGCATGAATGTTTTAAGGAAAGCTGCATTTTTAATCCTTTTCCTGGCTTCTACTCCTGCCAGGCACATAGTAATGTCCCCTGGAAATTAAAGAGAGGATAATGCAAACCTCTTCAACAGACAATGAGACTACTATCCTCCCCAAATAACGGGAAGCATCAGGGACTGGTATGTTCCATGGCACAAGGGAAGGAAACTACCTGACCAACTTGCTTAGCTCTTGCCTACATCTTTCCTTACCTCGCAAGTGTGAGCTGCCCCAGCCTGTAGGTCCTGGTGCAATTGCATTTGTTGTAGCAACAGCTACAGCTGTTGTCCTGGGAAATATGATAATATTTCTCTTATACATCTAAAGGTTTTATACTAATGCCAGGAGCCCTGGCACTAAATGAAGGCACTAGCAATAGCAAAGTATATAGAGGGATTCAGAGAATCTCTAGCGCATTTAAGCCCCAAACTATGTTGGCTTTCTCAGATAAGAATTTGAGCTACAGAAAGGAAAAGGTGTTTAAAATTGTCATTGTTGATTCTGGAGCTGGAAGGCTTTCTCACTCCTTTTGCAACATTTCCTAAAGCTGTTTTTCTCTGGCCTATTGTTCCTCAGCCAGATGCCCTGCGCACGGAAAGCTGTATCCCAGCTTTGTGCCGAGCTTTGTGGTCAGCGCAGTCTCTGAAGAGCTTAGCTGTCAGCAGGATTCATAGATGCAAATTTGATGTAACTGGGGGTTAAACCATGAATTATTTTGAAAATTAGGACAAAGGTCCTAACTGGCATTGGAAAACGATATCAAGCCAGTAGGAATCTATAGTCCTGAAGTCCCTGCCTCCTGATATCCCCTCTGGTACTTCACTAGTTGGTACCAGCTCTGGAAAATAAACTTTGCTGTCAAAATCAGGTAAATCTGTGTTTTCTTCCTTCATCTTGTGTTTAGCATAATAATTACCTAAAGAACTTGTTTTCAAGGAGGCACAAAAGAGCACATGCTTAACATGCCTGAGCAAACACCCCAAGTGTGCAGGCAGTGGCAACTGAGCAGGTGGACGGCAAAAAGAAGGTTATTTTTAGGACTTCACAAAACTAAAATCTGAAGACTCAGAGCATATCACATAGGTCACTGAACAGCTGTCAGTTTGTGAGTGCTCCAACCCTGCATTTAAATCAGTGAACTAGAGGTAAAAGAGCAGATTTTTTTCCAGTACTGTATGTTCTCCTTCAACTATTTTCTGTTAATGACATTTTACAACTCAGCCAAAGTCAAAGGGCACTCTGGTAGGACTTGTCTGGCCAAACGTAACCAAAGCAAACTCTGCATCTGAGTTATTTGTCTCATCCTCTGGTTCATCAGCAGAGAGAAACACGCTCCCAGGGTGTGATTCATCCCGTCGTAAAGCAGATATCTGAGGCAGCTCAGATGATAGATACCTTCTCTTTCCCTCTGTTGACCACCGACGAAGCCAGGGAAAATGTCATGAGATGTAGCCATCAGTCTGCAGACATAGCAAATAGCCCAGCAAACAATTTTAAAGTGCTAAGAAATAACTAAAGTGTATAAAGAGCAGCTGAGGTTCATAAAGCCGTAGCAGGAAAGCTGGACAAATTTTCTGTGTCGATAGTTGCTTTTGAGGAACACAGACAAATTCCCAAGTAGGAACTTTTCTGTACAGGGAAGAAGTTGTAGAAAAAAATAATTAGGTGTCTCACTGAAGAGAAGTTACCATTACATTCTTGCAGAGATTTGAGCTGGCATCTGTGCTGAACAACAGGTTTAGGAATGATCTGGAAGGAGGGGTGGCAAAGTTTGCAGATGATGCAAAACCAGCGAGTTACAATAGGATCCCAGAGTACTGAATGACTAAGAATAATATAGCAAAATCAATGTCCATAAGTGCCAAATAATTCACATAGGGAAAAACAATCAAAAACTATACGTGCACAGTTATTATCACTCAGCAAAGTGATCTTGACTCATATTGGGTATGAAAATATCAGCTCAAAACTCAATAAAAGGCAATAAAGGGAATCAAAAGCAAACCAGAAAAGATGATCATGCCTTTGTGAATCCCCAGGGTGCCCCATGAATCATGCAGTATTCTGCAGGTGGTCCTCTCATCTCTGAAAGGATAGAGTAGGTGAAGAAGAGCTTGGAAAGGATAATCACATTTCCTTTATAGAAAGATATTAAATAGATTATGATCCTCTAATCTGGAAAAATAAAGATTGAGAGTAAGTCTGTAAAATCACAAATGGATGGAGAAAGTGAGTTGGGAATGATTAAAATTGTTTCCCTAATACAAGTACTTTGGAAAACCAGTCATATTATCAAGTGGCAGGTTCAAAGCAAAACAAAAGGAGAAAGGAGATTTCAGCACTGGAACAGGCTGCCCAGAGAGGCTGTGGAGTCTCCTTCTCTGGAGATCTTCAAGACCCGCCTGGATGCAGCCCTGTGCCACGTGCTCTAGGTGGCCCTGCGTGCGCAGGGGGGTTGGACTAGATGATCTCTAGAGGTCCCTTCCAACCTTAGGCATTCTGTGATTCTGTGATTTTTTGTCTCACACAGCAATTCAGCTGTAGAATTCATATCCAAAGGATATCCAAGTGTTTTAAGACAGTAAGCCTTACTCTAGGTAGCATGGCTCACCCTTCTCTGGATAAAGACACAAAACATCCCTCTTTATGCTCTCCCTTAATGATGGGCATTCTTGGTTGCAAACACACATTTAACTCATTTTTGGTTGTTGTAACATTATAAGTTGTACCTCGTGCATGGTAACTGCAGCAAGAAGGGTGAAAGAGTGTTTGCAGAAAACATAACAAGAAATTAAACTAGCATAGTTCTGAAGCCTCGTGTAACAATAATTTCCTTGTGTCCCAATATTTGAGATCTTTGTGCCATGTTATATCCCACATCTGGGCCTTGGCAGGTGGAGAGGTGCACTTAACTTCCTTCAGCTCTGTGCCATTACACTGTATTTGTTTTCACTGTTTGCACAGATGTAACTGTAAAACTTTACTCTAATGAGAGCTGCGAGAGCTTGGGAAAACCCACCTGGAAAACCAGCTTGTTTTTTTTATTTATTTCTTTCAGAAAAGCTCACCAAACTTGTAAGCTTAGGAACAGCTTAAATAAAATCAATGGAGAATTTTAAATTGGGAAAAGAGGGAAGCGAGAAATCACAGTGAACGGACTAGATGAGTTAAAGGGAAGCGAGAACTGGACCGAACCAATCGTCGCTGATTTGACGGAAAGAATGTATTAAAAAATGGAGAATTTTACAGTAAAACCACCAAAACGAAGGGAATGAAAGGGGTAACAAGGGGCCCTTCATTAAAGCAAAGATTCACTAAGAAGAAAGGAGAGTTTTAAAGTTCAGATTGTGCCTAATGTACTTACCTACTCCCCAGCCAAGGCAATGAGATAGAAACACCTCTGAATATTTTATGTATTTACAGAATTACTGTTTTGAGTTTGGCATACTTGACCAAAAATAGTGCAGAAGGGTCTGTGGTGTGGATTGAGGAGGAAAACTGTTTTTAGGTGTTGTTTGACTTGAAACATCAAATATTCCCAGCACTTTCCATATTATTCCCATTCCCTTGGATCTTCATGTTTCTTGAGTGAAGTAAGGGCTAACACATCTCAGAACATAGCTCAGTGCCAAACCACAATGATTAGAAAGGAAGATTTCCCAGTAGTAACTGTTTTATTTTATACAGGCTGAAAATAAAACCTCTAAAACTACTACCTTTTTTTGGAAAATAAATTGCATTCTAAGCTAAAAACTAGAAAATGATGGTGTCCTTTTTATTTTTATGAAAGGTTTGTTGTTGTTTTTTAGTGTTACTGCTGTACTGGTTTTGGGAGGTTGTAAATATTCTGCTAGTAATGAAAAAATGGAGAATCAAAAGCTTTGGCAATGTTATCCCTGTTGGACTGAGGAAAAACAACTAAATGGTTATTATTTTGTAATATAGAGCTAGTCAAACACTGTGCACAATACACATGTACACAAGGGCACCAATGCTCAAAAGAATATTGATGAAGCTAGACAAAATTTCTCAAAATATAAAGAAGTGTGTTTCTTTTGGTCTTACATAGCCAGAATTGATCATTTCAAGAATTTATTGCTTCTCTGGAGTGTGTGAAGTATCCCATACTGCCCTTCAGATGGATCATTCTTAGCTGCATTCTTAGCTGAAGATTTGAAATTTTAATGATATCTGAGCAAAGTCTATTGTAGATGAGGTGGTTAAGAGATTAACCAAAACACTAATACTAAAATGCCATCCACTGCTTGATGTGACTGGTAATTAAGTTGGGGAAAATGGGAGATAATGTTTTTTCCACCGTTTCTTCCCTTCATTCAAATCCCCGCCCATGATTTGGGTGAATGCAGATAACATAAATTGTTGTAACTTCCCAGACTTAAATTTTGCTAACCAGTTAAGGCACAGCTAGCTTGGATGACTTACTGTCCTTGAGCGGGTACCCTGAATTAAGAAGCCAGGCAACATTATTTCTCTCCCAAGCCTACTTATCTGAAGGTTTAATGTGTGTTTTCTGTAGAAGGATACAGAACCTAAACCACAAGGACACGTTATCCTGTTTGGAAACTTCCTGTCTCTGGTACTCTGACCTGGAATCTTTGTCTTTTGCTTTCCTTTTGGGAACGAGGATCCTGACCTCTCTGCATAATTTATGATGCAACATGCTTAGAATCCTGTTTGGTCTTCAGCTAGTTTTACTAATAACTTTTCTTTCCTTTTTTTTTTTTTTTTTTTTTTTTTTCCCTAATCAAGCCTTTTTAAGGCTCTGCTGATATTTGGAATGTGGGACTGGGAGCATTTGTTATTTGGAGGTGGATGCCCTTCTGGCCATACTCAGACTCCGTATCAGGATGTGAACTCTCCACATCATTTTCATCAAAAATAAACGGAGGTGCAGCCAGGAGGTGTGATCACGTTTCCCGAGAAGCCAGGACATTTGCAGGAGAAGTGAACAAGAGGACTCTGAGGCATGCGCATAGTACAACTCAAAAGGTGAGTAAAAATACAGCCTAAACCTGATGATACACAGGAAAGTTAGGAAAGACCAAGTGAATTTAATACTGTTCCTGTGGAATTTTCTGGGACAGAGTCAATATGGTGACATGAATCTGTTGCTTGGCTTGGAAGTAGAAATAAGCAACTAAGCAGTGCAATTTGAACCATTTAGCTCTTCAGAGTTACAAACTAAGGATGAGATTTAAAGCAATATGATAGGGGTATCATGACCTGCTTTTTATATCACTTGAATGAATAATAATTCCACTACAGTCAATTAAATTGAATATAAGTTAAATTTGGTTGTCAACAGTGTCTAACTCGTTCACTGCACTGGCATAATCCATATTTTCAGTGATACAATTTAATATAATCAAGTATAATATGAATCATATAGCTATTCTGAGATACACACCTATTTTAATCGAGATGCTGCTGAAAGCACCTTACTGGGCATTAAAGAAAGTATTTTGCAATAAAACATTTGTGAAAGAAATGAGTCATCAGTAAACAAACCCTCTTTTTTACTGCTTTAACAAGTGCAAGATAATACCATGCAATGTTACCAGCGACAGCCGTCCTCCTACTACCCATAAGGGTGTAAAACTCTTTGGTATTCTTCTTACAGAATGATTCAGTTATTACAGACATTTCCTTCAATCTAATTTATATGTTCCTGTCAAAGATACATATTTTTAAAACTTTATTTCTAGAGACCCATTAAATGATTAAAACCAAATGAGAGGAAAGAAGACAGTTGGTGGCACAACATAAATCATAATCGAAAACATCGTGGCAATATAACACCGCCAGACATTTTGAATGTTTTGTGAGACTCTGAAGAGTTCCACGGTAGTATGGCTTTTTAACATACTGCTCAGTAGTTAAAGGGTATTCAACCTGATCTGCCTTTGTTGATAGCTGATATTATTTGACATTTTAACAAGGTTCTGATTTTGCAAAAGCATCTTATGGCACCACTTTCAACATCAGAGCCTATCACAAAAAACATTTTAGCTGTTTTGCAAACAAACTTTCTTCCAGTTAATAATTAAACAGAGGAACAGCTTGTAGTATATGCTTGGAACTAATTTTACTATATATAGTTGGAAATGACAAGAGCACATGAAGATGTGACTGAAGCCTGGTAGCATTTAAATACTCAGTACTTCCTCTGTTACCTTGACTAGTGTAAAGTTGGTTCCCAAGGTAAAAACTAAGTGGTCTGCTGGCATATGGTATAACCTCCATTTGAGCGCTAAAAGCTGGATACTGTTTTTGTGAAACAGATGTTGTTGAGTGCAGCAATGCACAACTGACTCTGTCTAACAGCTGGGAATCCTTCGTGACCCATATAGCTAGAAATAAACATGGTCCTATGCTTGGCAAAAGTGTAAGAAAGCAAATTTTCATTTGTTAAGGGCTTATCAAAATGAAGAATAAATGTTTTTAGCCATAAACTGATTTTATTCACAAGAGTAATCTTTCCAGCAGCTTATGCGATGGCCTCATAATATTACAGGCACCCTTTGCCAGATGAAGGCTGCAGTTGCACTGACATATAGTGCAGATGGAAAATAAACATCTGCCTCAATCAAGAGAGAAGACCAAAGACAAGGTTGACGAATATTATCTGGCATGACTATCTTTGCAGGAAAGCATATAAATGCTACAGGACCAAAACCACTGGCATCGTCTGGTGTTGTCCTTATGTGGTTACTGACCATGAAGAGAGATGATTAGTATGCACTCTCCAAGGAGGAGTAGTGCAGATGCTCAGAATGATATGATTCCAACTCACTAGTATGTGTTTTGCTATAGCCCTACCATGCTAGCAGCAGAGCAGTTTGATATATTTTTTTGTCAGTGCTTCAATGACATTTTGTATCCTCAAATGTTCTTTTGTCTTTCGCGGCGGGAGACGAGGAGACTTATCAGCAATTATGTTGTTAAACATAATTAAAAATATAATATAATGGTGATTTTTGAACTCCTGTTGCTTAAACCACATCATCTATCCTGTTGTAAACACAGTCAGTTTGTAGAGAAGGAATTAAATGTGAAGATTACTCAACTGACAGCAAACTATTCAATTGATTCCGGTTTTACCTTCATCAGAGAAGCATATGTTTAAGTAACTCGACATACACGCACGTATGCACATAACCACTGTGAGCTGATATGGAGGTCCTTTGATTTTCGCTACAGAGGATGGCATGACACAAGGCTGATGCAGCTTTCTGAAAGGATTTCTTTGCCAGATTAAAAAAGGGAATTTTACTGGCTGTAGACATTTCGATGGTCTCTTAATTTGTGAGTAGTTTTTGACTCTATAAGGTTTATTATCTTGCTGTTCAAACTGCCTTTTTTTACTCCGGGACAGAGCTAGTTGAGAGGGACATATTAAATGTTGTTCTGTCTTGGTTTGTTGGTGGCTTTGACCTGATAAGATTTAAATTCATGTTGTGTATTAGCTAATTGAATGGTGAGTTTACTATAAATAGAAAGCAAATGCAGTGTTGAGATGCAGGTGTAAATTTGAAAGGGTAACATACCAGATATAATGAAATCCTGGGCGTGTAAGGGCAATATATTCACCAGGGTAAAAACAAATGAACACACAAAAACAAAAAAAAGCAATCTGGAGCTTAAGGTGGATTATTTTAGATGCGTGAGTCCAAAACCCACAGCTCAGAGTAGCGTGCCAGACCCAGTTTTGAGGGTGCGCACATACTAATGTCATCCATGGGCTGTTCCTGTTTGTCTCTGAAAGAGTCCTGGGATTCTGGCTTGGGCTTTGCAGGTGCCTCGGGACCAAGGGGAGGCTGTCACAGCCACCAGTGACATCCTTGGAGCAAGTGCAAGTTGCTTGCATGAGCAGCAGGCACCAGAGGAGGCTGCATCCAGACAAGCAGCATCTTTGCCTTTTATCTGGACAAATATATCCATTGGAAGGACCTGTTTTGTCCCACGCTATGTCCTCCCCTTGCACCTGACTGATGCTTTTGTACCCAGCAGACTTCAGCTTGCAAACACCAGACCTCTCTGCCTAGGGCAGGTGGATAACTTGGCTTGCTGCAATGAAGCATCGAGGGAGCAGATCTTTCCTCTGGAGTTTCCTTCCCAACTGCCTCTCGTGTTCGAGCAGAAGAGCTTGTTTTTCTGTGGAACAGGGGTAGCTGTGTTCTGCACCAGTTTCTTCTGTAAAAGCCTGCCAATGCATATAAGAGAGTACATAAAAGATACTAAGGGTTTAAGCAGAGTCAGGACTACAAGTTCTGAACAGATTTTTAGATTCAGCTTTGCTATTTCTCAGTTGTAACATGAGCTTCATTATATTATGTGTGGTTCACTTTAAGCTCCAGCCACTGAAGAATCTCAATTTTATTTAAGTAATAATGTTCCGCTTCAGAGAAATTCACTCAGAAGGGGTCCAGAAAAAAAGATCTATAAATCAGAAGGAAAAAGAAAAGAAATCAAAGTATAAAAGATTTTTTTTAATGACAAGCTCCTGATTGTCACATCTGCCTCATCTCTTTCTATTCTATGAATAAGACTTATAAGATTTTTTTTTTTCTTTCAGAAAATAATTTGCTGGGAACTCAGATTTTGACTAGCTACGTTTGACAGGTTCATAGAGCTATACACAAAATGTGATTTTTCTGCTGTGTGGCCCACGAGATGCACCACACAGAGCAGGGCTAAACAGGCAGCTACGGCACCCTCCGTCCCCACTCTGAGTGTGTATCTGTCAGCAGGCAAGGTGCAATCTGCCTCGAAAGCTCTTGGAGTTTTTGGTATTTTTACCTATCTCTCTCAAAAGTCAACCATTGTGCTAAGGAAGATGGATAGGAAGGACTGCAGCTGGCAAAATCTCAATTTGTATCAGGGATATTAAAGAGAATCTGGACAATTTCCCCAGTTTTGTTTTGTTTTGTTTTTGTTTTTGTTTTGAACAAGGGTTATTACATCTGGTTGCCTCCCACCTCTTGCCTCCTATTCAAGCAGCAGTATGTTTCCTTTAGGCAGTTTTCTTCCCTTATGGGTTGTTTTTATTTCATAGTCTAGCCCTCTGACCAATCTTTCCAACTGCAGCCCCAGCAGACACACTCTCTAATGCTCTAGCCTTAAAAAATTAATTTGAAGTAATAGACTAAAACAAGCTTGTTAAGGACAGTGCTAGCCTAGCCAATCACTAAAAGCTCTAGTTTTCAAAAACATATACATGTCTATATTTATATGCTCATATGTGCATATGGCACAGTGACAATAGGAAAATGAATTTCTCCGAACATGCATGGAGATCCACAGGCTACGACAGACTACAAAATGGAAAACAAAATAACAACAGTCTCGCTTGGAACACAAATCAGCCTCTTTGATGATAACTATTTCCAGCAATAAAAGTGAGTTCTCAGTATCCGAACATGAGACAAAGGAAAACCTGGATCATAAATTAAGGGAAATAAAAAGATGGGGGCCATGTTCTTCTCCTCGTGACTCTATGAGTTTAGCTAGAGTAACTCCACTGACTTCTCCAGATATGAATAAAGAACAACCTTCTGCATCTTTATCCAAAATAGCCTTGAGCAATAGGGCCCCAAGCCCCTAGGCAGTAAGATTCGTAGAATGGTCTTTGAGCTTAATCTATTATGTTGTCAGTTGGTGGTTTCTCACCATATTAAAGCACTTATCATAACATTATCATTACTTACCTTTTAGCTTTTTCTTAGATCTATTTGGGATCTCAGTGGTTTTACCATTCCAATTGCAGCTCATAGCTCAGAGACTCACTGAATAGCGTTTCTTTCTATCTGACACAGAAACTGATAATGAAAAGACTAAAATGACAGAGAAACTTCCTATATCACTAAGTACAATTACAAAGAACTGCTTGAGAAGAAATCAAGTAGGATGTGATCTTTCTTATTAACCTAGGCAAAACTTAAATCAATTTTAATATTACAATATAAAGTGCAGGGATTCAATTCTTTTTGCAGTCAATACAAGGGAAGGAGACTCTTTATGATGTTTCCATTTTTCCAGTTTCGTGTCATTTTTATTGTTTTTTTTTTTTTAGTATCTCTTTTGCAGTTCACAAGAAAAGAGGGGACTGATAAATTCTTTATAATTTTGTCTTAATGTTTTTGAATCATTTTGTTCTTTCAAAATACTAAAAGTCTTAATCTGCTTTAATCTTCTACTTTTCCTAGTCTGTCTGTTTGATACTAGTTAGGCAGTCCTGAAAACCATGGTGACAGTTGCTGACAGAGATGACAGATTTTTTCATCCCTAACATATTAGTCATTTGTTTGGCCTAGTATTCCTTCTGCATAGAATACCAATCTGTTCAGTAACTGTGTTTCTCACATAAAATACCTTCAGCCAGACATATAGAGAGTTTGTGCCCTCAACAATACTCTGCATTTTCTGTCAAGAAGCAGTCATTTAAAATTATCCATGGACATCCCATAACATTAATTACCTTCTTCTTTACAGTGGTGAAAATGAATTACAAATATATTTAAAACTGTTCTTTGTGTTTACCTTTCTTATTATATTTTCATTATTTTCATGCAACCTGGATGTTGGTTTCCTTTTACTTGACCCTGCTGTAACTCATTCCTTATTTTTAGACTAACAAGGTCACCTAAGGTCCTCTACACTCACTGAGAAGATAAGGACTTCCAAAGGCCAAGGATGTACTCTACCTTCTTTAAATTCCAGATGAAGTGCCGTGCTCAGGTTTAACTGGCTCAACTGGATAATTAGCCTTTAGGCAGCTCAAGTTAGCTTGGACAGATAAGGATCCAGCTCTGTGCGGCATAACACAGCTTCTCTGGAGGACGTATTTCTGAGTCCTCAGCCTCCTGCGTTAGGAGAAATACCATTTTCACAAACTTCATTTCTACCAGCCAGCACGTAAAATGAAGTGGGGATGTAAACTTTGTGTTTGGAAAGGTACGGGCAAAGAACTGTAACATTGATACTACTCCTTTTTTTTTTATACATCTCTTTTAAGTAGTAGATAAAACATTGGTTAACCTCATATTTAGCTATGAGATATGGAAAGTATTGCTGTCTCCCTGTTGCAGATGAGGACTCTCATGCAGAAACATGACGAGATGTTTATAATAATGCAATGAGCTAATGTGCAACGCCCTGCTCTGTTAGCTATGTTATTTTTGAAAAAAAAAAAAAAAAATCGTGTGTAGCTGCTACAGTCATATGAAATATATGAATATTTAAAAAACTGAGGAAAAAGCTACTTCTATTTGAGTGAAATAAATAAATGAAAGAATCTCAGGGCTATATCAGAAATTCCTTTTATCAGGAAGAAAATGAAAAGGCCTGGTAGTAAAACACACGGAAACATAGTATTTTATTTTTAGAAGAATGGTAATATTTCTCCACAAGTAACACCTGATTAAGCAAACTTATTGAATAAGGTCCATTATGTCTGCTTGAAAAAGCTATAAGTTGAAACATTTAAGATAATCAGATTGTAAAAGTGCACTAAATCCTCACCATTAAGCTACTTCACTCACCTTCATTGAATCCTGAATTCTCCTTACTACTAATCATATTCCATGCAAAGTAAAAATAATTCAGATACTGGAAACTGGGGCATATTTTGCTCTCAATACACATACCTCCTATTAGCAGTAAAGGCAGCTAGACACAAAGTGGCAAAAATATGCAAACCCCAAGGAATTTGCAGGGTAGCAGATACAGGTTAGTTTGTTGAGTAGAAAAATCAGGAAAGAAGCCAATATATTTCAAACACATGTTTAACTTCACACCTGAGATTTCAGACATAGCGTTTATTTAGCTCCAGTTGCTAGCTGAGCTTCATTGAGGCTGGGATTCATCTCATTTAATCTAAGCCATAAAAAGATAAATGCCTAAACCTAAAAACTACTTGTGTAGAGATACCTCTTTTCTTTTTTACCATCAGGGGAGCTAAGACAGGGAATTTAGGAGGGAATGGTCTCTCTCTCCAAAAACAGCTTAAAGTTAAAATCAAAATTACACGAGGTATCCTTTAGCTTAGATATTCTTTAATGAAAATATACATGTTTTTATGTGGCAGAATTGCCATATGACACAATGGAAGTAAGAATGGTGGGAGTTTCCAATTTCTGTATTTTTCAAAATTCTGAAGACCAGCACAAAAGAGATGTATAAAAACGCTATAAAACCTCTTTTCCTGGTTCTGCCCACACCTGCAGCTGATCAAGAAGTTACTTGGAAATAGCATTTATTATTAAGCCCCTTTTTGTGAATGAAATTGTTTCAGACACCTTAGATGATATCTAAAGAAAATCAGATGCAAGATTCCCAGCTGCTTGCAGTTCTTTGATTCCTTCATTTGTCTCAAGTGATTGGTTACTTGAACCAAGAGACCTTTTCCTATAGGAAGGATTCCCGGGGCTAAATTCCAGGTTTGCTGAAATTCAAAGAAATGAGCTCAGTTTAAGAACTAATTTGCATTCCTACTTGATCTAAGACATTTGAAGTGTCTGTCCAGCAGAAAACAAAACAAGCCATGATTTTGGGCCATCTTATTAAGAACTGGATAGACAGAACCCACATTTCCTCACTAAATCTGAATCTTGGCCTTGGCGAATCTGTCAAGTAAATCTCATCATCAGCTTAAGACTTCCAAATGTTTTTATATATTTTGAATGTTGTATTCCTGAGCTATATTTCAATGTAGGATTTAGGAGAGAAATACATCAGTATTTCAGCTGACGCTGAAGATTTCATGTTCATGTGATGCATATTGATCAGTCATATTTCCTGTTTTCTTCTTGTTTCTGTGAAACTTAAACTTGAACCTTTACCACTTTCAGAAAGGATATCACAATAAAAAACATGTTGGCCTTTCAGGGTGCTTTCAAGTGGCAGAAGACAAAAGGGAACTTATGGAAAAGACTGCCTCCATAAGTGGTTTGCTTTTACAGCCCATCCTACTGTAAATGGAGCTGCACTGTCTGTCCTTACAACTTCCATGGTAGACTCAACACATTTGTTTTTTGGCTAAAAAGAGACATTTTTACCACTGATTTGGAGCCTTCGTGTCCTGCAGCATGGCTGAAAAGAAAGCCAAGCTGGTTAAAACCAAAACAAAACAGCGAAACAAAGGAGCATGCAGCTGCCTCCTCAGGAATATCCCTGCAAGGCAGACAAATGGATGCATTTATTTCCCCAGATTTATTTGCTAATGTAAAGATCCCAGTGCAAGCATTAGCACTTCAAATCATTATATAGTTCTGGGGCAATCTTGTTAGGAACTGAATTTCATTAAAACAAATTAATAATTTGAGAATGCAGTAACTGTAGATATAATCTTGTTCCCATATCTTTCATGGTATGCAATTGCAAAAGAAGCCGTTCTTTAGACAAATGCCCCAAAGCTAAGCAGCACTTTACTACAAGAGTAAATGAACAAAATGAGCAAAAATTATCTTTGTTTCCCTTTAATTTTGCATATCTATTGACCAAATAAAATAGGTAGTGCTTTCATGTTCTCAAACGCTTTTGAAGCGGTGGATGAAACAACTGCGTACTATTTAACAGGAGAATGCACCATATGTATCAATTTAAGAGGGGCAAATAGGATTTTTTTTCCCTGCTGTGAAAAAGAGTTAGCCCGTATTTGTGTGCCCAGCTGGCACTAAGTGATCATATCCTTACTGTAAGGCATCACATCCCAAGCGGAGCCGATGGATGGGCCTGCAAAGCTCAGCAGAGCACAGGCCAGAAAGTGGGCAAAAGCCCAGGCTGCTTCCTACTTGCCCACAGCCACCTTTGCAGCCCCGTTGCTGTCCCTATTCCATGCGGTGTTGGCTCTTGGAGTGACTCTTGGGTATCAGTGTGGTGGGATTGCTCTACCGTGTTGTGTGTCACAGACTGGTGCATGAGACAATGTGCCAAGCCGCTTCCCCCAGCGGGTTTTAGCTGTACTTGTTAAATGCAGCCCTCTTATGCAACACAGGAGGAGAACTTTTCTGTCTTTGTTGCATGAGCAGGAAGGACAGGTAACACCTGTGGTAAAATACAGAGAGCCAACCTCACCTTTCCTAGCTGAGCAGAGTACCCAGGCCAATACCTCTATAAGATTCTGATATTTTAATAACTCTAAATGTTCTATATGGGTAAATAAATCCCCCCTAGTCATATCTTTTACTCTATATTGCATTGTTGTATGGGTCCTGACAGTGCAATCGCTGCAGCGTTGCACAGCACAATATCTAAACCCATACCCCGTACCACCAGCTCTCACATTTCCATATCCATACCACACAAAACAAAAACAGTAACAGAAAAGCTGTATTCATGCAGTGAGAGACAGCCTAAATGCATGCAAAATGTTACATTAAATTCACTAATCTTGAAGAAACATTTTTTTTATTTTTCTGTTTGCTTTCTCCCGGGTGGTGAAATCTTAATAGATTTCAGTCCTCAAGAGTATTTTTCAGATATTGAAATCAATCAGAAACTTATCAATCAGAAAGATAAAGGTACTTAAAATGAGCCTAAATTTTATTTTGCAAACAATGACTTGCAGTAGTGTTTTGGTTTTGATTAGAAAGCAACCTTATGAATGCTATAGTCAGGAAACAACAACAGGAACAGACTTGTCTTGTGCTTTTGATAGCTTGAGAAAGGCATCATGAACAAATAGGAACATAAATCTATCCCCAGTCACAAACTAATCTGCATTACAATGAGATATTGGCTATAAGCTAACTCAAGCATGCAGATAGACAGTTGAGAGACAGATTTCTCTTACATGGAAACAAACAATTTAATCATAAAAGTATATATTTCAGAAAAAGTACAGCCTCCTTTATACCTCCTTTTCATGAATTAGGCTGTTCATACTGCGTGTGTATAAAATCATATAGGAGTTTAATAACTTCATATGAATAATATAGATAAATTCTTTGACTTACATCAAGAATGTCAGAACTCAGTCTTGGTTCAAGCAAATTTTGACAAATCTGCCCCACAACTTTCATCCTTAATTTCAAATCTTGTCAGATTGTTTTGCTCTACCTAGATTAATAATGCATAAACAATATTTTAATTAGAAGACAAAAAAAGTTTCCTCTGGTGAGTGTATGATTAAATACCAGGCCAAGCAGAAAAGTAAGGGAGTGCATAATTTTATTCAGTTGTTTCCATGAAATCCATGAACAAGGCAGAATGCCTTATGACAATTTTTAACTCTTCTAGAAGAAGGAGTTTGAGATCATGTGCTCTGTAGCAGTCAGAATACTAAAAAAAAGTCCCTATTTTGCCAGCTGCCCTAGGAAAACACTCCTTTGCCCCTTCTGTACTTTGTTACAAGTTTCCTAAAATCACGTACTGATATCACAGCAGGGTTCGATAAGGGAGATTGGAACAGTACCTTGAGACAAAATCTTACAGTTCTACTGACTCATGAAACATAGCCTTCCTCTATCAGTTAGAAAGAGAGAAAGAGAGAGAGAGAAAGGAAAAAAGGAAGGGTCTATACTTCAAATAGAAGTATAAAACTGTTCTTCAGACATACTTTTACAAGTCCTGAGGGACAGTCATGTCTATGAATTCCTGACTACTTCCCCTAAGAAGAGGAATAGTTCAGCTTATACTCTAAGAAGTTCCCAAGCTTTTGCTCCAGTGGAACACTCAGATGGAGAGCTGCAAATATCCTCAGTGTGTACCCCTGGAGCTGGAAAACTAGAAACTTAATTACAGCTTCCTTTGGTATATAAAAGTCATACTAACTAAGGCAGAGACCCAGTCTAAGTGAAGTGCTGCATTAATGGGCCAAGAACAGGGTAAGTAGGCCCAGTCTAGAAGGCCATGTGGGAGTTATGACAGGACTGACAGAATAAAAAGGCTAAAAAATGGCCTCAAAAAGGCTTCTTCCAATCTGCATAAAGCAGCAAAACTGCAGGGCAGAGGAACAGTTCTGGGAGCTCTGCTAGGCTGTCCACTATGAGCAGGATTTCTGACAACCCCAAATGAAATGTGATGACAAGGAGTGTTCCCTTCCAAAGGATGCCTGATTTCAGGTAACATTTTCTTTTCCAGGCATTCACTTCATCCTGACATTTCCTCCAAAGGTACAGCAAAATCCTGAAAGGGACATTTAAGGGTTAACAAGAACAAGCAGCTTCGATTTTAAAACATATCTGGAAATAGACACAGTCTACAAGCATTGCGTAATGCATATGGCCAATTTGCATCACAAAACCAAGGTAAGAGTTATGGGAAGTTGCTCATCTCCACGTTTAGATCCACATTATGCATTATCTTCGTTCACTGTTCAACAGATTGCTAAATGATGCTATTATCATCAAGAGGTCTTTAGCAAATATAGCCTATTTGTTATAGTGTTTAACTGAGAAGATGATTCAGAAGTATCTCGTTCTTATTTTGCAATCTATACCCTTTTTTGGTATCACCTAACCCAAGAATAAAAAAGACCTCCTTTAAAGCTCCCCATCTTTTTGACCCCATCCCCTCCTTTCTCCCATTTTCATGCTGTATCCTAAAGAATATGTCAAATGCCAACATTCCTTGACTAGGTTCCTCTTTATTAAGTTTTTTCCTGAAAGCTTTTGACAGAATAAAAAAAAATCAGTATGAAGAATATCTGTGTACTAAAGTAAATTTTATGCCTGCATTTTTTATTAATAAAGCAAGGCTCTCCAAGGGACTAAGTTACATTGTTTTATGAGATTAAATTATTAGACCTGGAACTGAGAAGGGCCTTGTCCTATTGTTGAAGAGGCTACTGGGGAGCATGGAACTGCAGGAAGTATTGGCGAGTCATGGTGATATCTTATTTCTCCATAGAGAACTAATATCCCAGCTGCTCCAAATGCACCTGAATGGGTACTAGAGAGATGAGAAAACTAACTTGTGGCAGATGGGACCAGACCAAATGGTCAGCAAAATGAACACATTCAACTAATGCACTAACCATCTCTAAACTGTTCTCCATCAATAATTTAAGGCCTTATGTCAGAGTTTGTTAAAAATTATCTTTGATTACTTATGTTATTAATACAATATGCATATTACAATAGTGTCACATTTTCTATCCATCAAAGTCAGAATAAGTCAAAATGAGTACATCAATAATTTATGCTGGGCATACTAGTCAATTTTCCACAAGCAATAACATTCAGTGCAGGCAATTAGGGAATGCAACTGGTGCTTGTACCTCTATATTCACGTTTTAAATTAGGTCATATTTAGTTGTCAATATTAATGTAACACTTCATTGTTTGAGCTTTATTCTCAATTTTTAAAACCTGAAGTTTTCTCCTAAATAATGCTTGAAGCAGAATCAAGCAGATAGATAGTGTTTGTGTTGTTTCAGAAATCAAAACTGTTTGTTTGACTTACTGCATATTGCTCCCATAAGATATAGTAATGGTCAAACCTCTTAAGCAGCTTTGCTGGAATCAGTGCAAGTGGGGAGCATTACCTTTGATTTGAATGCATTTACAATATCAGAGAACTCATTCTGTACCACTAGCAATATTTTTTAATATAGTATTTGACTTGCATCGGTAAGAAAGTCTCTTCCATAGCCTCTAAGGAATTAGGTCCCCCTTTTGAAAAGGCAAAGTCACTCTATAGGCTGTACAAAGGCTGTATAGGCTGTGTGTATAGACTATCAAGGCTCTATAGGCTGTGTGTGCAAAGCAACACTATTGGTTCTTGAAGTGGGTGTACTAGCATTAATGTCAAAGCTACAAGAATATAAGACTTACCTATTTAAAGCAAAGCTGCTTTACTTTTGATTGAACAAGCCGTAGAAACTTAGTTTCTAAAGGCAAGTTATATCTTTTGAAAAACTCAAACATTTGGTCTTTGTGACATTTTTCCTTAGTTTTTCATTCTTCTGTAAAGCTTCTCCCTTCTTTCATCCAGTTACTCTTTGACTTTTTGAAACCTGCAACACTGTTTATGAATTATGATGGAAAAATGTGTGCGCCTCTATATTCTTTAATAAACATTCACTTCAGTAAAATGAAGTATGTCTGAATCAAATTCTTTACACTTTTTTTCACCCTTTTGCAGCAAAAAGATATGGGACGGATTTTAGAGGCAAAAGACATGAGATTCAGCAAGAGGCAAAATAATTTTCTGTAGATCAGCAGATTTTTCAGGCTGGCATTACTCACTGAAGACCCAGAACTACTTCTTGGTAGAGAACGTAAGAGTTTTCAAAAACAATCCTACCAAACAAATAGATACTAAAAATACTATGTTAGTTGATTGGCTAGTTTTGGTTTTAAAAGTAGAAATATAGAATCAGAATATTTTTCCTGTGAATTAAAAACAACTACAAATGATAAAAAAATGAATCCTACATTCATTAAGAGAAACAACGTTCTCGTAAATCAGATAACATACATTTACTGAAGAACTCTAGAAGGCTGGATAGAGAAAGCAGCTTCTCACTGCAGTGCCAGTATTCTCCTCTAGCACGCCGCTCAGCAGAACTGTGATCTCCAAGTGTCTCTTGTTGTAGCAGCCCACTCTTTATTTTGATATGTTAGGCATAGTAAAGGAAATTTTTTGATGTTTATGGAATGACGACGAATACTTGAAAGGAGCAGAGATGCCTCAGCAGTGTCATCCTACACCCCGGCGATGCCTCAGCAGTGTCATCCTACACCCCGGCGATGAGGGGCTCTGCATCAGCACAGCAGAGTCTCTTCGGCTGCTTGGAGTGGGGTTAAGGTGCGTGGCCCTCTCTCCTTCCCTCCTGCTCCCTGAGCAATCTGCTTTCACACAGCCAGCTCTGCTCAGGATGTTCTTGCCGTGTTCTTGCTCTTTTCACTCTGAATGGTCTTCAAGCTCGCAGCCACAAAACATGACAGAGTTCAGGATATCAGTTGACACTTGTATAGCATGGAGCCTCCAGAGCTCAGCAGTTTAAGGAGCTTGTTCTCTGTCTCTCTCTTTTACCACTGGGATATGCTGCTTCCCAGAAGTCATCTCCTTTGTCTTGCTTGTGTCAGGTATGACCTGAATTTCACACAAGCTTCAGTAACCTGGTACACTTGCCAGAATTCCCCAACTTAGAAGGATGACATCAATAGCTTACACTATCACCGTCATGTTCATCAAGAACAATGCACATGTGTACTTCCATACAGAGGTAGACAGGTGTTGTACAGTGGAGATGTGCAGTACAACACCTCTGAGAGCCAGCTCCTTGGTCCTATGTTGATCGCTCTGCCTACTTCTTTTTGCTTAGAATAGAATCATTCTGCAAGTCAGCTGGAGGCCTTGCAGCATGAACACCAAGATATGAAAGTGAAAAATTACGGTCTATATCAGATGAGTAAAAAGTACACCAAACCTAGCTTCCACTTCTTTTTTTTTTTTTTTTTTCCCAGAAATACCTATTGTTTACAAATATTAAGTAAACTTTTATGGCAATAAATTTTCATTCCTATGAATTATGAAAGCAAAGGTGCAATCAAACAGAAATCACCTTGACAGTAAATGCCAAAGTCCTTAGTATTTTGCAATGCTTATTTACAACAAACCACATCCACAGGGAGGAAGGGATTATAAGTGAATTTGGCAACGAGTTCAAGATACAGCTTCTTTAATAAAATACTGTAGAAACCAAGATTAATAGCCTGTTCTAATCACCATCATGAAGAGCCTAGAGCAAGGGAATTCAGACTGCTCTGTATACCAGCCTGCTCTGAGTTTACCTATCATTTAAATAGGAGTTCAAGAACATAGTCAGATGTTCAAGATGTTCAACCTTCAAAGACATTGCAAGACAAAGCAAGACATTCACCTGGGGCAGAAATCCACTTCACTTCAGCCCCCTACTCCCCTATAAAGAGAAGATGGCTTCATTGTTTGATGCATGAGTCAGTTGTACTAATAATCTCAAAACTAACCTAATTAATCCATGGTTCCTGAACCAAGCAAAGGTATAAGAAATATTTGGCATGAAACAGACATTTCAGTTCTTCCTGTTTGCTTATCTCAAAAGTGTACAGTGTTTGGTAGGATCCTAGTGAGCAACTATCAAATATACTATCTCATGAGGACTGCACACTTAAGTGTGCAAAGCTGGACAATCATAGAGATGATGGTTCTTAAAATAGCCGTTCTGATTACACAGAGCATAAAAGATTGTAGGGAGCATCTGAATATTTTAAATTTTTTTGTTTAATTGATACCAGTTCATAAGTATTCTCTTCTTCCTTTCCACAAAGACTTTTTCATGTCAGTATAAATCACGTTATAAAGAGGAACTATCAACAGAAGGGAATTTTAATAAATTTGCTCTTTATTCCTTGTATTTTAATGACTGATGTAATTAGAATGAAGGTTAAGGGAATATTTGTTTTCCTTCCCCTCAGGGCTACTTTGAAGCAGTTTGACTTGCAAACAGGATTTCAAACTCTGATGCTTAAATATTCTGATGTTGTACAAAAAGAAAAAATATACAGACTCAACATTTTTGTCAAGTAGCTGCAGCAAAGGACTATGCAGAAGTTAGCAGTACCAGGCTCTGATGCTCATCCCCAAATGTTAACTTTAAATATAACTTTATAAATTACCCTTCTGGAATTCGGAATTCAAAACATTGCAGAAGGGTCATGGTGCTTGATAGATCGGGATTTTCAGATCTTATTCTGTCCATATACTTTTATGTAATGGCCAAATTTTACATAAAAGAAGCGCTTCAGCAAGCTGTTAGACCAAGGAGCAGCCAGGCAGAATTACAGCTCAAGCATTTGGAACAGGCCAACCCATTACAGGCATTCTTATAAAAAAGATGAGGGCTACATCCGAGGGGAGAGAAAGCAAGGATTTGGGAACATGAAGACCAGGTTCATTGTGGGAGGTTGGAGAAGCTGAGGTGGAACTTCTGAGCTATAAAAAGACCAGAGACTATAGCAGATGATGCTACAAACATGCTGTCAATAGTCTCCTTCACACACCGGGAATTTTGAGTGACTTGATAAGCAAATACGGATTCTTTCACATCCACCTCAGAGGCTCAAGTGCAACATCTCCTGGGGATGAGCTAGCGTCTATGAAAAACTGCACATATAATCTGAGTTCATGATAGAACATATATCACATGCTTATCTTGATTTACTAAAAATAGTTGATGCTCTTTAACAGGAGCACTTGGTGTAGACCACTTCTATGACATAATATCCATGAGTTGAAAAGAACTTATCTTTTTGCTAAGGTGTAATATTTGTTTTGAAAAAATTAAGAGCAAATAATTTTTAATTCTGAACTGGATTTTGGTCATCAGAGTACTCAGGCAATATCGTAATTTTCCTAATACAGTAATAGCACTACAAAAACAGTTACTGACAGCTGGGTGTTTTTTTGTTTGTTTGTTTGCTTTTTTTTTTTTTTTTGCAAAACCAAAATGTTATTCCATTCCAGGACTTCAATGACTCTAATTGCTAGAATATTGCACAAGATTAACAGTAAAATATCTCCTCCAACTTTTGCTTACAGCAATCTGACATATATCTCTAGGCTGGATTTTCACTATATCCCAAGCTGTTCCCAAGTTGAATCCTGTCTATACAGACAAGACCCATTTTTTTTTATTGATGCAATATTCAATGTATCAAGGCCAAATATAAATTAACCTTATATAGATACAAAATAAGCAGCTTATAAAAAGGCCTGGAAAGGACATGTCTGGTTTGAAGTCATATCCTCTAAGTACAAAGAAATGTATATAGGAGATTTATGGGGGAGAGGAGCATAGTTTTTTAGTGAGAAGTTTAAAACAGCATATGCAAACTGCCTCATGAAGGCGGTCTGAGAGCTGACTGAAATCAGAGCCACCAGTAGGAACAGTACAAACCTGATGGGGTTTTCTGGCTCTTTTAAATGGAAGTACTTCAGTTTTTCCCCTCCCTAAACATCTCTATTCCATTTATCTTCTTTCTTAATAGAGTAATATATAGATTTTGCTCTAAGTTTGTGACCATCTGAGCTATAATAGCATCAGAAACAAAATTATAGTTTGCTATCTGATATCAAGAATAAACCGACTGCTCTGAAATGAGCAAAACTGGCCCTGAAACAACTGAAGAAGGAAATGGCAATTTCTGCAAAACTTTCACCACAGCCAAACCTGCCAGATTAGAGTTTGAAGACACTAATGCTAGTAGAGCGCACCGCAGTCCCCAGCTTCTTCAGCATGTGCTGCGCACAATAGCAAGAAGGTAGAGAAATTGGCTCAGAATAAATAAATAGATAAGTAATCAAACAAATAAGTAAATAAAAACGATGCCAGGAGGAGGGCAGGATAAAGAAGCCACCCTCAGCTGCTGGCTGCGCGGGGCTCACGCGCCTGGTGACAAGAGGTCTTTCCCTCCTAGCAGATGGCTGCTGCCAGGGTTGCACCCTGTCACGGCGCCCATGCTGCAAAAGCCCGTTAGAGTTTGCAGTAAATTAACAAAACTGGACATAAGCATAAGAGAATTAAATGGCTGAGTTTAACTTACTGTTTTAGATGGCATTAGCCCTACTGGTGGTAGATTTCATTGGCTTCTCTGAGAGCAAAGGATGCATTTTGCATTTAGCTAAAGTGCTGTAGCAAAAAACAAAAAAGAATTTTTTTTTTTACTCTCTATTCCATTATCCTGAACATCATTCATGCCTGGTTTTTAGAGGGCATATTAGATCAATGAGTTCACACTGAAATATTCATGGCAGTGATAGCTTGCATAAGTGTTATTAAATCCATATGAAGACAGGCATACCTTCCAGTAAGATCCAGTCAATAGCATCAACTGATTATCACCCAGTCCATTGCTTGTACAGACTCTAGCACTTATTGTTATGTAATGCTGTCACTCAGACTCAGTATTTTAGCCATTTCTTTTTATGAGGCACTTTAAATTGGGTGAATGACAGATGCCATTACAGTTAGAGGAGCTGAAAGCATGTCTGAGGTAAGCACAGTTGCCAGGCGAGGCCTTTAAAAAGAAATTTTAGCAATCTATCCAATATTTGAATTTTGTTACGCAAATACTGTTTTACTCCATGCCAGTGTTTGTTTGACCTCACTTAAGTTTAAACATCTATCACAGAGCTGTGCCAAGGAAAGATCATTGCACAAAAACACGATGGTCAACCAGACTTGCCTTCTGAAGGGTGGTAAGTAAATACAGCCTCCTTTTGCAGATAATCTTTCCCCTCTCCAGCAAAATGGTCAGAAAGAGAAATCCCAACAGATATGCATGAAAAGTAATAACTGCACTATAAATATTTAGCATGCTGACCTTAAAAAAATATAGTCATGTTTTTAATAAACTTTTAGTTAGGTATTTTTTAATGAAAGGCTACGTTTGGAACATACCAGCTCATCTTGATTATGGAGGAGGGGCATATCTTTTAGCCAGTGTCACCAGATGAAAACAAACATTGCTTTCCTAAGGCTGATTTAGCTTTGCTAGTCGGGTGTCTTTACACAGTAGCCAGAAATGAGATTTTTTTTTTTCCCCCTCAATTAGCCTGTCCTCATTCCCCAAAGCAGGTTCCTCATTCCTCCGAGCCTCCCTTTCTGTGGGACTGTATCCACCTGTGCCATTCAGCTGGCTGGGTGCTCCGTCACATGCACTTTCCTAGTTCTCAAATTCAGATTGCCCTCTTAAAAACGCTGCATGGAAGGCGTGATTTCTTTGCACATTTCTATAAAGCAGCTCAGTTAGTTTCTGCTATTATTTACGCTGTAGCATCTTCACGGATGTACCTCAGGCTACTGGCATGAAGAAGCATCACTTAAAAAGTAATTTAGCAAATAAGTATACTTTCCCTGGGGTGCAAATAGGAGAAAAAGTTGTAGTAAATAGCTAATGTAAGCAAAAGGTGCCTTGGGGGACCTCTAAGAATCACTTCTTTGAAAGCAGCAATAACTTCTGGTGCTATTGGTCCTGAGGCAGCAGCAGTCAACATTGTTTAAAAAAGCTCCCTTATGGTGTACTCATTAATTAACTGCACTGTTTGTTGATTCTAGATTGATTCAGTTTGTTCTCTGGAGAGCGTTTTTGGAAACTCAGTAATGCCTTGATGCAGAATTTCATCTTCAGGCCCTAAATTCCCTGGATGCTGCTTTACTGGGACATATAGAAGACAAAGTAAAAAGGAGAATTTGTTAGATAAAAATGATAATCAAAATATTTTAAATTCAGATGTAATTTTTGAAGATTTCCCCCACAGAGCTAAAAAATTACCTGCAGCAAAGTTTGACTGACAGGCAGGCTTTATCAAACAGAGAACAAGACAAATGGCATGCAAAACAGATCGGAAAGTATTTGCTCCTAATTACTGGAGAAAGCATTTTAATTAAGTTGTTTGCCAATTAATGCCTCATTTTTAACATTCCATAAATATTTAAATATGTTTCATAAACTTTTCTTCACAGGGAAACACTTGCAAATGTTCTAAAGAGATTCTTTAGGATCTCTTAATAAGGTACACTTTATAATTTAAGGGAGCTTCATTTACTATTCTCATGAATAAACTAGCACATAAATATGTTGTTTCTGTTGCAAGAAAAAAAGCTAGATTTTAAATAGTGCATTTTTTACTGTATTAATGAGAAGCTAGCAAACTCTGTTGAACATGAGCTAAAAACAGCCATTTATTTGGTTTTGCATCTTACTACATAATTCTTCCTTTCATATTCATTGCAGGCAGTTCACACTGTTCATAGCCAGTTTTGCTTTCAATTCAGAAATATTAAGGAAAAAATAAGAAGCAAGGCACAAGAAGGGAAATGGAAAAGATCTAAGCAGTACTGAGTCTTGATTCTGTCCACATATTTATCCAAGCACAAATTTATCTTTTGTCCGTGGAGGTTTACTCAGCGTAAAACCCCTGTCTCCAGGCCAATGAGATTAGAAACCTGCTCCTATACTCTTGTATGTGGCAAGTGGGAACGAGTGTAGTCAGCCTTGGACATCGCACTCCGCATCTCAGCAAGCCCCTGGTTTTCTGAGCACAGAAAACAAATGCCTCTTTCTCTTCTTTTTTTAAAGACTTCCTGTTTTTATGGAGCAGCTGACTTTTTATTTTAAAACTTGACACAGGCACTCTGTTGTTTATTTGTTCATTCATTTTCTCCCAGAGCTTTCCTTACTATGCTGAGGTTTGTTTGCTCAAATGACCCACCACTTCCCTTATCGCCGGGCTCTGCTTTAGACTTTGAAGCACCGATGACGCACCTCCTCACTTTGCTTTTGTTACGCACTTAGGAGTGGTAGCCAGCTCTTGACTTGGAAAAGACATTTTGGGCCCGAAACAGAGATATTTTGGATAGAAGGGGACGAAGATAGTGGAGTTTATACAAAAGGGCATGGGGAGGAGAGGAAGAAGAAGAGTCAGCTGGGGCGGATCACTTGATTAAGTGGGTAAGGCCTGGGTACACCCAGGACTTTCCCACCTTCTGTGGCACGTGCCCAGCTGCACATACCACTTCTTAAAGGATCTGGGTCCCTGTTGGACCTCTGCCACCCCCAGCTGCTGATCTGGCCCCTGTTATGCTTAACTCCTAAAGGCACAGCAAACGTGACAGCCGTGGGGCAGTCCTGGTAAGAGGCTCCGTGATCTCACCTTCTTCTCAGTAGGGTGAGAACACAACATTCTGCAGCTCCTTTACCCTGGTTGTGTAACACACATCAGGAGCAGTGAGCTGGTTATTCAGTAGTACACTTGAAAAGGCTCCTAAAGGCTTGTCAGTTTATAGCTGTAATCAAATTATATCCCAGCGGAGGTGATTGATTCCATTCAGCCCGTGTGTAACTTGGAATAAAAACCTAGAAATAAAGACAAATTTCTAACTAAATTTCTAACTCTCTTCTTTGCTTGCCCATTTCTCTGACTTCCCCCCCGCCGCCAATCAGACTTAGAGCCCGTCATGAAATAGCCCCTACTTATCTATGGAGGCAGGCAGGTTACACGGTCAGATTGAAGACATACTGGCAAAATGAAGAAAGCTAAATTATTAACTAGGTTAATGTGGCAGTCAGTACTCCCCAAATCATTATGAAATCAAGCAAAAACAAAATTCCAATTAAAAATTATTTATTCAAAAAAATGCCTCTAAAATAAACAAAGAAAACCCCAGAGTACTCATACTATTCCCGTTACAAGGAAGACATCAAGGGAATTTTTCCCTAGTAGGGGGTTTTCTTTGTAACTTCCTCATGAGATAAAAACTTAGAAGACCATTAAACTACATACTTTTTGTGCTTTATTTATTAATTTTTAGAAACCCTACGAAAATAAAAAGTTCCGAAATAAAAATAAAAAGGTCCAAAAATAAAAGCCTGTGAGACACAGAAAAGAAATAAAGGTAAAAAGAAAGCAAGGGTTTAAGAAGCTAAAAAGTGGAGAGAAGTTCTATTAACAGGCAGATAGGATAAAAGCCAAAAAGTATCCTGAGTCTGACTTAGACTTACACGTGTTACCAGACTGCAAGTGCTGAGCAATAGCGTTGGCTTTGCTCCCTCTTGCAATCCACGGCTCAGGGGTTTTGTCTGCGGAGACGCTGTGATGAGGTTTCCTGATCATAACTAGAGGTCCAAGAATATCAGCCTAGGATCAAGAAGGTCTCGTTTTATCCTCCTACCAGGAACAAACTTCTTTCCACAACACTGCAGCAAGAGGCATGGATGACCTCCAAAGAGGTCCCCTAGCCATGCTGGATAGGACACCTCTCTCCAGAGCCACCAAACCTCCCTGGCTGGAGAACTTTTTGGCTCTGTGCTTTAAAGTGCTACACCCAAGAGCAGCAAGACTTTGCCTGTTCTCACAAGCAACATCTCACAGACTAGCTTGCTAGAAAATAGCATATGTTGTCACTCACAGAGAAATATACTGTCTGCTAAATTACAATAGCTCACAACAGCTGGTAAGACCAGCCTGTATTTCCTAGCACAGACCTTAGTAGGGCTTGCAAGCTGACCCCATCATTGTGCTAACATCTTGCATCTGTGACAAATAGCTTGAGTTGAAAACATACCCTATTTTGAGAACAAAAAGCAGAAACTCATAATAATAAAACAACTTTTTTTTTTTTTTTTTTTCAAACTGGTGTTGCACAGACCAGCCAGCACTGCTGCCAGCAGCACAGGCAAACTTCAAAAAGGGAAACTTAGCTGGGTATTGGTTGTGTTTGGGTTAGCAGATTTTTCATCTTCCATTTGCATGCTTGGCTACAAGCAATGGGTAGTCTCAAAAGAACAGCACATACGTAGCAGACATCTGTATCTGTGTGTCAAGCAGATACTACAAGCCACTAGGCAGAGAAGCAGGTTTTAATGTCAAGCAATGTCTGTCCGAAGTCTTTTCTTCTCCTGCAATAACTGTATGAAGAAGAGAAGTCCTTTGCTTAAGGGTTTGTGTTCTGAGTCTGCAATTTTCTGACAGCAAAAAGCCAAGGTTTTGGAGGAGTTGTTTTGCATGACCTTTCAAGTAGAATGAAGGAAAAATATTCCATAATGTAACTTATTTACAATGTTTTGTTTAGATATGTAGGAAGAATGTTTCTTTTCTACCACACACTGTTCTCACAGACATTTCTTTTTAAACTTTTGTATATCACTTGCTACAATTCAGCAAACTTCCCAGGATTAAAAAGAGAAAATTACATCTTTTAGCAAAGATTATCCAATAATCTGTCTGATGACTACAGCAATGTATGGGAGAAAACCAGGGATCTTTAGCCCCTTGTGCTACATTTGTTACCTTTGTCTGCCATGGGGAAGACAAGTCTATGGGAATCTGGAGGAACTCCAAACATTTGCCAGCTGGTTTGGAATGTTCTCAGCTGTGTGTGCTGTTGAATAATCTTAGACTTATTTCGAGTTGTTTGTTGCTGCCAGATAGTTTTACTGCTTAATGACAGTGTTAGAAAAGCCTAGGTCCGCTTTCTGAGCTACAAGATTAATCTGAAGTGAAGATTAATCAAGCCTGTAAAGGGGGAAAAAGTATTCTGTGTTCCTCCAGTGTATTCATTGGCTCCTTCTCCTAATACCTGTGGGAAAATATACGTTTTTCAACTCTTAGATATTTGGAGTACATATACCTACTCTTCACTTCCATTACTATGGCCAGTACTGTTCTCGTATGTGATAAAGTCAAAGTACAGACCGAAAATCCTTGCAGAAATTCTGACAGATCAACCTGAACACCAGGAGAACTTCTCCACTGCTTTTCTTGTTGCACAATTAAGTTCTGAGAATTGCCTATTCAGAATTTTTTGTTGGTGGTGAGTTTTTGGTTTTTGTCTTCGTTGATTTTTTTTTCCTGATCTGCTCGTAAAATGAAAAGAAATTTCAAACAATCAAATACTTTTGCTCCCTGAACAACCCTCCCCCAGCACTTAATAAATAAATCTCCCAGGCTTATTATTTTTTTTGTATTGGAACAGAAGTTGCACTCATAATGCATGTCAAGAAGACCAAAATAAATAAGATTTTCCTTTTGACCCCTAAAGTTACAGTCAGCTGCTTCCCAGCACAAGGTCTAATTAAAGCCACAAATGATTTGTTAGAAATTTTGCCAAGCTCTGTGAAAATTGCAAAGGATCAGAATTTGCTTTGAAAATGCAATGTTTTTGATCAGCCAATTAATTCAAAACATATCTGAAACTCTTGTCTGTTGAAAATACTGTGTATTCTAAATAAATATATATATGCATATTCTACATAAATATACAATAAAAACACATACTATGATTTTTAATGTGTTTATATCAAAAAATTCTCCTCTCTCAGGTCTTTTATCTTTCAAACTCACTTCATGTTTTAACAGTAATATTTCTTTCTCTTATAGAGATGTTACATTTTCCTATTTTAAATACAAAATCTAGTCAGAAATTCAGACACTATGACACTATTCACCTGTTCACAATTCTTCAATCAGTCTTATCCATGGGACATTTAAATCCTCCAAATCCACAGTTACCCACAAAGAGTTAGCTCATGTTTCTAGAAACTTTGAATATGAGTTCCATTTTCATTCTCAGAATCTATCATCAGAAAGATAGATTCTTGTAGCCTCTCTAAGTCTGCATCATTCAAAAGACAGAGCTTCGGGAAGTTTTTCAACAGGGGGATTTCATTGGGGAAAAAAAAAAATATATATATATATATATATCTCAGAAACAAAACCTCTTCCCAGCAAAGAAACATTTTATCCCCTATATCTCAATATATTTTGAGTTTTCGGAAAGTTTTATTTTGCTCCAGGAAAACAAACAAGCATATGCAGATATATAGATATATACCTTTTTCAAAATTATTTTTGCTTACAAATTTGTGATAAATAAAATCTAAACAAACATTGCAGTATTTTGTTGCCCAAACAATTCACAGAGATTGAAAAATCTTTCCGGATCCTTGTTGCATTTGATTCTATTGTCCTCCCCTCCACTGACCCACGTGTAAGTTTAGATTCGCCCTAAACAGGTTTTTAAAGGCTGGAATAACCCTCGTGGCTATTTAATTCAGTTAGTTTTGAAAAGATCTATATGCACCTTCTAATCAGCATTTTTTATTTGGCTCTATGATGTGTCCCATGTGATGGCCAAATGCTGACATAAAGGACCACAACATGGTTTTGTAAGAAGAAAATTTTCTCAGAACCAGGCAGCTTTGAAATTTGAATAGTGTTATCATCTACCTGACTTGTTTAAACAAGGAAGAGAACGATTCAGTCTTGTAGTGCTGCAGCCGGCTGCGTAGACACCATGCGAGACGGTGTGTGCCTGGTGCAGGGAATGCGGAGAGCGGGGAACAGCTGCTCTCGGAGGTACGTCCCCCTCGGGACTGAGCATATCTCCACTCAGAATTATGCTAAGAAGTTACTGCTAATTGAACCAGAAGTCCAACCCAGCTACAGCAGCCAGTGGAGAATGCCTGGCAGTGCTCTGCAGAGAAAGGCACAGGACAGCGAGTCGTGCAGGATGCCTCTGCGTGGGTGAAGCCTTCTGCTTGGACCTCCTGCGGAGGAGCAGGGGCCTGGGGCAGAGACCCCAGCTTTTCTCATGGCCCTGCTGCTGTTCCCTGGCACAAGGAATTTTTTTTTAGTCCCTGCACAGCATTCTCCTAAATGATTCTTTCAATTACCAAGGGAGATTGCCTACATCCATGGTGAGATTTTGATGCCACACTAAAATCCAGTCCATTGCAGAACTCAGGTGAATCTGTGAATCCTTCAAACTGTGCAAGTATAGTGAACGAAGGCCTCCCACGTGCCAGCTGCTGCTCTACCACCGACAGGAAGAAAGGACTCATTTGCACCAGATATTTCTGTAAATTGATGTAAAATCCTGTCACTGATATTCTCGTTTGTCTGGCCTTAACCTGTTGCACGATGACCCTGATGCATCATTGTGCAGGGCCCTTTCTAAAACCTCCTCTGAGATATTTAACATACCGCAGTTGGTAAGCTGAATATAAACGGTTTCTCAGTTTGAAGGCCTTATGTTTTTGTAGCTGTTAAAAATTTTTAGCTGCAGTACTGGATTTATCCAACAGGAAAAAAAAAAAAAAACAATATAGTCTGACAAAATCTGCCAACCATCTTTCCATTTAGAAGGGTTCTGCTTTTCTCTCTTGAAGGAGACTGGATCTCTCCTGGAGCAAAGGCATGCTTTGGAAGCTCTAGTTTCCCTTTTAGACATGCTAAGTTCAGACTAGCAAAAGGACTTATCTCAAAGTTCCAGGATAAGTCGTAAAAAGAGCTCTTGTGAGAAGGAAAAGAAAATCCATTTCTAGTGTATCTGTAGCATGTAGATTTTAGTCTTTGTTTCATGGAATTGCAGTATTATAAGGACCCAAACAGCAGCATCCCCTTGGCATCAGCAGTAATGCTGCTGGCAAGTCCTTGTCTTGAAGTGATGCAACACCGTCTATGCCACAGTACATCTCACAAAATCCTATAAATACTCTAAAGGCCACAATTCCAGTAAACCTCACTGCAGAGAGAATCTGTAGCATGGTGTGGATTGACTGGAGGTCCGTCATGTCAACTCGCAGTTCCAAGCATCATAAGGGACATAAGATTTTATAATATGCTATCACCTTTTCAGGATATTATTAAATCTTTCTTGAGAGAGAGTATTTCACAGAATCACAGAATGGTTGAGGAAGGGACCTCTAGAGACCATCTAGTCCAACCCCCCTGCACATGCAGGGACACCCAGAGCACCCAGCTGTGCCTTTTTAGTGCTACCCAGAAGAACTATCATCTCATGGTGCAAAACAAGCACAGCTCCCACACCCTTCCACTGAATAAAGGCAGTTTACGGTAGTCCTACACAACCCAGATTTCCCTCTTCCTTCTTCCTTGCTGGACTCTGGGTATTTAGGATTGCCATTTTTGCAGAGACGCCAAAGACTACGAAGATCCAGTGCTTGGAAAAGCAAGGATCTCAGGTCCTCTTTTGTTTTTAGGTTGCCTCACCTGCCTCCATTGCTAGACAGGCAAACACGTGTCAAGATAAATCCTTGATGTTGTTCTCCACCGACACACAGCAAAGATAACAGCTGTCACTAGATTTTGATTAACCTTTTCAGAAGATCTTCTACTAACCTATCCCTAACCTAAATCTTCAACTGCTGAGTATAATTTGTCCCCTACCCAGACAGTAAAAGATATTTATATTCTGCTAAAATGTTATGTGAATTAAAAATTAAAAATTTTAAATTTGTTTTCAAAAATTAAAAAATATATATTGAGGCATATACAAGTGCAGTAGAATTCTCTCATCTGCATTATTTCCTTTTAAAGCTATTCCTCCTAGTCTCTGAGATGCATCTAGCATATCTCAAATATACTCAACTAGCTTGTCTCTAATATACTCATCTATATCAATATATTCCCTTGCTGATTCTGCTAGTGAATACAGTTTTTAGATAGCAAATGATATTTAAGCTCAAGAGTGAAGACACTTGCAAAAATCCATTTTTATACATGTCATCCACTAAAGCAAGGATAGGAATCAAAAGCCTTAATATCTCCTTCTAGCCCCCTTTAAATAGAGATATAGACATAGTCTTATTTCAATTCAATTTGATAATGACTTGTAAAAGTCTTGATTTCTATAGAAAAATCAGCCTTGGCAGTTCTCCACTGACCCCATAGTCAAGACTATCACATCAGTTTGAAAATGGTTTATTTGTTTGGCTGAAAAGAAAAATCCAATCTGTTTACATATCAGGTCAATTATTTGAATTAAATATTGCCATAAGTCTTCCTTTTAAGTGTGTTTGGCATGATTTAGGTTTGTTACCCTCGCAAAATACCAGCTAAATATGTATCATATTACTCTTTCTATTTAGCTTAAGCTGCCATGAGCAGCAGGGGGTTAATGTATTTACCTTTTGCATATGGGTAAGCCAGCATGTGGGTTGTATTTTGGACACAATAAATGCTAGTATTCCTGGAACATCAAAAACTTTTGTGCAGTGTGAGTTATTTAGAGGAGAAAAAAATCAATGCAGTGTAGAAAATGACAAGAGTAAACAAGGAAATTAACTCTTGGCACATCTTTTGTTCCAGGCTGTAATACTCGTATTAAGATTGCCCCTTTTTAATAGCTTTCGAAAGAATTTCTTGCATAATGGCATTTTAGTCATCATGTTAATGTCAACAAACAAGGCAGATTAATGCTTATAATCCTGAGCTGTCTCATACTCTGCTTATTAGAATTGTAGGCAGATCTTCATTAGAATGAATGACATCTGAATCTATAAGCTAGTCACAACAGAGGCACCTTCGTGCTGCGGTGTCACCCTGCAGATGACAATGTCGGCCATTATGAATGACACTCCACAATTCGTTACTTCCTGCCTCAAATTGCAGTTAATCTTTCATCCAAACTGTACACATGTGCAGCTTTAAGTGGGCTATCACAGCAAGTACCCAGTAATGCTGCAAGCACATGGAGAATGACAGAAGGTAAATTGCTTGTCAGGAGGTCTGTATTTCAATTCACAGCATATTCCAGACACGTTGTGGTGAAAGCTCTCCACAACAGCTGCTTTCATTGCTAACTATTTTTGATGTAAATGTCAATAAAGCTCCAGGCCCTTTCATATTTTTGGCCAAGACTGTCCATCTTTCCCTATGCAGGCTGGCAGGTTGAGCTCCATTTATCTACTCTTAGGAACATGTCCTATAATAATGATTGTCTCTGGAGACCGTTTAGAGTGATTGAAAGCAGTGATTGGGACAATAGGCTGCTGAATTTCATTGCTGGATTGGGTTGACAGGTGACTGCTTTTATATCCTCTAATCTGGAAGAGAAGGAAATAAAAACACTGTTATATCTAATCACGAGACAGGCACCTACAGATTGCAGATCTATACCTTCAGTTTACCCTTCTCATCAGAACAACTTAACCACAAATTATTACAAGACACTCATATATCTTAAGTGGTCATAGGGTTTTCAAAAGAAGAAAAGATTGAGCAGATATATGTTGCCTCACTACAAATGGGAAGTAAGGAAAGTCACAGACCACGTGGCTTTTTGGATAGAAACAAGAGCTGTGGCCTTTAGTAGCTCCAGACAAGATCTTCCATCTGCTTAATTAAAATCCTTGGGGTTTATAGAAAGAAGGAACTTCATTTTTAATGAGAGAGACCATGAATGGTACACATATAACATACATATTGACCATGAATATAAAACACACTGTTTGCAATTATGTACTTCTATTCTTTTGGCTAATCTAGCATATTTTGTCTTGTATTGAGGCAAAAGTTCTGAAAACTCACTAAGCTTGCAGTGGATTTTTTATTTTTTACAAAGTTGGTAATTAACACACCACAGGGTTTTCCGAAGAAGATGGGAAGATGATCAGGTAGAATTCTGAAAATATTATGGCAAAGGGTCTGAAATATTCACTCAGCACCAGCATCTGGCTCCTTGGCAGACCCCAAAGACAGTTGTGCTGGCACCTTTGAAATTCCCTCTGAGCCTGTGTAGTTGCCCATGGTTACCCAGCAGCTGGGCTCTGGTTTTCTTGCCTTTCCTGTTACTCTGTTCCTCACCCCTCCCTTCACCTTTGGGTCTGTAAATCACATGCACTTCCATCCATCAGCGATGCCCATAGTGCATACGTTTTCCCCTTTTTCCTTTGCATTTAGGGGGTAGCGGGTGAGAGAGTGTTTACCCTCGTCCTTCTCTTTGTGTCCAAAATGTCTATTTTTTCATTCACATTTTACACTTATTTTCATTTATTTGAATCTAAATTTCTACCATACTGAGCAGCTTTCTGTAGCTCTAGGCAATCATGACACAAGTTGTAAAAATAATATGATTAAAAGCAGTTAACTACCCATCTCCTAGCAGTCAGAGTCAAAACTCTGACAGATTCACAAAACTCCACATTCTAATATTTGAGTTCTATCTTTCAACAGAGAGAAAAATATTTTTTAGATTTTTTTTTCACTTTAGTACACCTTTGTTTGTAGTAGGTTTAATCTGGAATTTTGAGGGGAAACTGCCTATTTTGTGACAAATATTCATATAAATTTTATTCCTTTAATGAAATAAAATCAGTTATTTTGAATAAAATTCACAATGGAGATTTAATGCAAATGTGCTTCAGAAAGAGAAATGGAAGCAATTCTCTATCCAATTCTGTAACATGCTCTTGAATAACTATTTTGTATATGCTCTTGCTTAAGTAAGCATACTAGCATACCAGACATATCATCAGAGCAATCTGCTAATTATTTCTTGTCTAAGATTTTGAAGTCAGTTTGGAATATTTAAAACTTGGTTAAAACTCGGTTAAAACTACAGAGGAATATATGTGTTGCAGAAGTAGAATTCTTCACTTTTTTTTTTCCCTCTCAACTTTTTGTTGAGCAACTCTGGAAAGACAGCACTAAAAACAGCTCTGCGAGACAGAGATAATCGTTCCCACCAAGCTGCCTCAAATAATGGAAACGTTGCCCCACATGACTGTGATATTTTACAGCTCAGTGTAATACAGATCTGGGACCTTGTATCTGATCCCAAGTGCCAACTTCCCAATTTGTGCAGGCTTCCACATCATACGGGTGGAAATAATTTGGTGTCCACTTGAAGTCAGGGTGTCTAATTGAAGCTGTGAGATGACCTCCTCATCAAGAAAGAAGCTGCAGCTTGCCATTTCAGAAAAAGGAAACAGATCCTCGCTTCACCTCTAGAGATGCAAAGAATGGCCAGACTCAGACCAGGAGCGATGAAGCCTCTTCTCACCTTGGAAGCAAACACCATGGGACTGCAGGAAAGAAGAGTTAGAAGACTCAGCTCCTCTGTTAGGATCTCCACTACTACGAGTTCTCGATTCTCTTCTCGCAAGAAGGACCACATAACACACACCAGTGTGTTCTAAGGAACACTTGTAACACTTCTTTCTAAGAGGCTGGACTGCAGAAGAGCATTCAGGCTTTCCTTTTAAAAGAAGTAGATTTTTAAGATTTTTAAAGAGGAGGGAAAAACTCTTGCAGCTGTGACAAATGTGTACAGAGACCATTACAAACTTCCTTAAATGGATTAGTAGAACTGAAGGGCTGTAGAGAAGCTAGAGAAATAAAAAATAAATTAAAAATGCAATGAAATAAAGTAGGTCCAGAAAGATATGATACATGAAAAAATTAACCCACACTTTATTTACATACAAGCATTCAAAATCTACACTATAAGAGGCTAAGACTAAAGAAGACTGTTAACAGTTATACTAAAAGATGGTAGCAAGAGTAGCCCGTTTTTCCCACAAGTGATAACACAGCTGTCTCTCAGACTCTTTATCTTTCCTTATCTTTATCCTGAAGAAAATGGTATTTGAATCTAGACCTCAAGCCTGCTTTTTTTTTTTCTTATTCTTCTTTTCTTTTAAAATACACCATTTCTAACTAAAAAGAAAACTGGATGGAACATTGATTGTTTTGTCAATAAAGGCATAAGAGCAACCAAATCCATAATTGTCGGGAGTTCATCCCTGAAAAAAAAAAAAAAAAAGAAAAAAGGAAAAAAAAAAGAAGTAGGAAGTTTGCTGCATACAAGTATATCCACATAAAAATAAAAAGTTACTGACTTTTACCTCATCACTGCAGAGTTGACTCTGGTGAAAATGCAGAATGCTGCTCTCATTCATGCATTATTAACAAAGGTTAATAGCACAGAGGTACTGAAATACGCTGGCAGCCCGTCAGTATGGAAAGGAATGTCATGGGAGGAGCACACTCTCTCAAGTAGTCTTGTTGGTCACAATTGGGCCCTCAAGTAATAATTTTCAGAAAAGTATTGTCCAGTTACTTGCACTAATTGTTCCCATGTTGTTTTCTTGGGCAAGCTACCAAAAATCTCTCAGTGCTCAGCCAAGGCAATTGTCTAGTAATTTTAAAACATCTTAAAAGTGAAGAAATTGTTTATTGGCTGGCTTCTTCTTTGTGTAAGCTTCCCAGAAAAATGAGTTGTCAGATATCTTTTGCAATCAGCTTTCACCTCAATTTCCCCTGCTTATCCAAATATATATAGTGATATAATATATGACATATGTATTGCGTTCATTGAACAACTTATGCTTGCTGAGATATATATGTAGTTGGGTCTTTTTGTTTGTTTGTTTGTTTTGTTTTGTTTTGGTAAAAAGTTAAGATAAACTTGTTTCTCTGCTCTGGAAGATAACATTAGAAAAAGCAGATAAAAGGGCATATCTGGATCTTTATGAAGACAGAATAAGTATTTTGTGCAAGTCCGAAAATATAACAACTCAGTTAGCCATGCATTGTATATGAACTCTTAAAATGGACATCCACATGCTGGATTTCACTTTGGCTCACACATGAGTTTTCAGGTACTTTGGCTTTCATGAGTTTACCAGAAGATAAAGGCAGAATTTAGAAAGGAGGGATAAAGTGGTTCCAGAGCCTGCACCAGATCCTCAGCTAGAGGCAGAGTTCATTGACTCAGAAGGAAACCTGCAGAAAATATGAAAATACCTTTCCTTGCCTATCATTCCCCAGAGCCTTTACTCATACCACCGTCAGACTCTGGAGGTTCCCTAGCGGAAGGACTGGATCTAAAAAGGCCTGAAGTGTGCGGAGGTGAAGCTGAGATTAAAACCTGCCTTTCAGAGTCTTGTTTGGGGTGGATGCCTCCTTCTGTGTTCAGAAATAGCAACATTTCATGGACTTGCTTTCTCTAGGATGCCC
Organism: Crypturellus tataupa; assembly: GCA_034781795.1. NCBI lineage: Eukaryota > Metazoa > Chordata > Aves > Tinamiformes > Tinamidae > Crypturellus > Crypturellus tataupa. The sequence continues at coordinate 343,897 of JAWLRI010000818.1, read as the reverse complement.
AAAGCTGCCTCATTTCCCAGCACTACGGAAGCCCCTTTGGACTGAGCAGATTTGAAGCCCTGGTGGGGCCAGGACTGGAAGCTGTGGTCAGAGCGATCTGAACATACTGGCCCAACAAAGTGTTCACAGAAAGTCGCCAAAAAAATCAACAGCTTTGAACACATTCTCTGCGGTGATTAACCTGATTTACCCAACCTGATGAGATTTGCACTAAATTCTCAGGAAACAACTAGAGCCACCAAGCCACAGGAAACACTGGTGAAACAAGGTTTATTGCACAGTTCAGTTTGGGTGTCAAATAAAGGAGGAAGCCCCAGAGGCACAAGTGGGATTCACTTTGGCTACCTTGTCTCCTGGGCACAAGCTGTATAAGCAGAGATGCCCTGCCAGGATTTCAGCCCCACAGAACGTGTTCCTCAGGGGCGACGAGCAGGCATGCTCAGGATTTATGAATGTCCAGTGTCCAAGACAGAACTCTTATCCCAGCTAGGCTGCCAAACATCTGGAATTTCTAGGCGGATTTTCAAGATCCTCAAACTCTATCTGGATGAAATTTCTGGCAGGAAATTATAGTGTATCATGGGAAACAATACACCGTAGTCTTTCATGCAGTTCTCATTAAGAACAGCATGGAGGCCTGGATCACATAGGCTGCACCTAAACCTAAACTGCACCTAAACTAAGCACGTATACAGCGTAGGGCTGCAGATCCTGGTCCTGGGTCATTCAGCAGAGAGAAACGAACAGAGAGTGCTGCAGTGACCCAGCAGCCTGAATGTCTCCCCTGGACTGGGAGCTGGGGGCTGCAGGATGGGGAGATTGGGAAGGAGGATGGAAATAGATTGCATGGTTTGATATTTGACAGAGAGGAGGGGAATATATTCTTTGGGAATCCAAATCCTAAATACAATTCATATTATGTTCGGAGGGGATTTTGCATTTACTGACTTTAAATTGACACTTTCCAGAGTATCTTCCCTTCAAAATGAAGAAGATCCTATCTATGACTTGAATCTATATCCAAAATTATAGCCTCCTTCTTGCACGGATGTAATGCAGGTTCATTTTCCTTTCCTCAGCTTTATATCTTGAACAAACCATTATCTGTATTTGCCCTTTACAGAATCCATGCAGTAAAGATTTATATTAAAATTACTATCACAGAACAAATGTCTTTACCAAGATTAGATAACATCTTGACTTGCATGGAGACATCAGCAGAGTGGGATAGGTTGGACACTGTATGAAAAAACAGAGTGGGGTAGGCTGGACACTCTCCTCTGGTTAAAAAAAGAACATTGCATTCATTGAAGGCTTGGATATAGTGATGTTAATTTTAGCCTAGTAAATTGCCCTCCTCAATGATATATCTATTTTTAGCAGAGGTGTTCTTTAAAGAGTTGTGGGTCTTATGATTTTGCAGGTCTTTCAATTTTAATTTACTTCAATTTACTTTATTCCCCATAGCCTTTGGCACCTCACTGAGTTAACTATGGGAAAGATTTATAAAATGCCAACATAAAATCCAATTCACCTGCACTATAGGACAACTAGAGTCACAACTACTTCACTTATGTGTCCAAAGTTAAATGTCAGATGGGATCAATCTGTCTAAGGTTAAAGTCAATGCAGATATAAACTCATATCACCACTCTCTGGCATACTGAGGAGTCATGCACTAAGCTGATGTGAAATGTTATCAACCCTGAAGTAGGTGGTTTATAGTTATTCCGTACTCTGTGAAGCAGTACGTGCAACAGCAGCCTGATACACTGTGACAGATCTATAGGAGAAGTGCTTACTGAAAGCGTTTTCTGGGAAAGGCTAACATTCATTGCCTTTCTAGGCTTGGAAACCATTTGAAAATGAACAATTAAATACAGAAATGCTGTTTTAAAATTACTTTTGTTTAATTTTGTGCTTCAGTAGAGACAACAATGAAAAAAATCAGTATAATATTCATTTTATTAAAATGAAGTGCAGTTTCTTAAAATGTTTAGTAATGCAAAGAATGCGCTAGAAAACTGGTTACAATGTCTCATGATAGTCTGTGTCATATCAGCACTGCTCTATCTAAACTATGGCACAGAAAAAGTGTGGAACTTTTGGAGAACATATTTAGTTAACAATATTAGATGAATAATTAATCTAAACTTCTCTTAAAGGCAAGGCGAGAGGCATAACCTGAAAAATGTCACAGGCAGTAAAGCAAATCTTGATATATGAGAATATTAGAAAGTGTGTTAGGCAAAGTGTGTAATAAAGTCCTTTTATTTACAGTAAAGTGACTTTTTATTGTCTATAATTTTCCCCTTTAATTGCTCACAATGGAGGAGTTAATATTCAAGAGAGGAGCTCCAATTAGTTCACATCAAAAAGTCAGAAGGAGACGTTGTCTCCTGAAAGGTGTATCAGTATTCTGTAGTTCCTGCAATTCAGTGTAGCGTCAGGTATGTGTCTCATGAAATCTTGAATTAACTTACCGAAAACACATCGACCACTCTCTTACAACAAATCATGGAGGGAGCAAATTTATGCAATTGTGATTGACTGTTACGCAATTAAATGTGATGGCATGAGGTATCAGAGCGACATGGAATATTTGTCCATTGATATATGTTATGTAAAGGATGATTCATCCCTGAAAATATCTCAGAGAAGAGGTGCAACTCAATCATCTTCATGCCAACCGCACCTCTGACATGATTATTGCTCCTTTGAAAGCAGTTGAGTTCTTTTCTAGTGGCATCATTAATTTGTGCTATTATAAGGCTAGTATGAAATTTATGAAGACGAGTTGGCATATAAACACACATCCAGAAGGAATGTGAGAAGGAAATACCTTGAATTACACATGATTTCAGAGGTCTATTTCATTGAGTAGCACATGTTCACAGAATGTCTTGAACATTTATGAAAATGTTCCAAATGATCATTGCTGGATTGTGCACTTTTGGTTTGTTTGCATGTTTTTGTTTTTATTTTTTATTGTTTGCTGTCATTGGCAAGATGATAAGGAAGAAAAAGAAGACATGTAAAAAGTACAAGCCTGGCAGCACACCTTTGATTAATATATTTACTATTTAATATCTTATAAGGGGTTGTTTCAATGGGAATTTATCCTTTCATACATTCAAAGGGAATGAATTTAATTACAGTCTTTGTTAGCACAGAAGATCACAAGCAACCTAAATGCCAGATTTGACCTGTAAAGTCTGTAAATGCACTACAATTTTTGATCCTAGCATAGCTCTGTTACATGCCGGAAAGCCCCCAAAACTCTGTCCTTAGTATGTTTGATTGCCTCATCCTTAGAAAGTATTGAGGCTGTGCTGGTTAGTGACATAAAATTATCCTACCAGATAAAATTATCCTACCTATTCTTCTGGAAATAGAAGGATCATTGTCAGATAGGATGCTACTGCTGACCAAATTTTATAAATATATGGAGAATCCCATGATCCAGTCACTGAACGTCTGAAAGAGTCACCCTCTGTGAAGTATCAGGAAAAAAAATGTACACCCACAGAAGTCCCTTTTAGGTTCTGAAATTTGTAATGTCATGCCTGGGTCTCAGGCTGACCCTCTGTACGCAACAGAATAGTATGAAGCCTAACAGAATAAAGCCATGTTGGATACATTCTTCATTTGTTGTCATTACCTGTTTATGACTGCTTACCAGACTTTTGTTTTCAGGAACAGTATTCATCTTGCATTGGAATGAGCAATAAAAATAGGAAAGTACAGGCATTATTATTATTTCAAGCACCTTCCACTTTTAAAGATATAATGTTAGAGGTACAAAGAAAAGATTTCACACACTTTGCATACTGCTGCAGTGAGTAGTGCTACACCTTTTGCGGTGTGGTGCAGGTATGAGCAATAAGTGGTTTAAGTCCTTTTAGACTATCCAAGTTTTTCATTACATGAGTCAGACAGGTAAGGAAACAGATGCTATGCAGACAGCTTGCAACGCGTTCTCCGCAAAATAGTAAAAAAATTAAGAAGTCTAGAATGAGAAGTGGCGAGGAGGTGGATACCTCATCCCACAGCACAGCCATGGAGGAGAGGGGTGAGAACACAGGCGTCTCCCGTGGCTCCCTGGGCTGCCTGGATCGCATTTGCTCTTGGCCTACCAAGCTCAACACCTCTTCTGAAATCAGCTCCAAGCGGTGATGAGCTAC
>JAWLRI010000818.1:312457-333038 GCA_034781795.1 Crypturellus tataupa | reverse complement strand
CCTTCCTTCCTTCCTTCCTTCCTTCCTTCCTTCCTTCCTTCCTTCCTTCCTTCCTTCCTTCCTTCCTTCCTCTCTTTTCAGTAGTTGCAGTGCTTGTAGTCAATTAAAAATTACTTGTAAACACAATTTTGTCTATCCCAAAAACATGCTAATATATTTAAAAACACCCTATGAATTCATCTCTATGTTTGTATTGTCAGGGCTAAGCATGCTAAAACTGATAAGCTCTCAGTCAGAGCACAGCTCTGAAAGCAGTCAAAGCCAAGTTACTCTTGATGATTAATTCTGATTTATACAACTGTTCTTGACCTTGACTTCAACACTTAGATTTTCTTTCTTATTGTTGAATGTGCAGTAGTTTTTTAGTTTTTTGTTTTTACTTTACATCCTGTTGTTTTGGCATTTTTTTTATCTAAAAAGGAATAAAGCAAAAACAGTTTGAATCATGTGTCCTGTTGTGGGGACCAAGTTAATTAAAATCCTGATGTATATATACAGCTGATACTCCTCACCCTAATGAAGAACATTAATTCTAGAACATGTGTGGCTGTAGTCACATTGCTACAAATTACTGGACTCTTTCCTTTATCTGTTTCCAAGAAAGTCTCCCCCGGTTAGTTAGGAAAAAAGAAAAATATGACGCCTTAGTTCTAAGCAGCATAAATTACATGCATCAATCAGAGGAAGCTTAAATTAAAATACACATTTGGCAAACAAATATGAATATGTTGATCTCATCTGTGAATCAAAATGATTTAATGCCAGTACTGACCCCCCACTGATCAACATGAAGGTCACCGCAAACTGCTTGATTCTCATTGAGAAATGTTGTCGTGTCTGTTAAAGATGCAGTTTTATACATTCCCTAATGCTCAATCTAATCGGTAATTCCAGTGTAGCAGAATTGATTTATTTTAGAAAGAAAATACAGAATTCATTTTTTTTTATGTAATCCAAAACAGATAGCTAAATTAAAATGCTAAAAAAATACATGTGGTTTATGGGCCTGGGCTGAAGGTTTTCCAATGTGTTTATGATGCTTTCCAATCTAGAGGAATACTATTTGTTAAATAGAATGCTACACCTTTCAGATACCAAGGGATCATAAATCAGTCTTCCCTTATCATCCTGCTCATGCTTTCTGGCTATAGGAATAACAGAATAACTAGTCGTTTAGCTCAATTATGAGTCAAAATGTTGCTGTTTATGGACAGTCCAGGGCCAGCTGGGTTGTCATTGCTTTCAAAGGTCTCACACAAACAGATGCGTGAGACTGTGGTTTTATTGAAGCTTAACCCGGTCTTTGTCTTTTAAAATGACTTTGTGAGCAGTGGAAAGAGGCCTAGAGAAAGTCAGCGTGGTTCCTGCATAGACAGCACTGGCAAAGGAGGAGCACTGGCTGCAGCATGTTGTGCTGGTGCGAAGGCTCACCAGCTCCTCTCGTTGCCTTCCAGCTGCAGACAGTGGGGTGAGACGGTCCTAGGAACAGTGCAGACCCAACCATGGGCAGCCACCCATGGGACGCAGGGGAATGGATTGGTCTAGGAAATATTTCTTCCTGCAGTCAGTGGATATGAACAAGGAATCTCCAATCTATCCATGCTTGCGTGGAAAGTGATTTCGTCTTTTGTAGTAGGTAGGAATGTTTTTGCATTGCTGTTTCTGAAGAATTTGACTTTCTAAGTAAACATTTCACAGTTCTGTAACGGGGGGCGGGGGGTACATCAGTGGTGAAAGTCAGCTTTTTAAAGCTGTGAAAAAAACACATTTCCCATGCCCAAGATTAAAAGCTTTTCTTTTTTAGACAATTCTTGCCAGAATCCCTACATAAGGAATTTTTCCATCAGAGGCTATTTGCTATTTATTTCGCTCTTCTTTTCTGTGTATTCTTTCAAAAATCGTTTTCACCTTCTAAAGCTCCCAAAAGCCCACGTGCAGTGTGAAAATCTTTTAGAGTGTTCTCCAATTTAAACAATCTACTGGGAGAGAGGAGGAAGAGGTATCTTAAAAATGCATTTCACAGGAACAGATCACAAGTCACTAAGGAGAAAAATCCCTTTTGAAAAATATTGTACACCTTGAACAAAGCTATTTTTATGTCTTTGCCTTTTGACTGAGAAAAAACAATAATTCAATCATATTTTCATTTATTAAAATGAAAACATTAACGGTTACTTTAAGCCTCTGGTGCATGTCAGGCCTATTTTGGAACTCTCTGGTCTTACAGAAATTGTAACATAAAGTGTTACAAAAAATGCTTTACTGAGGAAGCATTTACTTTTCTGATCTACCTATTGCAAAACCACACACTCCATGAGGTAATAAACCACCGAATTATGAGAACCAAAGCTTATCACACATCTTTGCTTGCTTTCTTTGCCTGCCCCACGTTATCTCATGTAGTTTCCTTCCTTTGTCTTATAGCTAAAATCTCTGAGCATGCACAAATATGCTTTGTTCATCAACTTTAAGCAGTTGGTTATAGAAATATTTTGCCCGTCTGTGTACACAGGCAATGTTGTCATTCATCTACCCTGTGTGCCCATCCCTAAAAGTTAGGCTGGATGGCCTCTGTCCAGGTAAAAATCTTTCATTTCGCGACACTAAAGATATCAATGTTTGTTTTTACAGCTGGAAAGCAGGTAACTTTGGCTCTTCAGCAATCTTAGGCACTTGCTTTTAGATGAAAAGTATGTGTTAAAGCAAGTCCCTGCAACAGCCTGGATTGCTTTAGAGAAGCCATTTAAAATACAACTCAGGAAGAAGGAAACCAAGCTGCTGTACTTGACATACATGTCTGCTTTGCTCTCAGCAACAGAAAAAACTTCTTCAAAGAAGAGAGAAGCAAATCCACCTGTAAGTGCAGTAAGAAATGTAGCAGTGTTAGAACTCTGCCCCTCCTCCCCTCAGGGTTTGACTTGCTTTTTGCCAAAGCCAACTCAGCAAAGATCAGCCCAGTGCCTCCAAAAATTCCCATGTCAGGAATTCTGACCCTTTTGGCAAACCAGGAGGGACGCCACGAAGTTAATGTATAAAAAGAACATTCTGGCCTCAGTTTTGACTAAAAAAAGATATCAAAAATACATACAGTCTGCTTTCCATCTCAATTGCTCCAAAGCCAAAGCTTTCCCATCACCTACCTTGGACATTGATTATCTCCTAGAGGTCATATATGCAGTCCTATGTATGAGGCCTCTTTGGCTCAGAATAAACCCAACTCTGATATGTGCATGATTCCCTTCAAATGAAGCACAAAAGTACAAACCCATCTCTCATCGGCAAAGGTTTCGATAATTGTGTGAGCACAGGTCACCTTCTCTGCTGCAATGTCTGCAAAATCAAGCAGAGAAGCAGACTTGATGTGTTTTTCTTTGAAAGATTTTTCTTCTCCACTCTGAACAGGCCAGCTGATCTGTGAGAGTATCCCTGATACGGTGAGGCTGGAGCAGAAACTGCTGCTCGCTCTGCTGACTGTGATGGAGTTTGGTGCAGCTGCACGCACAGCCAGACAAGGCCTGACCACTGAAAGTGAAATAACCCCCTTGGATGACTCTTTATCCACTGCACGTGTACAAAACTAGAGACTTTCCAACTGCTTTCATTTTAACTAATATCAATAAAAACTACACAGGGTATTTGAAGTCTAAGCTGAAAGGGCCAGCAGTCAGAGGCATCATTTCAGTCCAATTTATATGGGCTTAAAGTGAAGAGAAAAAAAAATACATGTCTGCAAATGGAGAATGATGCTGCGGTAGTAAACAGCTAGGCTGTTGCAAGTCAAATGTGCTATTGTTTGTCTAGTCCAACAAGAAAAAGGAAAGAAATCTTGTCCCGTATCTTTCATAATATTCTGGTCACTTCTTGCTGAAGGGGCACGTTAGAACGTCATCCTAAGATGCTTTACTCAACAAGGAAAACTCACTTTTGGATGATTTTTACACTGCTTTCTCTTTGTTATCAGTTATAGGTTAAGTCTAGTGGTTAATTTCTCAAAATATAAAACTATCACTTGGAATATGGATAGATATTCATCAGTAAAGAGCTACTACATTGCTCTATTGATACATTCAATTTAGCTCCTAGCTGATAGACAATTTCCCAGATCTGCAATTAGGATAGGTTATTCAGAAATACCTATATATGTTTGAGTGAGCTGACCTTCCTATATTGATCTTTGGTATTTGGCAAGATCCTAAGTGATAGTTTTCTTGGTATTGCACATGACTTTCGTATTGATAGTGTGCATTTTCTGAGTCCAGTTCATATCTGCTGGTGAAATATGGAAACCTGCGTGTCTAGTCAGACAAAATATTTTGGAAAGGAGCAGCAGCATATGAACTTCCTTGAATTTCTCCCACTACTATAGGGTATTTGGAAATGGAGTCACTCTTTGGTGGACACTTGCATTGTAGCTAGAAAGTGTGTGTGGAACCCCCTGGGACACACTGAAAACAGTTCAAGTCTCTGGGGAAAATCAGCTGGTTAAGAGACAACATAAAACAAAATGTGCCTCCCAGCAAAAGTTTTATTCCTGAGCTTTTCAAAATCTTTCTCTGTAAAGACCTACAAAGGCAAAATGAACTCCTCTTTCAAAACGAATTACAAAGAAGTAAATAGGATGACCCTCTGTGGAGATGCAATGTGTCCTGCTAACAAGGGATTGCCTGTGCCTTCATCCCCAAACAGACAGTTTTGTAGAGTGATTTCTGTATGTCGAAGGGTAATCAATAGGCATTCAGTCTGGCTTCCATATCCTCTGCCACGCTGGCGTGGTCAAAGAAGAATTGCTCATGGCAGAATTAACTTACCTCTTCTGTCTTTTAGCAGAAGGGCTAAAATGCTTTTAAACATATTGAAGATATTTTTACTTTATGCTAAGTTCTCACTAAATACAAAACAGGGTAAATAGTTTTACAATGGATTTCTAGGAAAGAACTGTAATATATGTGTTTTAATCAGTCTTAACGACTATTGTCTACAATCCACATTTTCCCTTTCTGCTACGCCAAAACTTAGCAAAAGAATCCCCAAAGCTTAGTAAGCATCTTTTAATCAAAGGTAATTGTCAGTTGGAATCTATAAATTTTTAGTATGTATCTACCTATGCTAATATATATCCAATCAAAAATGTTTAATATAAGCTTCTGGCAGTGTGAAACCTAAAACTGTGCTACCCTTCAAATTTTGTAGGATAAACCTGATATATCCATGATGCATCGTTTGTGTCTATTTTTCCTTTTTTAGACTCTTTTCCTTCCTTTTTGTCTGTTTTACAGTGTTTTCTCATCCTTTTCTGTGTAACCGTCACCATTTTAATTATCTGTCTGTTTTATAAAATCATGTCTAATTAGAAGATTTTAAATTCCTCATTATAGCATATTCTCATGCAGAACTTGAATGGGAGTGATTATGAACTGTTCTAATAAGCACCAGATTTGTGCTCTTTAAAAGATTGGAATTGTTGTTTATATTTGTATGCACATTAGTTTACCTCAAGATGTGTTAGATTACATTAATTATCTTTGCATCTGCAACAGACAGCATTAACCATGGATGTGAGCCTCATTTCTCTGAATTTTTGCAGAGCTCTTTTTCTCCCTTGACAATGTGCATTTGCTGTGTGGGGAAATTTAAAAGGGATGTGCAAGGTTTGCTGCTGGAGCCTGTAGGACTTTTTTCAAGAGAAAAAGGAAAGAGGCAAGAAGTTTTTTTAATTGCTTGCAGAATAAATCTGATATTTTGTGTCAAGGAGCTTTGAGACATCATATTGTCAACACATACAGCTTACCTGGATGGTCTGAAAATGCTGAGTGCAGAAGAGAAGGGCTAAAAATCCTACAAGGATCACTTGATACCTTGAAACAAATTGCTCAAAATAACTGTAGATCCTATACACATATTTACAAACACATAAATATTTATGGGCCTACAGCACTTACAATGCCTTTTAGAAAAACTCAATAATGCATGCAAACATTTTTCTTTAAATGATCTGTTCCTTTTTTAGGTAAAATATTTTGACTCATAAATTTAAACTGTTATACAAAACTTTTGTAATTGTCTATAAGGAAGATACCAGAGGATCTGGATCCTCTCAGAAGCCTGAAACTTTTTTTAAAGGATATGTGAATCTCTTCCATTTGTGCTTAGGTCCATTCTTAGTTACCATGTTCATAAATGTTTTGCAGAAGGATAATAACTACATAACCTGGAAGACCTAATGTCGTATTGATATTATGACTAAATGCTGTCTCGTGACTCTAATATAAGCATTGTCAGAGCAGTTCTGTTTAAAACATTGATTCTAAGCTAGAAAACAGCATTTTTCTTCATTGGTATTTCTACCTTTTACCTAAAGGCAAGTGGCTGGCAGATATTGAAAGCAACGTTGTCATGGACAGCTCATATACAGGGGGAGAAATCTTTGTTCACCACCATTTAATTGTCAGTCAGGCCTTAGTAGCAGATACTTAGACTGCTAAACAAGTTGCTTGGTATTCTGAAGAGCTGGGGAAACCAGTTCTCATGCATGTTTTAGAAATGAGGCTTTGTATTTAGTCTGTAAAATAAGAATACAGAATTTCACTATAGAGAGAAGAAGATATTTAATGTGGCTGTAAACTACACCTGTAGTTAAGGAGGTTCATGAAAAAATCTGGCTTTGTGATTCGTGGCGTTTTTATTTAACTATAATCCTCATCTGTCTCAAAAGCAGGCATGTTTATTGCACCAGGGTACGGGGATGTACTTTTACGAAAGCAAGTGTGACCAAGTGACTTATTTTGGTTTCGGTTTTGATGCAGGGAAATCCTTATTATGTCAAATACAAAAGTTATCTTTAATAATTTTAATCAAAGTGATTTAAGATGGAGTGCAGAGGAGTCCAGACAGTATCTGGAATTAGTCTCCTGGATCCTCTACTCACTCACTACCCCCTTGTTTGAGGTTGTATAAATCCTTGTAGCAAGATGACACCTTAATTATCAGCTTATCAGCTCCTGTCATTAAAGGCAGTCTGTCCCTCATACACAGACACAGATCTGACATCCTAAATGACCTTCAAGGTCAGCCAAAAGTACCAAGGTATCATGAGAGGTCTGCGATGTCACTCATGCCAGTGGACAGACTTCAACTCCTTAATGTTTGGTTTAAGTTTGTAAACAGATTCCAAGCTCAGGAATTTGCTTTTTATTTAACAAATATAAGTATATATATATAAATATTTTTTTCTATCTCCTTCAAACAAACAGCCAGAATCAAAGATGCTACTTCAGGCTACCAATTTCTGTTTTTTTTCTGTTATTTGCAATTTCATGGAAAAATCTTTATTCTACAAATAATCCCGCTACTAAGATTGTCCCACTGAAATCAGTGGAGTAAATTAAAAAGTAACTTGCTGTTCAGAAGAATCAGGAGTATCACAGTCTGCAATGAATTTATTTAATTAATTTTACCATAGTTCCCTCTTTGGGAACTGTCTTCATTCAGACCATAATTCCACAGCATGCATTTGTTATTCAAAGCAATTTGATGAATAATTCGGTAATAATTTGTCTCAGCTTATTGTAAATATTCAGGATTTTAAACATGAGTTGTGGTTGCTCTCTTAAATCAAATGGGGAGTTACTATTCCTTCAGTGAATGAAAGTCTTACAATCAAGTGAATGAATGACTGGACAAAAAACGAAAAATTAAACTGAAATATTCTCCAGGATTTGCATAAAATTAACTGTTACTGTGAGCACTCCTGCCATGAGTAAAAAACAACAACAAAAAAAATTATTTGGCAAAAGTAGATGTAAATGACAAGTATATCGTTAAAACAATTTTGTTCAGCAGTACTGTGTGCAACCTGAAATTAAAATTTCCTTTACTAGATGTGCTACCAACCTATAATATGATGGAAACAAAAGGGAGAAGAGATGAGTAACAGATCTGAGGACTTACTACAAACCATTAAAAAGATATTTTTTGAGAAGGAATTTTCTGTACAGTGAAAATCAATTATGTTTTCCCCCCAGGCTCTGGAAAACAGACGTTACAGCTTGGCACTCAGCAACCTAAGTGTCCTAAGTGAATACAGACACATATATGCCCTAAATGCAGTGACCTCCGAGGCAGAGGCTGTTTGTAGGCTAAACCTTATCACCTCCTGCCTCTTCAGATTTCTAAACCCTTCATGTTTTCTGTGGATGTGCATTTACTGTTTATTTTCTGCATCTCTCACAAGCACACCTTGGCTCAGTTCTTTGATTTTGGCCTGTGAAGGATGGCAACATAGAGTTGGTGTTAGAGAATGGCAGCTCCAGGGATGGGGGCATTTTTGAAGCATCAGGGTTCAGCTGCGCAAAGCTGAGAGCCCTGACCCTTCTGGCAGCAAACCTACCCCTATGTGTCTGTATAATTCCAGTCCTGGGTCTGTGGAGTTAATTTTCACAGCAAACCTGTGGGTAGGAAAATATTATGGTCTCTGCCTTACAAATAGGAAGGCATAAAGAGGAAAAAAAAGGACTCAGTATTGCAAAGAGTTTGTAGATAGCAGAAATTTCTCCTCAGATCCAAAGCAAATTCATCAATCACTGAGGATCTGAATTGTGGGACCTACCAAGGCAAAAGAAAATGCTATATCTGATTATCTGTGAATTTGGTATGCAGATAAAAATTAAAATATGGGCAGATCAGGTGCATTTGTGGTTCTCCAGCTCAACATTAAAACCAAGGCTGTGTGAAATACCGCACTACTTTTATTTCTGTAACACAAAGCCATTGAAAAGCTGATTTATTTTTGACCCTTAAACGTCTCTTTAGAAATTTCCCTCGTTGCCTGATGGAGAACCCACTATCGTTTCCGTGTTTATTGCAGTCATGTTATGCGATCAAGAGGATGCGGGAGCAGGGCCACAGCTCCAGCAGGACACGAGGACGGCAGGAGCCCACGCTCTGCCCCAAGGCCAAGTGTCCAAGCAGCTGCGGTCTCCTCCGTCCTTCCCCAGCCTCCCTGGCAGCAGCCTCCCTCCCAGCACCGTATTCGAGCTGTTTCTGCACCGATCATGGCCCCAGGCATAGGCAACCTCCAAACCACGCTCAGGTGTTGTGTGGGAGAGGGCTGGCACAGACTGGAAACACATTAGGGGACGTCCTTAATTGCAATTAAAAAACGCAGTGTTTTCAGGCCTGTGCCAAAGCTCTGGCCCTGACTTTGCTTTACTCATCAGTATAGAACCAGAGCCTGTCTAGGTTCCTCAGCAAGCCCTGCAGCTTTATTGATTTTTGGATTTCTGGTACCGCTCACTCTTCATATAACCTGCACCCATTCTGAGGTCCTGTTCATAAGAACAAAAAAATATCTTGAGTTAGTCCCTGTCACCAGGGAGCCCTCAGGGCTCTTCTCCTGCCCCTTGTACAGTGCCTGCAAGGTGAGCAGCGTCCCTTGCACATGATGAGGTGAACCCTGCTCTAGGAATGGCAAGAGAGACTGGCCAGTATAGAGCAAGGAAGACCAAATCAGACAGGGACTGCGTGGGTGGGTCGGTGGGATTACTGAGGCCAAGGATGTCCTGAGGCAAACTTCCCTTCGTGTCATCCGCAGACATCATTCACTCACTGCTGCTGAGTGATACTTCCTTTCTAATCATGAATCCCTAAGTTGTATGCACCAGAATATAGTAATGGCTCTTCTGTGACTTTCATCCTTCACGTCAGAAACTGAAGTATTTAGACACTAGGAGTGCTCAGTAGTGGCTTATCAGCTTGATCTGATGTAGTATTCCAATGTCTCAGTAATGGGTGGTGCATAATTCTCTATTAGATTAGATCTAACAATAATAATAACAATAGAAACCCAGCACCTACAGTTAACCTAAATTATAGACGATCTTTGATTCATTTCTTGTAATGAATGAATAAATCAATAAACATATATCCAGGTCATTGGTGGAGGGACATCATGCTTAGGAAATTTGGAATGATCTTAATCCCTTATCCCTTTCTATAAACATCCCCCCTATGACAGGATTCTCATTCTTTATCTACCATCAACGTTTGCCTACCAAAATTCCATGTGAGAAAATTTTGTCAGCAGAAAAAGTTCACAAGAGAAGGACTGCAGTTCTCATCAGGTCCTCCTGTGGCAGGATCCGATCAGGCAGCCCATCATTGCTCTAATGCTCTTGCTGGGCTGCCACAGCCCGAGGAACAAGCACTCTGTCCCAAATACCGGTTATAAATGTCAATGCAGTAGCTGCGTTTGGCAGTGCCACTGTATGAAGGGGGCTCGTCACTCATGGGAATGAGAGTGGGGGATTCTAGATTAGGGCTAATATAGGGCTAGATTAGGGTAAATATTGATGCAAAGCCTGGGGAAAAAGCTGCTTCTTTGCTAGCATTGCTAGCATTGCTTGTTACATGGAGTCCTCTGGAGAGTTCTGCCTCATTCCTCCTGAGGAGCAACGCGTGCTCTCAAAATGTTTTCCCAAGTTCTGTATCATGATTTCCACTTTCAGAAGCGGTAACTTGCCCTGGGTCAGCTGCAAACAACCATCAGACTGAACATGGTTTCCGGTGCACATGGCCCCTTCCTTATCCTCACGCTTTCAGAAGAGCAAAAAGCAAACCAAACTGACAACATGACTTACAACTGGTACCAGGATTGCAAGTCTAGAAGTCTAAATTTAGGATCTTGAATACTTGTGTGGGCATTTAGAGGAGATTCTGGGTATCAACATTTCCCCTGAGGACAATGGGTGACCAAAATGCTGCAAAACTTGCTGAAAACTGGAAATGGTCCCAGACTATTTGCACACAAGATTCGTGTGCTTTCAGGGAGCACTGGGGAACATCATTTTCTCAAAGTTTAGATGTGATTTATGATCACAATGATATGAAGCACAGGAAAGGTATGACCAGGTAGCAGGTTCCTGTAGCAAATACAGTGACTCTATTACTGCTAGCAACATGGATCTAGGGAGCCTCTCTGCTGGGATTTGGAATGTGGTACAAGGTGATGCTTGGGCCCTTGCCTCGGTCCTGCCTAGCCTATTCCACAGCTGCCTAGGCTATTCCACAGCTGCCAGAATTTCAGATCTCTCTCAGTGAGGGCTGTGTGATATCTGAACAAAATTTGGACATTGCACATTTTCTGCTTGTGGAAAAGTCAACTCTCTTCCCTCAACTTTTGTTCTTCTTTGTTTATTTCATTACTTTCTCTTTCTAATATTTGAAAGTTTTATTGTTTTCATTTTAAATTTTTTTGTTTTATTGTTAAAATTATTGTTTTATTGTTTTCATTTTAAAAATGCAATGGTTTCTAGTATCTCCAGTTAGGGAGTTCCCACTGGAGAGAGTTTAAAATAGCCTCATATCCAATGGACAAAGACCGTCACTTCTTCATCAAGGCCTGACAATACTTAGATATTTCAAGAGTGCACTCAGAAAAGGGAGACATCCACATTTTATGAGCATATTTTATATTGAGAAAGACTAATTTGGTAGTTGAATGTTTTGAAGGTTTTTGGCTTAAAATCTAGGAATGCTATGGCACAAACAGTGTGATGACAACCTATAGGATATCTTGCATGACAGATTCTTTTAATACTATTTTTTTTTTCACATCTTTGTTTTTGCTGTATGGTACATTCCCTTTTTGGTCTAGCTGGGGTTGGAGGGATGTGCATGAAGGGGAATGGAAGCTTGAAAAGGGTGTTTTTTTTTCCTTTAACAATAATATTCTACTTCCATAAAAGATATGAAGCAGAAGACTGAACAGAAAATCTAGCTATTTTATTGCCCCAAGGCATTATTCATTTTCCTGACACATTATGTTTTTAATTAAAATTGCACATGAGTTAATTAAAATATTCATTCAGTTTTTTTTTTTTTTTTTTTTTTTTTGCATGGGTGCCTTGTTACACTCCTAGCATTTCAGTAAAATGCAGTTACATTTCAACAAACTGCTGGCTTTATCAGCTCAGACTTCTACTGACAGACTGTCATGTTCTCTACACCTTTTTATCTCAGATGCTCTAATTTTTTTAAATACCTCCTCTAGTTTGTGTGTTGGCTTTCTTTACTATCCTGGTTCTGCTACCAGCACTTTCCGCTGAGTTTAGGTTTATTAAGGAGACATTGTCAGGAATGGGTAGGAAGGTTTTTTAAATAGGGATCACAGATGTGCTGTCCCACAAGAACTGGTGGGCATTGTCAAGGTTCACTCTTATGAAAACTGTTCAGACTAATCAGCGATACATAGATTGCGTAACTTGGAAAGCAAGGCTAAAGAAAAGGAACATTCAAGGAGAGTTAACCTCAAAATCCTGCAGATACTTTTCTGAAACTGAGCTATCGGGAAACCTTTTATTTATTCATAGCTACATTTAGATATGAACTTTATTTATTTATTTATTGGAATTATATAGAGATTAGAGATAATGAATAATTGACCACTGGTTTTGAAAAAAGGAACACTATAAGATAGACATACTTTTATCCATCCTGCCTAGTCTAAACTTTATTTTTAAAAGGTATGGAAATATTTGACCAGTTTTAGAAACTGCTTATTTTTAGATGAATAAATGTTCTTGGCTGTATTTTAGAATATGCAAGAGAATGTTCTTGGTCTGTGAATAGGTAGCAATCTGCTTTAAATCTGCCTTTTTTTTCAGGGACGTTGTACTCTTTAAATTTCAAAGGGATGAATGGAGTTTGCCCTGATTCTTCTGAGCTGGCCACATAACCTGAAGAAATTTTATTATTTTCACTAAGCACTAAGAGAGTTGTCTCTGGGAATGGAGCGGTCTTGGGAAAAGTCTCTCAATGCAACTACAGAGAAGAGCCAGTGTCTAGAAGGGAATAGACCTCAGTACATGTGATCCTTGAGTTCCCTATGCACTTTCAAAATACACAGTGAACTTAACTTTTTAATGTTTATCTTTATTTAATGTTATAAATGAGAAATATGTAAATAGCCGGTAAGCTACAGCAGGTGGAAAAGGCAGCAAATAGGTAAAGCCAATGTGTTCTGCATATGCATACATCAGCCTGTTGCATGTTTGACTAAACCCAAGACGCCTAAAGTACAGACTTGCATGTTTACGACTAGCGGCTTATGCTCCAGCTGCTGCTTTAGTATATGCATGGACCAAATGGAGATTGTGGAGCAATGATTTATTCTGTGTGTGAATGACAGGTCCAGTTTCCAAGAGCAAAACAGAAGCCAGCTTTGAAAAACTGACCTCGAAATAAGGACTGTAACTCAGTTAGAGGAAGGCTGGGTGAGGGGTTCAGCTTCGGAGCTCGGCTAACAGGCGCTAGTGCTGGGGCTTTTTCACACAGCATGAGTTAAGGACAGACTGTCAGCTGCAACTTCGAGCTTCCTGGAAACTGTCAGTTCATCTCACAACCTTCATATTATTTAAGAGCTTTTTGCATTTTATTCTTGGACTTCTTGTGGTATCTTCATAAGAATAATGTAATTCTGGGAGAAGTGTTGAAAGGTTTGAATGTGGTAACTAAACATTTACAAAAGATCTTTAGACTGAAATATGTAAATATATTTCTGTCAGTGGTTCAGATAACAGTGTTTAATTTTGCAGAAAAATTGCAAAGGTCTCTCTTTATTTTTATCCTGAATTTATGCTCAAATGAGAATCATTTCACTTCAGGAACTGGAAGAAATTATTTATTTTTAAAACTGTCTTAATATGGCATTTTAGATGTCTTGCAATGGGTGTGAAAGATAAGGTTACCAGTCAGGAATAATATTTTACAACATCATTATGTTGATAACACCCTAAGCCTCTCCATTTGCATGATATCTTTTGGTCTATAATATATCTATATTTTGAATCTGATGATAGTATCCTCCTTGGTTACACTAATACATCCATGCAGTGTTTATTCAGGCATCAAGAGCAAGTTTGCTGAAATCTAGCTGAAAACCGCTATTAGATTCAAAGAAACCAGGTGTGACTCCTTTAAAACATACCTTGATGTTTCATTCATCATAAAGCTATATTCAGTTCAAAAGTCTTTACAAATTCACTCCTTTATTGCTACGTAGCCTAGCCATAGAGAAGAAAAAAAGGCAAAATATTTCTTTGCAACTGTTACTGAAATTTTACAGGAATCGAAATTTTCTTGTAGAATGTGAAAATAAAGGAAGGGGAGAAGAATATGCTTCATGCCTATTATGTAGACATACATAAAAACACTGCAGAAATGACCAGTAGCTGTCACATCATGGAACTTATTACCATCCTGGGTAACTTGAAAAAGAATTCATTAATGTAGATGTTGCCCACCCAACTCATTTCTTGCCAAGGGGTTTCTGTACCCCTTGTCCCATTTTTCAGGTGAGGGCCTTGCTCATTTGAAAACTTCATCTTCTTAATTTTTAAACATCTTTCTGCACTTAAAATGAGACAGACACTGTTTGTGGAACTAAACCAAAAACAGCAAATCCTGGCCCTAGTCAAGTCAATGGCAAAACTCCCATGGTCTGCAACTGAGCCAGGATTTCACCCAGAGTGAATAAATGAATATGTGTTATTGTGGAACACGTATGGGCAGTTGGCTTGCACAGACATTTCCAGCTGTCATTCCCTACCCTCTCCACTACCTCCATATCATATTTTCTTTAGCAGCCGTATGTTTTCTATTGCCTTGCAGATCCTCTTTCTCATCTACTATCACCCATGCCCCACCCTGGCCTTTTGTTCACCTTCTTCTGCTTGTTAATATCATTCTCCTAAAGCCTTTTAACACTTCTCTCACGGTGCCAAGGCAATTCCCTGGCTTTCTCTCTGCACTCATATTCTCAATAGTTCCTCCACCTCCTTTGCTGAGGCTTGTTTCACTTTATTTTCTTCTTCTGTTTCTAAATTCTCATTTTATTGATTTTCTCCTTGGTGTCTCGATTTTCCACTCCCGTCTACATTATGTGGTAGTGTATGGGCTTTCCTGAATGCTCCCTATGTGTCTTTTCTACTTTTAATGCAGCCTTCCACTTCTACAAAATCTCTAGCCCTTCTCAGACTCAGTTTCTATCTTAACATTTTCTTTTTCTCAGTGCTGCTTTTCTCGCAAAAAACTTCTTCATTACTACCACAGAGGGTTGAGTGAAACATTCCTGAATTTTTGTCAGCAGAAGGGAAGCGTCTTCTAAAGCTCTATGATTTTTATCAAATTATTCCCTTGGAAAAATAAAAAATATTTACTGATGTGTTTTGTTTTGGCATTTTTAAATACAAATTTGGAAATGTGGTTTTGGAATAATTAATTCCTCTCGGTGAACAATTTTGCTTTAATCACAGTGGAAACCATTTTAAAAATGAAAGTTCCATTCTGTTCCAATTTTTTCCCCAACTTTTAATTCTACCAAGGTTTCAGAAAAATTGCTTTTGAAATGGCCTGATGTATTTTGCCAGCATTTTAAAAGCACCAAAAACAGAAAAAAAACCCTCCTTTCTCCTTGTTATTACAGCCTGTAATCTGTCTTGAACTTCCCACACCGCCATCAACCTTTTGTGCTTTCACATAGAAGAAGTCAATGTCTACTCATAAAAGGGAAACACAGGTTAGAAATTCTATATTAAAAATATAATCTAATTTGTTAGCTGATGTTTGAGACCCTGCACACTATGAATTTCATACAGTAGAAATTAAAATCTGCTATCATTTCTTGACCTACATCACCTTCTTTCTCACAGATTCCAACTGTGTGAAGTTATTTCCATAAAGAAATGTGGAGAAATAATAGGAAACAAACTGGATTTACCAACAGTTCAAAGCTGTTGAGAATATTACATTTAAAGCCAGCACCTCTTATTATAAATATGTTTTACACTTCCTGAAAATTCCTTTCAGAAAAGTAACAGTAATTTTTATCAGCTCTGGGGAAAGAGTCATCAAGTACCTCCAGGTGTAATGTATTTTTAGTAGAACCGCCGAAACTGTTAGCCACAGTTGTGAACTGTGCTGAGGAAGTCTCTCAGAGCTGTAGCTGCAAACTATCTGCCCACCGGCAGTTTGAGAGCTTAGTTAAAGGTGCAAGACCTTAAAAAATATCTAAAGCCATGCCATAAGTAGGGGGCATTAGAAAAAAAAAAAAGAAAAAGAAAACAAAAAAAAAAAGTGAATATTTTTCTTAGCTTCAAAAGTGATAGAATAATAGGAATAGAAATAAACCGTTCTGAGAAATTAGCAGACTGAGAAGCACTGATTGCTGCAGGGTCATTGATCCTCCTCTGTTCTCCCATCATTTGCTCACTTAGACAATTCTCTCCTTATAGCCCTGCAAAAGCCACTTGGCTTTTCTCTGCTCCTACTCTGCTTTCTTTAGTCCCTTTATCCTTTATATGGCAATTCTCAGGAAGCTTATTTCCAAAATTCACTGAATTTCCTGCATGAAGCAGCACAGGACACAAGACACTCATCACCTCGCATAGTCACTTTGTAAAGACTTGTAAAATCCTGATGCTCTCTACCCTTGTAAGCACCAAGGCTAAGTGAGATTACGCCACTTCTCTTAATTGTCAAACTCCAGACATTTATCCCCAGAACCTTGGGAAAGGAGGACATTTTTAGGAAACAGGGCATTATCAATCCTCTCAAATTAACCTCTCATCTCAAGTGTTCAGACCTGAGATAGGAAGGCCAAACTGAGTTGAGTTCTGTCAGAATAGATCTTTTCCAGATACGAATCCCATCACTAGAAATGCAGGAAAACAAGCAAATGAACAAGGAATAAGCCTATCATCTGTCTTGGTTGCATGTGCTGCCCACTCACAGGTCATCCTGCCTGTGCACAGAAGTTCTGGCAGCTCCTGGCCAGGCCATAGCAAAACCATCCAGACCGACCGGACATGGAGCAGGTGGCAACTCCTGCAAGGCAGATAAACACTTGGAAATGGCAGTGATTTCTACTCGATGGAGATAAAGATAAGATAAAGATAAATCCCTACTAAAATTTTATTTGGGGCTCTTTTTCCTATTTGTCCATTCCCATTTGTTTTTCCTATTTGCTCATTTGTTGAGTAAATCCATTTGGGAAGCCTTTTTTTTTGCTTGGGTTTGTTTTGCTTTCTTACTTAAATTCCTGTGACTCATGCACAAGTAAAACCTTACTCCAAAGGAGACCATGGAGGTGAAATCCTTTTTGCATGCGCGGAGCAAAGGATCCACTGCAGTGCCTCGCAGCTATTTCCACCTATGTGAAGACGGAGCAGAACCAAAGGACAACTGTCACACCTCAGACTCTCAAGCCATCATCACAAAACAGACCTATTTCTGCACCTCAGGTCATTTGACTTTTTTAAAAAAAATGTATTTTTAGTTTATGCCTGCTCAATAAATTTAGATGACCTAGGACAAAGAGAGTAAAGAGCAATAAAATACACATTTTACTCTTCTAAATTTAATCTAGCATCACTGTAAGGGACTCTGCTGCGTTTCTGCCTTCCATGCATTCCCCCACTCTCATCGCTAGGTGTGGACAGCAGGTTTCTTACTCGCTTGCCAGTTGTATTTCTACGACAGCTCTAAGTCAATGATGCCATTTATTAGAGAGATAAATGAGAGCAATTAGGCGTCATGGCCATAACTGGTGAAAGTTTCTGGAATGAGAGCGTTATTAGAATGACAGAGTGCCTGGCGGTGTCTCCCCAAGGCCCGTTATTTAGCCTCTCTCCTCTGACTGGTGGAGTGACCCCAGGCAGCACACCTCAGACGTGCGTTGTTTCCATAGGGCTATATATAAGCTATGTAAAACAGCAGTGAGTATGGATTGATGGCCGTTTCATTTTTAAGAGCTATCTTCTGGTATATTATTTAAACAGGACAGCTGATAAACATTACACTTTAGTTCATGTTTGTTAATCTATTCACATGAATAACCTCTTCAGATGCTGATAAATGGCACCTTCACAAAGAAAAGCGGTTACTTTTTCACACAATATACTAGTGTTTGAGGCTTTTTATAGTATATCAAAAATACAGCCTCACTCTGTCATTCAAAACATGAATGGCATTTTATTAGCACTGGGTTTCTTTTCAGTCCTGTCTGGCTTCTGTTTCTGATAGCTTTTAAAACTGGGTTTGGGGGGAGGGAAGGAAATTACCATGAGGAGTGGAAACTCCATTCTGACAAGACAAAAACTTGGGTTTCCAACCAGGGTTTGTTTAACATAAGATAAAAAATTGCTCCTCCTGTCAGAAAAATAACTGTATAAGTGAAAAAAGCAACAAACAGTTGGAAAAAAATAAGGCCACTGTAGGAAAAAAAAATAAAAAAGAAAGAGTAATATAGATATGTGGAGAAAATGCTAAAGATTGTCAAGATGTGGTCAAAAGAAGCAAAAATGGAAGCAGAGGAAAATAGAAAGGAAAGAACCAATAACATGAAATGTGAAGACATCCTCCATAGAGGATATAAAGGTAAAACTTCCCAACCTCAACCTGCTCATGGTGCAGAGCATTCCTCGCACCAGGAAAGCCTCACTGTGTCTCATGAGACAGACAGCTGCTATGAGAGCTCTCTATCAGTTGCTTGACATCCCCACACTGCCCATAACCAAAGTATATAGGTACTGAGCACATGGAAAATACATACAGACAAAGCAGCTATGATGACACGTCCTTGCCTTATTGAGGTATTCTACAGTAAATGCATCGTACAGGCGTGATACAGCTGTCAAGAAAGTGGAGGTGATGTCTAAGGCTGGTTCAAAATGCTTCTTTACCTGTGGCTTTGCATCCTACCGGCTGCCCAGAGCTCAGTGCTCAGCAGGACGTTTCCAACTCTGCCTCCTCGCCAGGAACATGAGGGAGGGTAAAGCCGGAGCCAGGACTGCCAGGGGTAGTCTGAGTCGCGGCCAACTACACCTTGCACCCCATGGGGATGGCTGGGAGAGGAGATCTGCTGTTAAACGCTGCTTCTCAGGGCCCTCTCCCAGTTATATGGTGGGGGTGACAATGCTGGGGCCTCAAAAAACAGAAAAGGAAAAGGGGAAAATTCTGGCTGCTTTTAAAATCAGATGAGGTTGATTTGGGAATTAGGAAATTTAGCTTGAAATAAAGACGTTGGAAAGATTTTATAAATATCTTGTTACCTTTTTTTTTTCCTGAAATACTACTCTTTTTACTGGATGATAGGAATCCTTGACTGTATTAATCCCCTTCCTTTCCACCCCTGTCCAGCTTGCTACAGCAGTGAGCCTGCAGAAGAAAGGCATGGAAATGTATTTGGGAAAATCTGAGTGATTTGATATTTAGTGAATTGGATTCAGCTTAGCTGTTGAATATGATCAGCTGTGAACATTGAAGGTGAAGTGATATAAGGGAGTTAGAGGTCAAAAGCTGAACAGAGAGTGACTGGAGTGAGGAGATGAGCCACCAGCAGAAATTAATAATTATTAATAACTATTTCTAGGTACAGTTGATCAGGATTGGACTATCTAGGAAGTGCAAGTGGGCTGGAAGCAGATACCAACAGACCCCGAGAGAATCACAGAATCACAAAATGGCTGAGGTTGGAAGGGACCTCTAGAGATCATCTAGTTCAACCCCCTGCTCCAGCAGGTACACCCAGAGCACATGGCACAGGGTGGCATCCACGTGGGTTTGGAAGATCTCCAGAGAAGGAGACTCCACAACCTCTCTGGGCAGTCTGCATCAAAATACCCTGATGGGATATTTTCCCCTAAGAAGAGATGAATAAGGATAGATTGATGTGGAAGAACAAGTCCTACCTATGGCATAACCAAGTTCTCATTATGGGATAGCTTGTACTGGTTATTTCATGAAGATACTCTTCGACTGAAGTTTTTCTAATTGCTATAAAGAAAAAGAGAAAAAAAACCTTTGAATGATTTTTCTTTTTTTCAGAAACAGGTTGATAATGTGGGCCTACCCATTATTAATGTGGACTAATTTACTCACAGCAAATGATCTACAGTATATAGTGCAGATTATTTGATACATAGTCTATTGAGTGGCAAAGTTTGATATTATGCTAGTAGGTCTTTTTATGACAGAAATACATTTCTCCATACAGCAAAAAATATATCCCCACAATTAATAGCTTTTCATTACAAGATTTTAAATAAAACCTTTAATTTTTCAGTAACAATAAAGAGAGTTGTAGATCACATTCTGTACTTCACCTCCGTATCACCTCTGTACATCTTGATGCAAAGCAGCAAAATGACTGCAACTATTTAATTAAACAGGAATCTGAATTAACTCCAGTGATGGACCATGTAATCAGGACTTGTGAGCATGTTCAAAAAGGGGTGTTTTCCCCAGCTCATATTTCATTCTTGCCTGGAAATCTGCTCTCACTCAAACCCGTCCACATGCTGTCATAAATGATTTTCCCTCCCTCTGAACCAGGTACTTAAGCACTCCCCTCTTACTTCACTTCATAGAATCATAGAATCACAGAATGCCTAAAGTTGGAAGGGACCTCTAGAGATCATCTAGTCCAACCCCCTGCTCCAGTAGGGACACCCAGAGCACGTGGCACAGGGCTGCATCCAAGCGGATCTTGAAGATCTCCAGGGAAGGAGACTCCACAACCTCTCTGGGC
>JAWLRI010000818.1:277392-312357 GCA_034781795.1 Crypturellus tataupa | reverse complement strand
CCACTACTGAAAAGAGGCGGGCCCCATCCTCCTCACTGCCTCCCTTGAGGTACTTATACACACTAATTAGATCCCCTGTCAGTCTTCTCTTCTCCAGACTGAACAGGCCCAGCTCCCTCAACCTCTCAAAACCTCACTTCTATGAAAAGAAGTAAAAAGGCACAAACAGCTTGACTTGTCCATTTATCCTAAGTACTGTCTAATGATGAGGGGCTTTGCTTGTTGATGTGTAAGTCTACCATTTAATCAAGTTTATATGGTAACTATGTATGATCTATTACTCTGTTTTATGTAGATTGGTTTTATGTCATTCTCTCCAGGTGATTGCAGTTGGAATACTTGGGGCCAATTGTTTAAAACTAGCTCAATACTTGCAAGTGGTTTTATCTTCCCTTAGAAGAAGAAGACAAGCCACCACCACAAATCACAGGCATACAGTGTTTCAGTTGCTGCTGCTGTTTGAAATATTTTTGCTACTGTTCAGAATAATAAATTCCTTTTAAACTAAACATGAAGGAAAAGTCCAGATCTAGTGGGAAAAAATCTTTTTTTTTCCTACTAAAGGACGAAAGATCACAGACTAATGGAGACTAAATGTACGCTTTAGAAATGCTGTAGTCCATTTTAGTGGATTCTTGAGGCTAAACACGTGTGCTCAGAGTTGTGAGTGTATGTGTTGAAATGATACATTTCCCCTGCTAGAATTCGTGCTCATATTTTAATTTCAGGCATCTTTCTGAGTAGGCTCTTTGCCCCTAGATGTCAGTACTGTTTGAAACTAGTGCTCCTGACACAATATCTCTCGGCCAAGAGGAAAGACAATTGTCAAATGGAAGTTGTTTCTTGCTGGTTTCCAAGGGCTGGACATCCTTTTGCAGTGATTTGATATGGCAAGTTTTCTCAAGCTATCAGCACTATCTAGGCAGACTTCAGATGATAACAAAAACTAAATCAGAGCTTGTCCTGCATGGAAGAGACTGAAACTGAATTTTTGAAATCCCATGTCTTGTGTGGAGGCTACAGGTGGGTAAACTCAAAACCATTTGGCTTAGCACAGTATTAGGTTTCCTGTCCAAATGCCACCTGCCAAAACAAACAAGAAATAAATAGTACTCTGGTTTCAACAGGAGAGCGCCATTTCCTCTCACTTTTAACCTTTTATTTTTCTCTTTATTCCAGTCCATCAATGGGAAGTGACTGTTGAATGAAATTTTGCAAAATAGATGCAAACATCTTTCTGATAAATTCCTCAGGCACAATCTGAATAGCAAATTTGATCACTACAGATTTACTATATGATTATACAAAGTTATGCATCTGTGGCTGAATACTCCTTCGTATCCTTCTCTGAATGAGCATGGGAAAATAATTTTTAGATCTCACTCCATTTCTGTTCCTAGTTTTCTAAAAAATTAAACAAACAAAGCTGCCTTGCAAATCAGATCCCATTTCCCTTTTGCCTTCAAGAAGCTGATCTAACTCATTTCTAATTCATATATCCTTCATCTGGTGTTCACAAAACCCAGGTCATTACATATCATCTGTATAATAGTTTTGATCAAGACAGTGTGTTTTTATGAGAAAGATTTAAATCTCAGTCCTAGATTCTGCCTTAATGAAATTCTACCTAAGTGGCTTGTATGGAAAATATTAGTAAACCAGAGTATTTTCAAACTTAGTATTTTCAAACCTCCTTTTCTGGACGATTGTGCGAGTGCTGTTACAGATGTGAAGCAATGCCTCTGCACTATTTGCGGTGCTTATGGGTGAGTGTTTCAGGAATAGAAATATGCTCTTATTGTGCTAGGAAAAGTGGCTATGAAGGCAGTTTAACTGAAGTCCTGTGGTCACAAATATGGTCTGTGCTTTTTGCACATTGCTCTGCAACCCAGATCCGAGCCAGACTGCGCCACATCACTTTCCTGTTATCAGCTCTCACCCAGCCATAAAAACAGCCAGTCAAGCTTGGATGGCACCTGATTCTTTGAAGCAAACTCAGATTTATGGTTAAGGTTCTATCCAGTTTCTCATTCTTGACAGAGAGCTATTTGTCTCAGATTTTATATCATGTCCATCACTCTTATATGTAACGGTATATATATGAGTTGTGGCAATTACATATCTGCTTACATATATGCCACTCATTTGGAGATCAGAACAGGCAAAGTCAACTTGAGATAAACCCCTCCTCTGCCCTCACATTTCTATGCATTCCCCCTCCTCTAAGTGAATAAAATCTAGCAGTGCATCAGTTTACTCTGTGCCGACGTACTTCAGGTGGACATCATTTATCACCGTTTCAGATCTTTGTTTCTAGCAGAAATGACTCCACCTGTGTCTTTAATACTGTTGTGCTTTTCAGCCACAAAGAAAGCGTAAGTCAGACAGGCAACCCTGTGACAAACTCCACTAAGGACTTCACAGTTAGCAAAACAATGAATGAAACATCATTCTGGCACATAGAACAGCTTTCTGCTCTCTCCTGCTGCCTTTTCTTTTCTTTTTTTTTTTCTCCTTTTTTTTCTTTCTTTTCCTTTTTTTTTCCCCCAAGTGGAAAAGTGACTTCAAAAACAAGGTGCTGTCATCTGAGCAAAGGAGAATTGTGAAAGGATGAAGTGTCCTTGCACAGTAAGACTGCAGTTAAAAATGTATCGATATTCCTGTTATAAACTGATAAACACAGAGCTCAGTGAGGTCAAGTTGTACATGCTTGAGCTGACATGCCAATCTGCCAGCAGTCATATGGTTCTCATATGGCGACACGCCACAGATGCCAGGAAAATGTGAGAAGTTTCTGGCTCATTTCATTTCACTCTCCTGAATGCCATGTTTGCCTGTACACACACACGCACACGCGCGCGCACACTCGCACATACGCACACACAGACACAGAGCAAAGATTTTCTGTTCTAAATAGAGCTGTCGAAGCCCATCTACTCTTGTTTTCTTAAAAGGTTTGTAATAACTCACCCATACAAACTGGATTCCTGAGACTTCACAGCAAGACTTGTCTTGGAAATGAGAGCAGCTTTTTTCTTTTTTTTTTTTTACAAGCCTTCAAAACACTTCCCAAGCCATTTTTAAATGACATCAAAAGACAGAATTAGAAAAAGAGACAGACAAGATAACAACACATCATATGTGATTGCATTTTGCACTCATAATATACATTTAGAGAACAGAGTCTTAAAAGTTTTAGTTGGCTCAAAATGAGACTTCTCTGAAACCTCTAACAACATTAAAACAACTCATTTATTCAAGCTTGAACAATGGCAAATATTTATTTCTTTGGTACTGTTTCTTCAATGTGCATTTTTGTATCAAGAATATAATGTCTTTGTCTTATGGACTGACATGATACTACATTAGCAATTGTCCATATTCATATTTGGCAAACAGACCACAATTATTCACTGAGTTTATAGTGCACAATTTCCAAATTGTTGAAATATGTATTGCCACATTAGACCATCTTTCGAGCTTTTACAGTCTTTTGTGTCAGGTTCAATCAACTTCAAGATGAATTGTTTTCTTTTTCCTTCTTTTAAGTGATACTAAAGGGAAAAGGCTTAGAGAAATATTACTGCAACATTTTTAGTGACTTGACTTGCTTCTATAAGTGAGATGCTGTACACTTCATCCTTACCTCACTACATTCAGCTAATTTATTTTTTTTTAGATTTTAAATTAATTTGCCTCATATAATTAATGCAAAATCAGATTGTTTCTATGCTTAATATATGAAAAAAGTTAGTATATATAGTATATACACTTGCATGGAGGAGTGTACACATACAACTGTACTTGTGGTGATGATTTCTCTGCCACCTCTGGCCGATATTGGCTAACCAAATGTCCTCTCCAGCACCTTAAGCTTCATGGAAAACCGGGTGTACATGCCAGAGAATGCTGAAGGGAGCTCTAATGTGGTCCCACATCTTGTCATGTGGGATACCACGACCTCAGGACAAGCAATGTCCCACACTTGATGCTCAGGTTACACCCACTGAAGTCACCCGTACTGGCACACTTCACAGGGATGCTCTAACAACAAGGAAGGAAGACATTAAGACATTAAGAATTACCAAATCTTAACATGACTTTTACTAAAAGTCTGAAACAAACATCTGAAATGGTAGAAATAAAACTAAACCAAAGAATTCCCCCACTTCTTAGGAAAGGCACACCAGTGGAACAAACCTCAGTGCTAAATCCGTATTTTCTTTCCCCAAAAGCCAGAGATTTCATATGACTTTCAGAGCTCTTTCTGGTATTTCTGTGCCTTGCATAGCTCCTCAGGTTTCAGTGAAGATAAGTGGGACATACAGATAGGTTTACAAAAAGCTGTTCCCAATAGAATGCTTACCCATTCCTGAAATCTTTTTTCTTGAAGTGCGTCATTGGAAAACAGCATGAAGTTAAATAGACTGCTCTGCATGAATCCAGAGTTTCCTGCTCATATCTCTCCTGACTTCAATAACACCGAAAATGTCACAGGCACAAGTTCAGGTCCAAAAAGTCTTTTAAGTGACCAGGTTTTTACTTCTTATTTATTTCTTTACTATTTTTAGTTTACCTACTCAAGTGTTCCTCATTAGTCTAAATAAGTCTCTAAAGTACTTTTACTTTTCTATGAATGTTTTGAAGTAAGCTTTTATGTTTATGCTTGTACAGCAATTAGCACCTTATAAATAGAATCTGAAATATATATTTTTTGCTTATACTTTTTGTACATCCTATCCCTACCTGGATTTTGGCATTTAGGATGCAAGCCCTAATTAAGTATTTCTTTCCTTTTGCTGTTTTTTTTTTACTAAAGAAATAAGGACTTTAAATGGAGTTAATCTGATTTAACTCAATCCCCATCCTCATGAGATTATATTACAACAGTTGGAATAACTGCACACTCAAAACACTGATTTCATTTACACCCATTGGATATTGTATAACTGCTATCAATACTGTCCTTTTTGCAGTGATTAGAATTATTTGTCTGTTCCCAAACAAATTAGAACATTAGAACATAATTCACATGACAACAAGCATTAAACCTGTAGTTCCCTCTTAGTGCTCCTATCATAATTTTATTTTACTTAATTTGTCAAGTTCATAACTATCACTTGAAACTTGCTGACAAGGAACCTGATAACACATCATATCAAATTCCCTTTTACAACTGTTTCCTAGGAAACACAGACATAAAAATGGGCCATGCACAATGGAATGAAATCAAACAAATTAAAATAAACCTTAAAGAAATTCCACTAATCACAAAACCTTTGTTTTGCATAAATTCATGCAAAGACAGGGATAATGAATCTTACAGTATGAGAATCGTTAGCAACACAATGCTGCAGCCCCTGCTTGCTTTGGCCCTGATCCACCAAAGCACTTCAGCATATACATAACTTTAAACACATGAGATAACCCAAGTCAGCAGAATGAGTCATGCTTAAGGTTATTCATGAATTTAAGAACTGCATAAGAGGTGGCTTTGCTTCCAGAGACTCACTAGCTATCAAAGAGAGCATATACAAAGAGAGTCTACAGATTGTAGACTACACATACATCTGTGGAAGCCATGCTAACGAATGATAAGAACACATAAAACACTCAAGTCTTCACACACCGTAAGTTATGACTTCTGATTATTTAAAATTACAAGAAGATAATTAAATAAAGGTAGGAAGACATTAATTTTGAGTAATCTGTTTTCATAGAGTATAAGTTTTATTTCATATAAAAACTGCATACTGATTAAAAGAAGAAAAAATATTTCTTGTTGCCCTTTCGGATTTTTTCCATAGATTTGGAGTGACTTTACAGCAACACAGCAGATCATCTGACAACGGAACTGTGCTGAGATTTACAGCCACCTTGCTGATTTTTTTCTGCCCATTCAGTTAAGAATTTTTTTTAGTTGTCAAGCAACTACATTCCCACATTCCTCCTCCTTTTTATTGTCACCATTATGATAAAGATAGGTATGTAGATTTTTGCTTGCATTCAAGATGTGGTATGTTGAATTTATATAGCAGAACTATCAAATGCAAATATTGCGCTGGCAAATGAATTTTTTCTCTATATACTCAATACCATGTTAATTCTATCACACTTTGGATAATTGCTGGATTAAAAAAACGATTTGATTACATATTATTTTCACAATGCTATTCTTTTTTCTACATCTAGGTAGGTGTCATGGATATGTCATGGATATGTAAATGTCATGGATAAAAAAGGAATCTCCATTGGGGCATTTATTCCATATTGTACACCCCATAATCTTTTCTGTCTTTAATACATCTGGTGCTAACAATGTCCTACTAGTTGATAATGAAACCTAGTGCCTACATCACACATTAAATGATTTCAGATTTCAAGTTACTTTGTAAATGAGACTTTTGTCTCATTTCTACAGACAAGAGCATTGAAGTAGAAAGACGTTACTTATCAGGACTGGCTGTTCCCCATAGATCTACTGTGAGTTATTTTAATTTCCTAGATTTTTCAGGGAGCTCATGATGTTGCTGTGATGGATGTTTCACTTGGCCTAGTCACAGTAAAGAACAGATAAAATTTAAATAAGGTTTGCTATGGGAAAGATATCTAATGAAAATTAAAAATGGGTTTCAAATGCTGCTAGAAATCTAGAATTTTTAATTTAAATACTTAGATTTCAAGATACAAATCTTAAAAAAGGAGGAATTTTCCTAAACTATTTGGATATTTTTATACTCTTTTGTCTTTTCCGACCTAGAAAAATCCATCTAAAAAGTACTCAGACAATCCCCTTTTTTCTGAAACTTTTCCATCATTAATAGAAAATGTGGGAAATTTTAGTCACAACTGCATAGGCTCATGAGATTTCACAAACAGATACTAAGAAGTTGATATGAAACTGCTTTTCTTGTAATAGATGCCTGACACTGGAGTTCAACCCAAGTTGCAGGAGAGCTTGGTAACTCTGGTAGTATAAATTATTAGTGAGTTACTTTTCCTCCCTCCACTTTTGATAAAGGTTATACTTATAAATGGAATACTGGGTCAATTTTATAGTATTTAGACTCAAATCAGATATTCATAACATGAAGGAAACCACAAAAATACTGCTACTCTTTGTAACTGTGGGCATCATTTCTAAATGGTTGAAAGGGATGCACAGGCAAGTGTTCTTCTACACTGCAGTTGCAGTGTTTGCTAACTAATGGTTTAGGGTGAGAATTTCAAACTCTGTCCTAATAGAAGTCAAAAGGAATTCTTGCTAGCAGTAAGGAGCACCTTGGGAGAGCCTGATTTTATTATTTCATAGGGTCTCTTCTATCCTTGAAATTTATTTAAGCTTCCATAGTCATTCTTGGAACTCTTCTATAAACCAGGAGTATCTTATGCCCTTACATCTTTAGACTTGCACCAGTTATTTTCCTGTTCTTAAAACTGAGCTCTCTCTCCAGTTTGTTGCTCTAAGGCAGTGTCTCCGTTACTTTTAATGGGGAATTTCTGCAGAACTCACTCAACTTCTGCACACAGTCAATACAGACTTTACAATATACACTAAACAAATGCTTGAAATATCCTTGATATTAGTAGGTGGAAACAGCAGGTTAACTGAAGACTCAACTGGGGCAAAGCTGTAGCTGCTAAAATAGAGGGACATGCTTTATATAGGAAGATTAAACTCTTCTACTTCAGTTAGGAACAGGCCTCTTCACATCTGTATGTGGGTATCACTGTATTACAGCAAAAGTTACTCATGCTCAGAGGTAATTTTGTGTTGAGAAATATGCCAAAATCATTATGCATAGGCTTGAAACATTCTGGTACAGAATCTGGAAAAGTGCAAAATTAACCCCAGCTGTGTATAGGATTTGATACAAACCAGCTATCTCCTACCGAGGACTAAAGCTTTTCTTCTGGCACACTGGCTTTGGATCTCTTTCTAGCTTAACAGTGAATGTCAAATTCTAGTGACTACATACTGTAATATTATCCCACACATTGGTGCCCAGCTGGTCAAAAGAACTGTGTTAGGAGGTTCGAAATAATGTTAATAACTCTGTGTACACTTGTGCCTCTGTAAACCTTACCACAAGTTTTCTGGGGGGTTGTTTGTTTGTTTTTGTTTCATTTTCCATGGGGATAGCAACAACCACGATGCCTAGGGCTCGTGCTGCAGATTTTGGCTTTTTTTGGGAAAATTATTTTTTACTAAAATTTCTGTGAGACTTCTTTCCTCCTCCTTTCCTTCCTCTTTACCACATGTAGTAGTTGCCTTTTGTCACCCAGGTCCAGTGGCTTCCCAACCTTTCTGTGAGTTTTGCAGGTGACTGATGTGGCTGTCCAAAACTGACAGGAGCATTAATAAAGCTGAAGAAACAACTGAGACCACTACAGAAGAACCAGCTCTGTTTATTTCTACTGATAGGCTCTTGTCTTCTTCATACAACCTCTAAGAGAATCCCAAACACTGTAGAGTCATCAGAAATCTCACCAGGCAAAATGTAGCTTCTATCAAATCAAAGCACTAAAATTACCCTGATTTGTTCTTTTTGAATAACCAGTGCTCCTTGCAACTCTTTTGTTGCTTAATCTCTTTTTTTTTCTCTCCTATGGCATGGACCTTGGGCATTAAGCTAGTAACAGCTTAATGAGAGTGATACATGGTAACAGTCTGAGCAAGTCAAAAATTCTTAAATTACCAAAGAAAAAAATATAATTAAATCTCCCTAAAGGTTACTGATTTCTAATTTTATGTACAAAGAGGAGGGGTGGAGGGGAAGTTTCTGCTTTTCCCTTAATTCTGCCATATTGTCTGATTCACAGCCGGAGACAAACTGAAATGGCCATCTGGTTGATGTGCATACAAAAGGAGTGGTTTGCCAGACAAAGAAAGTACCTTTTATTATACAAAGAAATACATGTTCTCATAGTAGATTTGCCAGTCTTTTGACTCTGGTGGAGCTGCAGGTAAGTAGCAGTAGGATCTACCTATTACCCAGATGTAGCAGCTGCTGTCAAAATCGTAATGCAACTGCAAAATGCACTGAGAGCAATATGGTACATTCATGGCATGAAATATACCACAGATATCCTGAATATCTTCAGTCTCTGCTTCCGAATCTAGATGGGCCATTCTGAGTTCATTAATTTAGTCCTATCACAGGACTGCGTATTCAAATAAGAGTACACGCATGATTACAAAGCATGCCACTTTGAAAATGGACCTTTCTAATCAGGGTTGTGGTTGCAATGCTTATAGTATCAAATATGTGAGCATTCTTGTGGGCATCTAGTCCCATCGACAGAATGTAGCTCTCTGCCTTTTGTGACCATAATTTTGTGTCCGCAGGTAAACAAGAAAAAAAAAAAGCACATGAAAACATGCACATATCAGCTTTTGCAATCTTAATCCAAACACCCCAGTAACTCCAAATGGCCTCAGCCTTCTCATTTGATTTACTCTATATTCCTATTCATTCTCCTGATCCACACATATCCTCTTGTCATATTATTCAAAATGTCCCAGAAACTTTTTAAAATAAAAATTCACATTAGATTGTTGTGATAGTCATTCTCCTTTCCTGGTGACAGCAGATCAGACAAGGATGAGAAGTTTACTCTAATTCACCAGATCTCTGTTACATTTGCAAATTACTTTTTCCTATCTATGAGATACTTTCAGTAGATGAAAAATGTTGTTTTGTATGAAACCTTGGCATTGTTCTTCAATGCCAGTCCTTTATTTCAATTTTTTCCTATTCTCCATTGAAACTTTCTGCTCTTTGTACTGGACTCTACTGACCAGTTCTGCTGGGAATATTTCATAGTCTTTGCTGCAGTGATGACCACGGAGGTACAATATCCCATTTCCCCATAATGCTGTTCAGGAAACTGAAAGGGAATTTGCCCAGAACTGTCAGTGAAGGAGAGTTCATTCCCTTAAGTGGTTTGTTTGATGTTCTCCTCCTGCTAATTTCTTTCACTTTAAAATCATTTCTAAAAAAATCATTCAAGCAATAAGGTTAATTATTATTGAATGGCCTACCTGGAATTGAGAGCAAAGAGCTAGAACAGGTAAACAAGCAAACAAGCAAACCAAAAAGGGAGGTAAGAAATGATCCTGGGTTTCTGGACATAGCTGGGAAGTTCAGTTCGCTGATAGGTGGCAGGCATGACAATACTAGTAAATGTCCTCCAGGCAATGTTGCTAAATTCAAAAATTCTATATTTCTCCTACAGAAAGCAAAACCTTTTATTATTATTATTATTATTATTATTATTATTATTATTATTATTATTATTATTAATTAAGTATTCCCTCCATCAGTATGTAAAAATAATACCTGCAGTAGATGGGGTAAAGGTGGTTTAATTTCAGACAGTGTTTGTAGTGTATTTATGTACTCATAGTTTAAGGTCATATCAAAGCAAGAGACAACCAAGTTTAATGTTGATCACACAGAATCCAGGAGTGTAATTGCAGCAAAAATATTCTAATATGATTTTACAGGTTCAATACATTATTTTGAAATAAATGTGCACAGAGGATGTCTTGAAAGATGTTACTGAATTGTAAGTGTCAGTCATGCAGGAAGTAGAGATTTAAAAGCAGTCTTGAATTCACAGGTCCATGACATGGAGTCCCTATTTGGATTATGACAAAAGAACATTCAAGGACAAAAGCATTTCTGGCCCTAAATTTCCCCTCACTTCATTCAATTATCTAGAAACCCATCCTTTTTACCTTCTCATAATATATGACACTAAATTTCTACGCATTAAGTGAAATTTCACTCTATCAGGGAAAGACACCTAACTTTCTGAGCCATGCAGTGGCATATTTTTGGCCTGACATTCTCTCACTTGATCTAGTGAGAATGTCTATTGAAACCTGCCGCTTACTATGTGACATGCATTATGTCCCGCGTTAAACAAAAACTAAAGCTATTCATTATATCAAAAATAATCCCTGAAGGAGAAAAGAGAACTCAGAACAAGAATTCTGCAGTGCAGACTGAGTCTTGTCAGCAGCACTGTCCAGCCTGACTTAGCTTTCATTACAAGAGGAGCAAAGCAGACTTTCCTGTTGCACCATTGGAATATTATGGATCAGAGTGAGAAGCAAATACCAAATGAGAAGAAGTTTCCAAAGAAGGAGAGGTTTCCCAAGAAAGCAAACCACTGCAGTTTAGGTGCAACTTGCAGAGTTGGCAAGTCCAACTGTTATTATCAGTGGCAAGTTCACTAATTTTTCAGAATACCTCAGCTGCAAAACTTTAAAGTCCAAATGCATCAGTTGCTCACCACAAAGATTGGTTGCAATAATAACAATGTCAAATGTTCAGATGTTTTGACAATAAGGTTCATGCAAGATCCTCATGCTTATAGTATTATGGAGTATTTGTGAGTATTTTACACTGTTTTACAGTAATACTGTCTTGGAAACTGCACCAGTGAAAATACCCATGCTCAGAGACATTTCCCCAGGATGAGCTGGACAGCAGAACAATACAGACAGCTGTGAAAGGTTCAGATATGGGAGAAATTGCTAGTATAGCTGGTCTGCTGGCCCCTGTTACATTCCAGTAAAATTCAGTGCAGGATCTTGAAGTATTTTAATTCAAACTCAAAAATCAATAGAGAGAGCAGAAACCACCAGGAGTTTAGCTCTGTAACTCCATCTTCCTCCTCCTAGCAGCATCTCTATGTTACTCAGACCAAACTTTTGCCATTTCCCAGAAAACTGGAATCACAAAATACCATTCTACCTGGTGAAAACAATGAACTTAATTAGGTCATTTCTGTCCCGCACTTTAGTGTCTTCGAAATAGAGAATGTATATTGAATTCACATTTGTAGAGAGGGAAAAGGTAGCTAATGCACGGGCAGCATAGTATTTATTTTGCAGGCATAAAAGTGTAACCCACTAAAATCAGCTGAATGTGTAAAACCAGTCAGATGGAATAGGAAGCTGGAGTTTAAAACGTGACCCATTCTCCCCATCCCAGCAGAAAATAAAAATGAATTACCTTTTATAATGGTCTGTTGTGCAGAGATGTAAGTGCCAGGGGCTTATCCAGAACCCGTGAGTTCAACAAAACGCCTCACTGCCATTAACAGACTTTGAACCAGGCCAAGAGGGTCTCTAGGATATCTCAGGAGTAATGAGGATAAAAACGAGTAGCTGGCAAGGCTAAGGGCGACAGGGACATTTTAAAATGTGGCGATAGAAAACCAAGCATGCAAGTAAGCAAACCAAGAAAGACAGTGGCCATCTGCCACCCGGAGTGAAGACGCAGCCGTCAATGCACTTCTGTTCCCGACACAGGCCCACGGTGGCTCCCGGAGAGCTCCTCCGGCACCTTCAGGCATGTCCTTCCCTCTCCAGCCTGTCCATAGAGCTCCAGGGCAGCCTGGAAGCCCTTGAGTGGGGGATTTAAAAGAGTGGCAAGATATAATAATTTAACATTTCCTTAAAAAAAAGGACCTGGACAAGTTAAGATGGCAGTATACAGAAAAAAAGGGATATGCTTCTTCAGCACCCCATGCAATGAAGCTCCCCTAGTCCTTGACTGTCCCTACAGTCACATCGATGACTAAAAATGATCACAAGTTGCCTCCTCGTCCGAGCGAGGGATGGAATTTGGCAGGGTGCTCCCTTTGGCAGGAGCAGAAGCAACGAGGTCAGAGCCGTCACCAGGAGCAGCCGGTGGCAGGGAGCTCTGGCCCCGGCCATCGGCTCCTTTAAGAGTCTGAGCCACCGTGTCCAAAACTGGACCGGCCACAGCGGAAACCTTGCAGAATTGGGCCCTTAATGGTCGCCCTTGAGAAGCAGCTGTGGCAAAAAAGGTACGCTCAAATACTAAGATAGCAGAATACTGTCCAAATATACTGAAGATACTCACGCAAAATGGGGATACAAAAATCACCATAATTAGCTGTAGATACAGAATTTTTAGCCTAAGTGGGAAAACCCAGCATTTAATACACAGCTCTAGGTTCATTTGCAGCCCTATAATCACTGTCAGCTAATGCCTGATAAACCCTGCCTAAATTGGAATTTTATTATATCTATTTTATTATATATCTATATTTACCCCGATGAAAGTTGGACAAACTTGTCCAAAAGACTAGGGGTCCATTTTATGTGCTTGGGTGTCCAAGCACCTGCCAGCTGTTTGTCCCTTGAATTGAGGACATCATGTTTTCAATTTCCTTCAATAAAGCTATGAATCTGGCAATTTGCTGGCCTGCTTCAGCTAAACAGAAAGGACAATTTGAGAAAGATCATAGTTCAGGCTCAGTCAGACGGAAACGATTGAAAACAGAGAGCTGGCCGCTATGTTTCCCCAATGCAGCTTGCTGTCGCAGTTTGACTGACAAACTGACTTTTTTGAGGTGCTCATGCCCATTTCAGTCAGAGTTTATTGAAGGTGATTTTGATCTTCTCCATGAGGCCACAGCAGCGGCCATGCCATCTGTCACCTTGATTGCATCGTGGATTCTCTGGAGAGAGCGCGATGGCTCCTGATCATTTACAGATTGTGCTGCTTTCGCCTCCATAAGGACCACATGCACAGAGCCAGATGGTGAACATACACGCTTATTATAAGTCTTTATCTCTGTGCAGGAAGGAGAGGCACCATTAGATCTCCCTCAGGAACTCCGCTCCTCTCTACCATCATGCTGCTCTTCAGCAAATACAGTCTTCTTCAGCTGTCATCAGCCTACCTCCGAAAATTAAAAAAATAAACAATAATTCCATCAGCGCCGGCACGAGATGCGCAGACACCGCAGCAAAGCAGCCCTCCCCCCGGCCCCTGCGCGCACACGCGGGCTCCTCCGCCTGTCACTGCTAGGTGGGAACAAGTTTGTTTGCAAAACGACAGTTCCCGTGCAATTAGGATAGGCTTCTTTGTGCAAATGAAACAATGTCACCCCGCTTATTCTTGGCACATTTTTAAATTCAATGCGTGCTTTCTTAAAAAAAAAAAGGGGAAATGCAGAGCCTGAGCTTGCAATTGCTATTTCCAAAAGGCAGCTTTGTGTCTGTGCCTGCGTGTCTCAAACGGCTCCTGTCAGCCATCCATTATGGGATGCCGGTTGCTACGGGCTGCGGGGTTGAATTACAGCCCTCGCCACCCTGCGCAGGGCCGGGCCGCGGCCAGGGCCGGGGAGAGACGCTTGCACCATGGGCTCGGCAGGACTTGGGGCTACCGAGTCCCCTCTGAAAGCCAGGACGCACAGTCGGGGCGTGCAGAGGGAGCAGGACACGTTTGCAGCCGGCGCTGAGCACACAAGCGCATCCCAAAGCGCTTAATGCGCCAGCCTTGATGCAAGCTGGCGGATTGCACAGGTTGAGCGTTTCCCTTTCAGAGTTCAGCTTCTTTTTTTTGCTGTCCTTGCAAAGCACTTATTTGGTGACAATACTGTGTTTTCACTTGATAGTTAGCATGTCCTCCTTTAAGGAACTGCAATTATTAAATCTTAAAATCTTAACGGTAAAACCATCTCAGACACACGCTTGAGCTTTGCCAAGTACAGAGCATCCTTCAGAGTGAAAACCTGGCCCACTTCCAGCCACAGTGTCTTTCCCGAAACACATGGAGATTAATTTGTTTGTATCTTTTGCAAAAGCGCCTCTTTTGTGAAGCCTGGATGTCAGGGAGCTGCAATTCAGCCGGAGACCGACACCTGCAGAAACACTAAGGAAACTTGCTAAGGCTACCGGCACCAAAATGGAAAAAAAAAAAAGACTGAAGCTGAAAAAAATACACCAGGAAAGAGAACATTTGGGGCTTTTGTTAAGAAATGGGTAATAGTCTAAGATAACACCAGTGATGCTGATTTTTCCCTTGCTCTATTTCTTTAGGGGCAAAACCAGGATTCATATCAAAAGTGCCTATGATTTCTCCCTTATACTTGGTGGTTGAAAACTACAGCTAACAAATAACTTCTACAACCAAAAAAAACCTCAATTTCATTTACTACTCATTTCTCCCTGTCTTCAAATTGTGTGGGAGAAAAGCGCATGTTTTCATATAAAAATACTAGATTTCTCCACAGGTAAAAACAGTTTAAAATCTGGTTTGGGCAGCTCTCATAGATGATAGTGAATCTGTTTTCTTCTACTTACCAGCTTACAGCTTTCTACATCAAATAGTATCTTTTAATTTTGTCAAAAAGCCAGCATTAAAAATTTCACAGCCTTCCTCCCCACAGTTTATATTTCAGATTCTGGATGCTGTGGAACGAAAAGGAAAAAAAAATGAACTGCTCCCCACAAACTAAATCAAGTTTTCAAATACAAAATTAAATAAGGAAAAACATGCACATTTGTTTACTGTATACTAATATCGCAGACGTGTAACAAGATATTTTATTAGTCATTTTGTAGTTCTGCGTAGGCTATTAGCCAAGGTTGGTGTTTTATATACATTTTGTGAATTTGCATTTCCTCTAGAAAGTGTAAGATCTCTAAGTGATACTTAAAAGTGCAGTATTCGCTAAAATCCTTCTCATAACTAGCATTTTTTTTTCTGTCCTCTTTTGTCTTGATTTGTCCATCCCTCTATCCCTTCCCAAATTAGGCTCGCATGTGGCTATCATATATCCCCTCTGTGGATAGAATTATATATTGTGTTCAAAACCTCTGATTAATCTGATTAAGCTAGTGAGTGACTAATCCTTTAATCTCCTCAAGAGCACTGTTATGTCTGCTGTGTGTCAGATTTGTAACTAATAATCAGTTAAGTAAATGCTAAAAGTTAAACAAAAACTGTTTCGGACCTATTTCAGAGCCTGTTTCTTGCGAGTGACTTTTATAGTTAAAACTGCATGGAGAACACGATTGAAAATCTGAAATTGTCTGTGATGGCAGTTCTGCCACTGCGTGCGTATGAGCACGTCAGTCACCAAGGACCAACTTTCTATTGCTACCTCCTTCTTAAGAGATTTATTATAAATGAACAGATAGCTTCCCCTTTACTTTCATTATTTCTTTCACTGTGGAAAGCAAAGTATGTTTTTTATATACATGTAATTTAGAAATAAAGTTCTGCTGCCAATTCATTTCCAACTGTTTGCTTTATCCTTGCTTTTCATTAGGCTCTGAGATCATTGCACAGCCTCTACCTGAGCAAACAGGGCGCATTTACAAAGCTGCACTACGAGAAAAATGTATTTTACCTTACTAAAAAGAGACTGTGTGTGGAAAGGGAATTTGGGGCAGGGAAAGGAAAATGTGCAATCTTTGTAGAAAAAAAAATGTGTAGACCTATTGCTGGCAGATGCAAAAGCATCGAGTCAATATGGTAACAAGGATCAATATGCCCTCAGGCGAGATATGATTATGACAATGCTGAATGCATGTATAAATTTACCACTCCAACTAGCTGCTTAGGAATAAAATAAATTCAAAGCAACCGTGAAGGGAGGGAGAAATCGTCAAGCTGGCACCTGTCTCAAGGGCCTTAGGGAGATGCTCCCATGAGTGGTACCTCAAGAGGAGCCCACGCTCACCAATAACCTTCCCTGCACCACACAGGCCTCAGGTCCCACAGAAAATACCCACGGCGGATGCACAGGATGCCTTCAGCCCTGAGTTTCATGGGGTCTACCCAGCCATGGGAATACATTTCCCTTAGTGTTTTAGGTTTGCAAATAATTTTGCATGGACCATACTTGACTTTCTGTGAGGGAAGCACCCTCATGGAAGAAGAAGATACTCCTGCATTGTGGAAGGGAGCAGAATATTTTGCAGAATGGCTCTTTTCAGGCATTATCCTCCTGGAGGGCTGCACTGACATGCAGGTGAGGATTGGCAGAGGGAGGAAAAACAGCGGTGCAGTGACCTTCTTTGCCCACCTTGTGGGGGACACAAACAGAGCCTGACCACAACTCATGAGTCTGAAGATGTAATGTAGGTTTATAAACACCTAAATACAGTGACTTCTCAAGGAAACCTGGGACAAAGGACATCCATTAATCACTGCTATGCATATAGGCAAAACAATATAGTACAATATGATTTATAATAAAATGTTTGAATGTTTTTATTTTGCCTCTACTAAGAAAGGAGGCCAGGGAAACATAAGAAATAGCTAAGTAAAAAAGAGAGGAAGCACAATAGGTTTTAGGCCAGATTCCTCTTTGGATGCACAAGCTGCTCTCCCACAGATTTCAATGACAGCCACATTGACAGCAGTGGGACTCAGGCAGATTCATCCAAGGGCATAATTTGGCCCATAATGTACGAGGTTTGTCCAGCTTGCGAAAGCAGCAAGCAGCATATTACAAACACAGCCTCTGTGCAGCTTGGTGAGGGCTTAAAACCCTTGGTGACATCTTCTGCACATCTAAAATGTATTTGATAAAAAAAAGCAGAGGCTGATTGAATCGATACCTGTTGAAAAAAAGGAGACCTGCTAAAAGAGTTAGAAGTTTCCTGCAACAAGGTTTTACGTTTAACAGTTTTCTACTTGAATAGCCAAACAACCCTCCTTTTATTGCCAATCTTGGGCTACGGCGCATCCGTCTGGGAGCGCTGGCTGTTTCGTGCCCTTGTTTCTTAAGCCTGTCTTTGCAAACGTTTCCTACCTCCGCTTGCAGCTATTTCTTTTCACCCGGACGACGGTAATGGCTTATGTAATTATGGCTTTGTACACGAGCTGAACTCCCCGTGGATGTTTACACTCTTATTATCTTTAACCCCCGGCACCCCTGCCCGTGACCCTCACCCCGGGCTCGGTGGGGGACCGGCTGCCGGCTGCTGCAGAGCGGAGCGGGGTGGCTGCGCGGGGCCTGGCAGCTGACGGAGCTCATTAACCCTCGCGGAGCAAGGCTGTCAAGGACAGCGGAGGCACCGAGAGGTCCTCTCCTCCGGCGCGGCGGCACCAGGCACCGTCTGCGGCCACCCTGCAGAAGGGATTCCCCGAAAACCCCTGCTCCGCCATCCAGCTCCTGGGGCT
This sequence comes from Crypturellus tataupa, assembly GCA_034781795.1. Taxonomy (NCBI): domain Eukaryota; kingdom Metazoa; phylum Chordata; class Aves; order Tinamiformes; family Tinamidae; genus Crypturellus; species Crypturellus tataupa. Next base: position 294,388 of record JAWLRI010000818.1, on the reverse strand, counting down.
GCGACTTCTCTGTGCTTTGTGAAGGGATCCCATGTTCTGCTGGGATGATACTGACAGCTTTTTTTTTTTTTTATGTTTACTCATTTTTATATTGTGGTGATTATTTAGTAGCTCCCACAAATTTAATTTCCGCCCTTTTCGCTGCCCAGATGCACTGGACAAGATATTCAAGAGGCTATTTCTGCCTTAAACTGCTCACCCCAGGGGTGAGAATTAGGAATGATATCTGCCTTCTGCTTCTCCCCCATCTCTCCCTTCCACACACCCTCAACGTGTGGTCCCCTGCAAGCCATGTGATGGAGATGGTGGTAGAAGGACATAATGTCCCCACAAGGCAGAGACAACTCTGCTTTCTGGTTGATGTGGTGCTCAGGAAGGTGAGCAAAGCCTGGTTCTTCTAACAGGCAAGAAAAAGGCTGACATCAGGAAGGACTGATCCTCCAGGCTGAGCTGGCTGAGTTGAAATGTCAGGGTGAAGAAAAATTGGTCTAAGTAAAACATATCATATATGAAAACAAAAAGAATATTTCAAGTCTTCCAGAAGTTTTTGCTTGATGCAGTTATGTGTTTAATTTCATCCTGAGATTCTTACGGCATTTTCAACCATATTGCCCTTGTTTTATTTAAATCAACTTTTATACAAAAAAAAAAAAAAAAAAAAGATGACCAAACAAAAAAACAAAGCCAAAAAGTTACAGTGAAAGATTTGTGAGTTCTTTTAATCCCAAGCCTCTTCTGAACAACCAAATGGAGTCGTCAATTCCCACCCAGTATCACGAATCATCGCAGTTTGCCTAAAGCAGTAGTTTACTCTCCATAAAGAAGTGGCGGTTCCTACTGTGTGCCCAGGGGAAGGTGCAGGACAGGAACGCAGGAATGCAGGCAGGAACGAGACCTCGCTGCAGGAGCGGGCACCGAGGTGTGGGTGCTTGGCTCAAAGAATGGGCAAGGATCTGAACAACATTCATTTCCTTTTGTTTCCCTTAAAAAAGACTTTCCCTTTCCCTAATAAGTGGCTGCTCCATCCCATCTTGCTCCATCACATACCTAGGTGTCCCTCAAACCGTCTGCAGCCTTGGCTATGCCTTTGAAAAGAGACTAAGGAAAAGTTCAAAAACAAATAATGACAACCAGGGGCTCATTACTGGGTATGAGTGAAACACGAAGCCTAGGACTATTATTTACCTCAGAAATTGAACAGCCACAGGAGGTATGATAAACCATCTGTAAAATTTTTCAGAATTAATTTGAGATGTTAGTCCAATTTCTCCTGCTCATATTAAACTCTGAGCTGAGTGGAGATTTTCTCTCCTAGGAAAAAGCATCAAGAATAAAATGTGGAAGAAAACCAGAACCCAGATTGTTAAGAACTGACCTGCTTACTGAGACTATTTTTGGTCCCCTTGAACTTCTGGTATTCAGTCACAATTTATTTTCTAGTGTGTTTCTATGTCTTTCTCTCTATTAGTGTGCCTGTTCTAGCAAGCATCTTTTTTGCTAAACTCTGGGATACAAACTGAATGCTACTTTGTACATTGACTACATAAGCCACAAGCAAAATATATTAAGCAAGTGATCACAGAAGCAAAACTTGAAGCGACTTCAGGACCAGGATTTCACCAGATTTTGCTCTCATCCACATGGGGAAACAAGATTCAAAACCAATAAAGAAACCAAGGAAAACCAGGTGTCATTCGGACATCACTGAGGCTTGGGATTCATGAATGTCACCAGAAAGTGATGTCTACCAAAGCACTATACCCTGCCTCCCCGTTTATTTTTTTTTTCCCCTGCTGTTAAGGATATAAATGACTTCTTTGCATGAAAAGAACCTGTTAATGAAATTTTGGGTAGTCTACACATTTCCTGTTCTGTTCAAAGCAAAAACAACTCCACTGCAGCTCCAGTGAGAATGAAGTAATCAAAATGTCTCAAAATGTAGCAACAAAATTGACTCATTTGAGTAATATTAAATGTGCAATGGAAAATGTCTTAGATCAAAGAAATAAATACACTTCAGTGTCCTCTACAAAACTAGGAAATCAGATCATATCTTTAATCTAGATCATAGTTAATTTAATTTTTTTTATTGTGATTGCCCTAGTACTCTTCCTTCTACTTTTAGGTAATTCTAACTCAGAACTGTGATGAATTTCTCTTCTCCTCAGATTCAGGAATGAAGTATGCATTCCAGTTTCACATGGATATGTAGACAGGGCCTGACAAACTGTCTTGAGAGGAATCCAGATGCAATAGGCACAGAATTTTTCTTTCACTGGAATTAATATTCATGTCTTTAGGTTACTCTATTCATCCCATTCTCTAAAGAGAACAAATATCCATCACCGTTGCAGTAGAGCTGATTTATTTTCCTATGGCAGAGCTTGTGTTTTAATTGCAAGAAAGTTCTACAGCAGCATTTCCTGGAGCTCCTGACTCCATCAGGCTCTTTGCTCCTTTTTGAAATGCTCTATTTTTCCACTTGTCTTGCTTCTCTAAAGGTAACAACTGTGTTTTTTCTCTATACTAAACACTAGTTTAGTACAAGAGCACTAAAGGGAGAGCAATAACTGCCATGTTTTGTGTTAATACATCCATATGGGCACTACAACTTTAACATTAAGGCCTTTCTTTACAGAGTTTGATCCTTGCCCCATGAGTCAAACTCTTATCTGTCATGGGACTTGTTGTAAGTAATGGTCATTTGTTTTTCATAATTATCTTGAATAAACACAATTAGTTCCACATTCTGCTGTTTTCTTCCTAAGGCATCTGTAAACATTCTGTACTATCCTAGCAAATAGCTTTTGGCAGTCATTAAAAAAAAAAACCCAAAGCAAAATGGTTCTCAGTGGATCCTTTTAATTTATTCTAAGGAGCATGCCCAGAGGAGTAATGAGACCTACTAGACAATAATGGCAAAGGGATATTATCTTTCACTTAGTTAACCATCGTAACCCACTTTGAACTATCTCCAATCACTGTCCTCATGTGGTTAAATTAGAACACAGACTCCAGAGTTTTCACTTCAGGGTTTCTCCCAAAAGCCAACCCAATGTCTTTGGTATAGAAATAATGTAGGCGTCACATGTCCATTCTTGTATTTAAAAAGATATTCAACAGAGTTAGCCAAATGTGCTGCTAAAACAAAGAGAAAGGAGTGCAGGAATTTTCCAAAGAACCAGGCATGTAAAATCTGTTTTTTGTTTTTTGTTTTTTTCTTGAGGCTACTGATCCTCTCTTAAACACCAGGCAATTTACTTGTCCTTTCTGTGCCTCATTTTCTGTGACATAAGGACTGCTAGCATTTGTTCACTTGCATGATTGTCTTTGGATTGAAGCACTGTAAATTCATAGTTTTACCATCCCTTATGTAACAGTTCTTAGGGGCACCATGTTGCCTATGTTATTTTGTATGGTTAAGAGACTAGAATAATATTTCCCCAAAGCAACAGACCCCTTTTTTATGTGGTACATTAGAAAAGGAGAAAATCGGTACTCAACACATTAAAAATGAAAAGCTTTGCCAAAAAAGAGCTTATTAAAGGAGGAGGAAGAAGCACTGCAATCATTGTTCTAGCAAGCAGGCAGTTAAAGTAGGGAGAAAGTGTCAATTGGTAAAATTAGCTAAAAAGTTACTCTGAGTTTTTGCCCTACATTTGGACTATCAAAACTGAGGCAAACTTTTCAAAGCAAATTGCTGAGGATTGCCAAGTTAACAAGCTGTTCTGTGCTGCAAGGGACATATTTATGGACATACTTTCAACAAGACGTACCTAGTGCTACCAAGCTGTGCTGTACTAAAGAGCAGTAAGTATCAGATAAACTGATTTTTTTTTTAATAAAAGATTTCACACATGAAAATTATTAAACGCAGCTCAAATTTTCCCAAGTATACAAACTAGCCCTACCCCCCCCAAACCTGCTCTTCTTTTGCACTACAATATTGTCTAAACAAAGCGAGAAAAGCCAGAAAATTCAAAGTTAAGACGGCTATCCTGATGAATTTCATAATCTATGCACTTGTGAAGAAGCACTGTAAAGTTAATTATGGATGCATATCAGGAGGAATCCTTATTTTAGTGGGGTTATGTGTGCCGCCTTTTAAGTCGTTTCAGAGTATGTTTTTTGAATCCATCATTTTCTTGCTCCTTAGGAGCAGTATTTTTAAGTAATTTCACAACCTTTGCTCCAGAAAAAAAAACACACTCCCAAGCAACTGCAGCCTACAAAACAAGCAAAGCTAATATGTCAGGGGTGCATACCAAGGCGCGAGGCCCTTTTCTAGTCTTTTTTTTTTTTTTTTTTTTTTGAAAAGAGCAGTAACCGCCACGGCAATTCTCTGCCTACAGTCTTCAGAACCAAGACCAATCACATGCATACAAAGGGCCAAATGCACTGAGTTCCTCTGAGTTTCCAGGTAGAAAGGTGCAAGCTGCACACCCAGGACTGTGTTACACGTCCAGGTTTGTCTGTGCACTCCTTGCCTGCAGGAAGAACCCGTTGACAGAAGGGAAAGGGAATGAACCCCCCTCCCGAGGGCTGGGCACATACCCCTGGAGGACACTCAGTGACCACTCCTTGTCCTCGCCAGCGCACGGGCGGTGACACACCGCCGGGCAGAGGGGAGCTTCATGGTCCACCAGCAAGCACAGCTGCGAAACAACAGGGTGTTTACCTCATTGGTGCTCACTGGCTCGACTTAGTAACGTTGTTGTGAATCGGGGAGGATTTGTACTGAGGAGCTTGTGTCAAAGCTAGCTCATGTTTTGGGTCTACCCATTGTATTTATGCTATAAGCTTACTTTTCTCTGGTATGTGTCCTGTCACAGCCATTTTTCCCACTGTATTTTCCTCTCTTGGCAGAGACCTATTTCCTGAAGCAGGGGTCCTCTGAGTGTCTTGCAATATCTTCCACTAAAGCACAGGAATTTAAACTTCCATTCTGTTAAGTTAGAAGAAGAAAACTTATCCCAACCAGAAGCCCTGTCCTTCATGAGCAAGAAACTCTGAGGTTTTAAAAATACTGTGAGCAGTTTATTTTCTTTTCCCATAGCTCTTTTTCTTTTGTGTAACTTTAGGTATGTTTCTGAGGAGATATTTTCTCCTAAGTCAAATATACAGTGTCATATATAACATATACGTTTATCTTCATTTATCCTTTTTATCAGTTAAAGAAATTCTATTCTGTACACCTTCTTATTTCTGAAAGAAATATATACTCATTAATTTTTTTTTTGTTCTTCACCAAGTATGAAGTTTTTTTTTCTGTTGAGTTAAATGACAAAGTTTCTGATGGCTTGAACCAGGGGCAAAATAGGAGTTTGAATTACAGAAGCACAACCAGAATTTTACATTCAGCATAAAAAAGAACAAAAACAATCAACAACAACAACACCAAAAACACAAACAAAAAACCCAGAACACTGCAGAACATTTTCTCACTTTCCTTCTAGACTCCTACTGTTTTCAAAAATGATTTAAAATTTACCTTCAAGAATAACATTAACCTTAGGGGGCTTCCAGGGAGATGTGTTATCTGTATCAGACATAATAACATCCCTAACTGAAATGTCTGAGAATACATTCAAATCAGTGGCTGTAAAACAGACTTTATCTTTCATTTTAAGTGCAAACTTGAGTTTTGGGGGATTTTTTTCCTTCTAGTTTTGGTAAGGGATATTTAAGCAGAAAGAGCAGCTTGTTTCCTTGACAGCAGAGAACCAACTGTTTTGGTTTTCTTTGTTCCATGTCTGTTCAACATACTGTATCCATAGAAATAGCTGCTGTCCCAGAAGTTGTAGCATTTTGTATTATATATACACCCAAAGACTGGGTTGATGTTACCTTAACTTTGCAGAGTTCCTGTCATAAAATTTCACCAAAAAAGTAAAGCTTCCCAAGGCAACACTGTACATTATGTGTGTTTTCTGGTTCATATTTAACATTTTTAAAACATCAATATTAAGGCACACATTTCAGAAATAAAGACAAATGTAATGCATTACTTATAAGGCACATTTCTGACTGGCTGTTACGACAGAATTAGTTACTTTTACATTTGCTTTTTTTGGGTCACGTAACATAACGAGCTGCTTGTTTGTGCCCAGTGTGCTGGTTTGCAGTAGTCCTGATACTTCATAAAATATTTCTCATTATTTCAGAAGTAAAATGATGCAAAATTAATTCCTACCTACTCGTCAATACTGCATGCTCACGAAGGTGAGGAGCTCTGGAAAGAAACAAGGCACCTTCTATTTTAACAAAGTATAATTGGGAAAACACTACAGGAAAAAAAATACAATATCTCCTTCCAGAGTTGTGTAATTGCAACAGGGCTGTGAGACAGGTGGAGGTCCCTCTGTTTGAGGGACAGATAAAAGCCTATATGATGACTAGAGCCCGCAGTCATGCAGCACCCAGCATCAGCTCTGCGTGAGAAACACAAGGTAAAGAACAGTTTTTTTCACTCCAAGCTAAAGAGTATGCAAGTATTTTTAAAAGGGACATTTTGCACAGAAGAGCCATACTAATTTTGTCATTGGAGCCTGAGAAGATGAAGATTGGAGAGGTCACAGCCCAGACTATGATAAGAGCCTTTGGCACCTCCATTCTCCCCTTACATAGCATTGTCAAAGATGTGTCTCACTGTGTCAGATGACTGAGAAAAGGACCATTTACAAGCTCTGCCACAAAGTTCACATATTTTTGGAGTTCTTTACAAAATGAGAAAAATATCTGAGAAAAAAAAAAGAAAGAAAAAACTTAGAGTAGGTAGAGGGCACATTTTAAGCTTTTTGCTAATCTTCAAAATATTCCTGTACATTCTGTTCACACTTTTTCAGAGAGTCAAGTCTTTGGCCTTGCAAAAGTGCATGAGAAGCTTTGGAATGATAATTTTTTGTAAAATTATGAAAAAGAAGAGAGAAACTATAATGATAGCTCATATGACAATACTGCTTATACCGAAGTGGGTAGATTTGTTACTTTCGCTCAGTCATTCTTTGCCTGTACTTGTTTATAAAGCACTGCATGTGCATGCAGAAACCACAAAAGCAACTTCTACCTTCTTAGTGAACAACCAACCCACAGAGTTTCAGGATGTGGTCATCAGTGGTGCTTGGTGTGCTGAAAGGGAAACCAGGAAGAGCACGGGGCTACAAAGCATAACTAAAACACAGAGCACATAATTTCAGGAGATGGTCTAGTTTTTTGCATTGAATAAAAAAAGAAAATCTAAACAGATTTATTTTTCATATTTCTCAGGAAAATAAGACATCTGCCAGCACTGCGCTATCCAGCACAAAGCACCACTCCAATGACCCTGGAACGTTTAAAAAAAAAAGAGGGAAATTTGCTGTGGGACTGGCTGTATTGTGGGAAGTGTGAACCCCAGTACACTGGACCTGGCCTTTCTAGGCCATGGAATATTCATGCAGTGTGAAAAAAGCCAGCAAGGCTGGTGCCTGTGGTTTGCTGTGTCTGCTCGCTCGGCTTCTCCGTACACACATATATGTGTGCGTATGTGTGTTGATGAGGGTGCAAGTGCACATTTTCCAAATACAAATAAATATAAATAAGCACACACATACATTTCTGCACAAATATTTATGCGGATAGAGAGCACAGGAAGGAAAACCTGATGAGGGAGCAGCATTTTTGTTCAGAGTACTCTGTGCACTGGGAGAAAACATCTTGCCGAAGGATTTTTTTATTTTTTTTTCCAAACGTCAGCTCAGCAGCTTCACAAACCTGATTTCCAACATGGCCTTCGTGCAATTGTTTTTATCGCTTTCCCTTGTCGTGTCCTTATGTACAAGGGTAAAGACTATTCTACTGCATCCAAGTACAGTGTGCTAAAGGGAGGGTGAGCAGTGGGGAGCCATGCCTGTGCCACTGTCCTTTGCCTGTTCCTGATTCCATGGCCTGAGGCAATGGTTTGCATTTTTAGGACAACAGCCGGCTATCTGCAAGCAGGAGACCACTCGTCAGGCTTCATTACTGCACACAAAATGACACTAGTGAGCCTGTGGTCACAACTGTGCTTATGGTGCGCTGAAAAGCCATTACATCTCATTGCAACAAAAAACTGCATGAATGTACAGGCTGACCAGCCCCATAAATTGCCAAAAACCTGACAGGTCAGCTTATTTATGCAATGTAGTACCTGCAGTACAATCTCTGGATGGAAACTATGGCGTGGATCTAGGAACAAAGCAATCTTTTCATCAAAGGTGTTATATTTTAACAGACAACCGTCCTGTTTTCTTTACTGTATACTGAGAAAATAAAGAATTTAATTCTACTACATGCTTGCAGCATAAGCCATGGTCAGCTGAAGTGTCTTCCTCTTTTTCATATTAATAACTCTAAAAGCATAGTTAAAATCTAATGACCAGCATTAATGGATTTCCATGTTTGATAATATTATTTTTCATTGTTTAAATTTTTGTATTATATAGATCACACTGACATTATCTGATATAGAGCATTTTAACTTAACTGTAACTGAACTGGCTTCCATTATAATTAGAGGCATTATTATTTGCCTAAGTCAGATAGTTGCTATATATACTAATCTTGCATATAATTGATAAAGCTCAAAGAGACAAAGAAAATGCAGTAATTATGATTCTAGAACATTCCCTTCCAAAGGAAATTCATATCATTAAGTGCCTAGTGTTTATTTATTTTACATATAATTGATGCTCGTTGGCAAGTGTTGTGAACAAAGAACTGTGGACCAGGTCCAGACCCTGCCTGCGTGTTCATGTATTCGTGTAAAAAGAGAGAGGGAGAGAAAATAATTTTACCTTGGAGAAGCAAGATCTGTAGTCTGAGGAGCTTCTCTTTCATGAACCCAGATGCTATAGCCAGGAAAAGCAGAAAAGCTTTCATGCACAGAGTCTTATTAAGCAATCTTACTTCCCTCGCATCTTTTCATGATTACCGTTATAACAGTGTTGAATACCTTCAAGTGACCAGAGGGTGAGGGCAAGACCTACACATCGTGACCAAGTCAGCATCTGGGGCTTTGCTTTCTAACCCAAGAGTTGCTGTTTCCATCAAGATTCACCATTCTTTGAAGAAAGATACTCCCTTTCCTATTCCACACTATAGATTCCTCACGACCATACATGTAACAATAAGTTATTGTGGCTGCGAGAAAGTTACTGTTATTGGCAGAGGTCCTTATCATGCGCTAATCCTTTCTTCCAGAAAGGGAGGCTGACTAGAGGTCTTGCCTCCAACGTTTCAATGACTAGCAGTGCTCTATAAAGCATATATTTCTATTGCAATTATACCTGGCTTTCCAGCTTAGCTCTTCACTTTCTTGAAATGTAAAGGATATGTAAAAATGTGGGGGAGGGGAGTTGTCTGAGGAAAACACTTCAGGGGACTCAGCCATGTGGATTGAACTTTACCTGGAAGCTGCATTAAACTTTTCCAAGGCCTCTGGGGTTCAAAATATGTAGGATGCTGTCACATTGATTAAATATCTGAGTCTTGACAGAAGGTCCATCAGCTGTAACTTTGAAGGCCACAGATATGATGATGGAAGTATAAAAGCAGACTGTGGACCTGTGACTAGCAATGTATTACTTTAAGAAGATTGATATATTGTCACTGTAGCACCTACCAGTAAGAGGAACTAATCTACCAGAGGATTTTCAGTATTCAGTTGTTGACTCACTTCTATAGTGACTCTTGCTGGGGATACTGAATTATGTGGCTATAGGCATCCTGTAACGCACTTCTTTCCAGCACATGCACTGCAACACATAGGAAATTGCTTTCAGCAGTCCACATTGTTATAAGTGGTAATTCTATCAAAAACTGCAAGATTGCTCAGGTTACCCTCAAAGTTAGGTATCAAGACTCTACGAGTAGTTATTAAGGAAGGTCTTAAAATTTTAATTCCAGGATAACTTAGGTATTGATTACTTAAGAACAATCTTTTATAAATGAAACATTATATTCTCCAGAAACAAAGCTGGAGTGCAGCATAGTCCAATAACTAAAAAAATGGACTGATCCTGATCTTCTACTTCTGTGATCCACATCTCATGGATCCTGGCTGACCAGTCAACCACAGGGAAGTGGAGAGTTTTGAGTTTCTCCCACTTAAAAAAGGAAGCTCATTTTATATTTGTCTTTATATATTTAAGCTCATTTTATATCTAATCAGGTGAATATTCCTGTATGTTCCTATTTTATAGTGATTGGAAAAGTTTTCACTGTTGAGCAGAAGGCCCTTGTCGCCCAGCCAAAGGGCAGTAGCAGAGCAGGTATCTGGCACTAGTCAGCAGCGTTGCAAAGGTTACAGTTGAGCCACTAATTTCTGATTCTATATAATAAGCTGGCTTTCTAGTTTAGTTTTCAGCAGAGAGGTGAGCTGACCCATGTCCTTTGCACTGGGCCGGGTAAGTGTGAGTACAGACCATTTCCACTGGCGTGGCGGGGCAATTATCCACCGGGCAGAAACAGCTTAACATATGATGAGATAGGAGCTCAGTTGATCAGAGTGCTTTAGTTTCTAATTAGTTTTTTAATTAATTCCAACACTTTTTAAACATAGTGTCAATGCAGCGAAAATACTTCAGAAAAGATATAGGTATATAGACAACCCCAAAAAATATTTTAGCTTCATAAATTATAAAAAGGAAACCAGAGGGCTTATTCACCATATTTGATAATATCACAGATAGGTGCTGGGCGATAGAATAACACAAATAGTTAACCAAAAGTAATATCATCAACTGCTTTTTTGTTGTCACTCAGCTACAGCACCTCCAAGAGCACAAATTTCCATAATTAGCTACAATTTAAAAGAAGTGATGACAATACCAAACACCACTCTTGGAACACCATACATTACAGCTTGGAGATGCTGTCTTTATTTTACTTGAAAAAATCTTTACAACATCCCAGTGTAGGAAGTGGCATTAGAAGAGATGAGGAGAACTGAAGTAAACAGTAAGTAATGTGTACTTGCATGCAGAGAAAGCAGTGTTTCCTGGAGCATGCTGAATGCCTTCCCAAAGCAACAACCAAAGAACCTGACTCTTTAACAAACTTAGCTGCAAACAAGAATGACTGTGACAGCAAGGATCCCTTCGTACCATCAGTTACTGCACCTTCTGGCATCTCTCTTTTCTTCCTCACATTGTGGTTAAGGTGTATTTTATAAGCATCCTTCTTTCACAAATATTATTCCAGGTTTTAGCTGACCTGCTGTATATCCCAAGATTGAGCACGGGTGCACAAGCAGACACTGAAACTTGCTTTCTTTGCTCTTAAAGTAGCTGAGAAACTGGTTCCTCTGGCACAACTGTGGTAGAACCCAGCAGCAGCAAAGGCTATGGACAGCACATTTTATGTGGTGTGATATGAAAGACATATGACCTTTGCTTATTTTAAAATTTTCAGTTCAGTCAGGTGCCAGTAGTAACACATAGAATACTAAGTTACTATAATAACTGCTAAGCCATGGAGCCAGGTGCTCTGTCTTACAGTATCCAGACCCTTTGAAGAATCTTGCTATTGTGGTGTTTTCCTTTTATAGGGGTGCCACGGCCTCACAAAGTTTCCCAACAAAGTTGGCATGAGAAACCAGAAAGAACCAGAACAAGAGAAATCAGATTCAAAAGAACGGTACCCTCATATCTCTGTGCTCTGGCATCAACACCTCAAATATTATATGGAGCCAAAAGGTCATGCTGGAAGCTTGAATATGTGGTTGTCATCAGTTCTTCACACATTCATATCCTCAAACTTTTTAATGCTGCAGGGATAAAACATTGTTACACTAGCTACAGAAAAATGATGACATAATACTAGTGCTGTAGAAAACTCTCAAATACATGGATATTTCAATTTATTTTAAGTGTTCCATCTGGAATATCATAATGCACTATTTACTGCTGTTCCTATATTTAAAACTGATAGGCTACACTTATAGCAGCTGTTAGGATAATAACCAATGGGGGACAGATTGATATATAATTTAATATGCCAGCCTTTCAGAAGCTCTTAAAATAGTTCAAACACATTTCAGCTTCAAGGTTTATATATGTCCTGCCTTACAATTTCTAGGACAAATCTCCTATGACTTACTGAGCCTTTAAACCCTAGATATCACCTGAGATAGTCTAACTTAGGAATACTGAGTTTACCAAATACCTTGATTTGTCACCTTTAGAAAAAATGTAACAATGGGACTTAAGCTCCACAACATGAATTCCAGGTATGTTTTTTCATCAGATCTAAAATCATACCTCCTTTTCCAAACTACCTCTTGTAAACATAGGATAGTAATATCTCCTACTCCCACTTCAATATCTGAATAGTTATTCCTCATTGCTGGACCTGATTTTTCCTTCATAGTTCCACTGAAAACCTGCCAATGTAAAGACATCACAGCGACTTCTGTAAATCACTTGATGTACCGAAATGCAGATCAAGACCCAGTACATTGAGGACAAAATGTGTAATTCCATTTTCATTCTTTTTTTGGGGACACTAGCATGCTTTCAGAAGGCAAATAGGAAACAAAAACATCATGTTGTTGAACAAGCATCACCCTGGCCTATATATACTCTCTGGTTGTTCAGAGGACACCTGGAGCACTCCTGACCTCTCCTCCACACTATCTGACCCTCAGCTAATATGTACAGCGGCAGCAGCAAGGAAAGTCACCACTGCTGCCACTTCCAATGACAGCTGAAACTCAGACAGAAAGCATGGAGCTTCAGCTGTACAAATGGAAATAGATCAAATCTTAGACAAAAATCTCATGGAATAGTTTTGTTGCATTTAAAGAACAAATTAGCTAAACATTGACTTGGCATAACTGGTACCTGCATTTGAAGGCTGTGGTGTAGCTGATGCTGGTTAGGGGCAGGTCCCTGGCCCCTAAACCTTTCAAACCCTCTTCCATTCCTATTCTCAGGGATTCAGAAATATTCATGTGATGGGGAACTTAACCCATTACTGCATAGTGAGGTGGCACAGAAGGTAACAGACCATGCGCATATTCTTACCACCCTCTCCTAACGCTGCTCCTTTTGTGTCCCCTCCATCCGCAATACCTGATTTTCATATGTGCTGGCTGCTGGTTTACCCCTCCAGCTTGAACCGGAGCAGCAGACATCCAGCACTCAGACTTTCTCAGGAGACTGGCTTAAATGGAAATGCTTCTCTGGCGCTGAAACTGAGAGCAGATTTCTCAGCCCCTTCTCTCTCACACCCGCTTTTTCTCACCACTCATCCCCCTCCTGCTTTAGGGTGCTTTAATGTGATAAGGTGCTATACACAGTTAGTCTAAGCTGCTGTTTTAGAATTGTTAGTGAGAGCTAGCTAACACATGTGCTCTGTGCGTACATATTTTATTATTACCTTTCTAGCACATTCAAGTCTGTCAAAGGAAGTATGGCTTTATTTTACAGTTTTCGGTTATATTTAATGTTTTACACTCAAGAAATATTTCATAAGTAGGGCATAAGTTGTAGGAGCAATTGAATTCAAATCAGACATGCAGTCTAACTCCAAGTTCCCTATTAACTTTTTCATTTCCCTGCAGAACTTGTTTCTGTCCATATTTTTATTTCAGCTGGGCTGAGTGGGAGAAAGAACTCTAAGGGAGGTCTTAGCAGATGGTTGTCACAAACTGCATACGGCAATTGAGAATTAGTGTGCAAGCATATGCAACCTGGTACAGTATGAAACATTCCAGCATATGAACACTGAAGTAAATCAAGCTTGGACAGGATTTTTTTTTTATTATGAAAATTAGAATTTAGTTTTTCTTTTCTTCTGCACATATGGATCTCAGAGCTTCACAACATATGGGGCCAAACCCTGGACTCAAACACGACTCTTCTGAAATCTAGGTAGTTACACTCAGTATGAATTTGGTCCATCAAGTTTAACGTAAAAATAAAGCATACACAAATGCAAACATACCTAGCAAAAAAATAAAATATATATATATATAAAATCTATATAGAGACAGATATATATATATATTTGTATATGATACCTAATCTTATCTTTATTATTTTCCCTGCCCCACACATTCTCTATGTTGTCTAAAACAAACATAATGAGAAATAAAAAGAGATGTCTTTGAAAGAGTTGGTAGCTTGGATACATATTGCAATACTTTTCCTGTTGTTGTTCTCTCCTTAGAGAAAGAACTCCTTTTCTGGAAAAAAAAGGAAAAGGGAAAAAAAAACTGGCTGAGAGAGCAAACACCTGTCCATAACTTTTCCAGGCCATGCTTTAAACAAGCAGGAGGAGGAGTTTGATGCTCTGTCTTGAGATACGCCATGCTCTTTCACTTAACCGGAGGATCAGCTAACATCTGTTCTCAGGTTCCCAGGTTTCCAGGCTGCAAAGGTGAAGCCGTCCGAGGTCCGTGTTCTCCATCCTACCTGCCCCTCTCCCCTCCAAACCTGGGGTGCAAAGGGAGGGAGAAAGGGAGGGATTTCAGAGAAGGAATTGCAGTGTGAGGGAGCCTGCTGGAAAATATGCCTCAATGCCTTCTTAACCTTCCCACTCGCCCTTCTCGCTAAGTTATGGCAGAAAAAATAGAACTGAAGTGGAGAGAGGGGAAAAGAACACAAATACTGGCACATGCAAGGAAATACTGAATTACATATTGGTCGACCAAAACACAAATCAACTCAAAACTACAGGAGTCCACCAACATGCACATAAATCATTTATAACGATAATCCAAGGCTAGGTCCAAATCTCATTAAAGTATATGAATCCTTAATCTATTTTGGCAAAAAAGAGCCAATACACATTTTTTCTTTTTATCATAAATTACAGTTCTGTGGCACTGTGCAAATATTACCAAGCTGTAAGACAGCTGTGCTCCATTAAAATGTGTAATGGTCGCTGATTTCTTACAGCACATGGTCATCAGGCTGAATCTACAGCCAGTAATTAGGAAGATGAAATGTTTAATTGTGCCTTAATTTTGATAAAATTTATCTGTCACACATCCCGTAGTCAAGCAGTATGCTCACAAATCAATGTCATCAGGCCCAAGCAAGAACTGAAGCGCCGCACTCTTGCTCCTGACAGATTCATTTGAATATCAAGAGCAGACTAGCAAAACAAGTAAAAACTTCCCTGATGTGCTCAGCTCCTGCGACACAGGTCTCTCCGCCTCTGCTAGAAGACACAGAGGTCAAAGTAAAAGGTGGGCAACATTCCTCCCGCCTCTCGTTCAGTGTGTTCCCTAGCCTGCCCCTTTTTTTTCCCCTAAAGGGAAAAACAAAAACAAAAACAAAAACAAACTTCTCTCTGCTTATTTAGTCAAGTTCCAAGGGTTCTGGGGTGGGAGGTCAGGTCCTTTCTTCCCCTTCACCTCCTCCTATTTGCTCTCCTGCTTAAAAACCACACGAGGCAACTCCAGCATCCATGGTGGCAACGAGGAGCAATCACTCACTTCCCTGCTGGCAGTGCAGCAGTGCACATTGCAGCAACCAGTCATGTGCAGATTATTACCACACATATGCATTATTATTTTTTCTTTTTTTAACACCAGGGGCCACATGGTGTGACAAAATGGCAGAGTGCTGCCTGAAGAGTGCCCAAGTCCATTTTTAAAAGCGCAGGCTCTGCTTTTTTTAACACATCCAAACATGGGTCCAATTTTGTTCACGAATAATTTCTCTTCTTTTTCTCTCTCTTCATGTCAGTCTAAAGGAACAGTACCCAAGATAGACCAACTACTACGATTGCAGACACACTGGCCTCCGCTCAAAAATGTTCTTAATTGTTTCCAAAGCGTCGTTGCTGATACTGCCCATCTGTCCTACTCAAAGATGCTGTTGTGGTATAACAGCACCCCAACTACAGGGACTGAACTTAACAGTGATGGATTATACAACATCAACCCACTACTGCTTGAGTAAAATACAGTGCTCATAAGCTAGGTTGTTGTTGCAAGTTCAGAAGCACCCTGACAGAAGTGGTCTAGACAGGCTGGAAGAGGTCAGGATAATGTTGGTCTTGCTCTCTATCAGTGTGAGAGAGGCTTCCTTGGCGGTATAAACACTTGTGTCACCCCCAGTGATGCGGAGCAGAGCCACATTAAGCCTCAAGCATCACACGGTACAGGGGGTGGAAGAGTTTAGCATGATGTGGAACGAGCCTGCTGGTGCTGGGAATCAGGTTTCCTCTCTACACCTGTTGAAGCATCAATCTGGCTATGAACGAGCAGAGATTCATAAACCTGTATTGATTCTGTGTTCACCTGTTCATACAGTGATGCATTCTGCAGATAGCCACAAACATAAGGTTGTTGGAAAGGCGGCAGCAAAGCAGCTCTGGTAGCATCTGCAATTCTCACATTTCAGGGAGACAAAATCTTTGGACTGATTCGACTGCTTTTACGCCAAGACACTACACATACCAGATTGCTTGCTAGTCTCATTTTGGCTACAAAGCAGTCAGGTGCACTTATTCTTTTAAACTTGAGAGCAGGTTTTGGTAACAAGTCCCGTTAACGTACCTACTGATAATATTCTCAGTGCCACTGTTTTTCCTGCTTTTGAACCCAGAAGGTCCTTCGGAAGAATTTCTCAAAAAAAAAAAAAAAAAAAAAACAGATAGGCTTTTCTAGGGTTGTTCCATGAAACCCCATTCTTTCACTTATCTGTTCAACCTTCACATGACCTTGACTTAAACAGTCTGAATAAGTGAATAATTTGGAAGTCTACATCCGCAAGCTGGGTCTGTTTAGCTTGGAGAAGAGAAGACTGAGAGAGGATCTGATCAATATGTACAAATACCTGAGGGGAGAAGGTAAAGAAGATGGGGCCAAACTCTTCTCAGTGGTGGCCAGTGCCAGGAGAAGGAGTAATGGGTATAAATTAAAATACAGCAAGTTCCATCTTCACATGAGGAAGAGCTTCTTTCCTGTGAGGGTGACAGAGCCCTGGCACAGGCTGCCCAGAGAGGCTCCTTGTGGAGTCTC
>JAWLRI010000818.1:238487-265592 GCA_034781795.1 Crypturellus tataupa | reverse complement strand
AGAGGGGCAGGATCACCTCCCTCGACCTGCTGGAGACGCTCCTCTTAATGCACCCCAGGATCCCATTGGCCTTCTTGTCCACGAGGGCACACTGCTGCCTCATGGTCAACTTGTCATCTACCAGGACACCCAGGTTCCTCTCTGCAGAGCTGCTCTCCAGTAGGTCGGTCCCCAGCCTGTACTGGTGTCTGGGGTTATTCCTCCCCAAGTGAAGGACCTTGGAATCCTCTTTGTTGAATTTCATAAGACTTTTCACTGCCCAGTGATCCAGTCTGCTTAGGTTTCTCTGTCAGCGCAGCCCTCTGGGCTATTGGATACTCCTCACAGTTTGGTATCATTGGCAAACTAGATCCAATGGTCTAAGATATTCCAAAGAACCTTTCAATTAATTAGAATTAATTAATTCATCTGAGAAATTCTTTTATTTGTATGAATCATTAGAAAGAGGTATCAGGACAGTTATCTTTAAACTGAATATTTAAATAAATTTGATTTATTCAAAATCAAGTAGTAATTGGTGACAGAAACATGAAGAAAATCTACATACTGCTAACTCCTCAACAAAAATTACACACATAAAGTTATAGTTGTCTGATAATTTGGTGGATCTTACACATATGAAAGCACTTTTTTATTGAATACATCTGAAATCATGTCTTAAAAATCTCACTCCCATTTAACAAAGAAAAAAAGTGCTTCCTTATACCAACCTCTCAAAAGAAACTAGATAATCAGGAAAAAGATGTTTGCCATGAGGGAAGTCAAACACAGGAACAAGTTGTCTAAACAAGCTGGATAATCTCCATCCATGCAGTTACTTAAAACTCAGCCAGACAAGATGCCATAGATTGATTAGGCACTTGGACCAGATGACCTTCGCAAATCATTCCCTACCAACACATTACTCTATGTCTTTTTATGATCTACAAAACTACCATCTCATATGTTGTTGGAAAGAGGAATACTCTATCTCCACTTTTATAGTAAAGATTCTTTTTAAAAAACAGTTACATCCTCTTTTCCTTGGGTCCCTGGGGGACGAATGAAAATAATGTGTCTACTAGAGCAACTAGTGAAGATAACCCTATGTGTATCTTCACCAAATGTATTATTGTCAGCAGGAAGATGAAGGAGACCCAGGTCAACTCACTCACTGCTAATGTCTGAAGTAAGAAAGAGGACTGAATGCAAAGAAAAAAAAAATAAAAAGCTCTTTTCCAGAGAGGAAAATCTATAACACTGTGGACACACAGCCCCCATTGAAAGACTATTATGAGAACACATGCGTCATGACAAACACCTCTGGGATTCACTTTTTTATGAAAACAGCCCCTGATCACAGATAATGACATTCATGTTTAATGATAATTTCACCAAATGGGCTGTTTTACCCTTTTTTTCTCTTCCTATTTTCCTTTAGGGAAATTCTGCACATGAGCAGCAAACAAGTGTGTAAAATAGAGGTACTTGCACAAGACTGTGTGGGTGCTTTATATTTCCTTGGTCAAAAAACATTTAATAAACATTATACCTTAACATGCCTTTAAAATGTAAAAAAAAAAAAAAAAAAGTATCTTATAGAAGCTTCTTTTATGTGAACCAGATAACTAATTATTTCTCTAGGGACTGTTTCTAGCATAAGCCTCACTCTGAAATCTACTTGCCTTGTTGGGCTCTGACGATGTCCCAAGGATTTGCGTGGATAGGGACTATTCACTTGGAGGTTGTTGAATGTCATGTAAAAACTCTGGTCTTCACCCTTTGGCTTGGAACTTCCTTGGCTTAAGTCAAGGCAATTGGCTTAAGTTGAATAAAAATGTGTATTTTTGTTTCATGATCATAGTCTGTAACCTTATACATGCTGAATATTCCTCAGTCTCAGAGCAATGCAGTTAAATGTAAAAAATCTTGATAGTGTACGCTTCACCTGTTCTGCAGAGTGGCTGATCTCCATAGGTCAAGTTGCAAGGTTAGAGCTTGAGGTAGAACTTCTGGCAAATAATTGTGGCACAGTACAGCACTCAGAGAATTAACTTGGAATGAAATTATTTACTGCACTCATTTTAGTTTTCTTCGGCTTAGTATTATTCTGTTCTGAATTTCTGAAACAAAAAAGTCTCCGCATAGGTCATCAGGAAAGAGAAATGATAGGGATGCAGTTGACCATCCTCTCACTGTCACCTGCTCCTGTGCGACATAAGACATTCCCTATCACTTCTTCATTCCTCATTTCTTTTCCATAATAAATGTATTTGGTTGTTCCTACAACATCAAGCAGGAATCAAGTGATTATTTTTTTCTGCTTATGATGCTGTTAGCGCTAGTTGAGAACACTTTGGTCAGTGGGGGATGGTGATGCACACTGGTGGGTTATTAACTTTTATGGTTGTTATTGATAGGTCTCATAATATAAACTAAAGGTAGAAAAGAGAGGGAAGAAAGGGTGATTTTCATGCCAGTAGCAATCAATTTCTGTGAGAACCTACCACAAGCACTTGCAAGGCCATAAGAACAAGGGAAAAAAAACACCTCTCGCAGAGGCTGTGGAAAGTACTGCCACAGCAGCCAGGTTGACCTGTTGCAGTGCTTCAAGTGAAAGGCAAGTGCTTACCAAACAAATACCTGTAAGGAACTACACAACAAACTCCAAATATTGCCAATGCTTCCCAGCCCTATCTGGGAACCTCCACTAAGCTGACTTCTTGTTACTCCACTACCATCTGCCCCTGGGACACTCTAGGGCCTTCCCACACACCCTCATTCTCCTGGTTGGTACCAGGAGAAAACTGAACTTTGTCAACCTTGCTGAGAAATCTCAAGTCATCCTCCTTACTGATTAGCCCTGTTGACAAAGTCAAAAACTTCCATGAAACTTCTTTTCAAGAGCTGCACTTAATTAGGAAGCCCATACCTAGAGTTCAGATAAAATAATCAGAGAAAATTCAGATTGAATGGCATCTTCAAAAAAACACTCTTAAGTCTGATCTCTTTATACCATAATATTATTCTTACTGATGTGTGGGAGTTTCTCGGCAATACAGAAAACCTACACAGAATGACTTATTATTGAAACAATATTTAAGTTCACTGCTTTGTTCTGAGCAAAACAACCTCCTAGAGAGCCAAGTTTTTCCTTTGTTTGGTTGTGTCATGTGTTTTGTGGCAGCTCTGTGGAAACCTGTAAGGCAACATAACCGAACGCAATGAGAAATGACTCAGAATCCTACAGATCCTATAACTACCCATGTGTCCAATATCTGGCTAGACAAATGCAGGGTTAGAATGCAGCCAAAATTATTAAATATGAAGGTACCATTTCAAACCCTTGCAAGTCCCTGAGCTACAAATCACTGGAAATGAGGAGAAAATATCAGGAGAATAACACTATATTCTTGTCCATACCATATATCCTTCCCCAGCGGCCCTCTACCAGAAACTGTCTGGCAGAGTACGCAGAGATGGATCATCAGTCCCATCCTGAACAGCTCTATAGAGTTAGGCAGGGCTCTGGGCATTAGGAATGAATAATTCCTTGTCCTGAGCCTCACAGTTGTGTTCTTCTTCAGATGTCAGCATGTATGTCTACATTCACCATTCATCCTCTCTTTTCAATTAAAATACCAAAAGAAAAAAAAGGACCAAGAAAGGTACTGAGCTGGTAGTCATAGCTGAAACTGCTTTAATATGTATTATTGACAATATTATTGAGGTAAACTGCATAAACTGCATCAGAGACACAGATAGCTCAGGCAGTCTGGAAGTTATCCCCAGGAGATGAAGATTTTTTGCATGTACCAAAGATTCTGTTTTTTCTTTTCTCCCAAAAGACGTCATCTCAACTGTCATCCCAGCAGTTGCAGCAAATCTAAGTTCTACTTCTGGAGCAAAACTTAGTGTATCCATAATACAGAGGCTTTACTTTAATACATTACAATAGATCAAAGTAGCATAAAGAGGAAAATAATTCAAAATTTGCCAGAAATCTTATTCAGGTTTTGCATTACTCTCCCAGCCCTCAGTGCACGGGGATGTATCCAGTAATTCTCCTGTCCCAGTTGCCACCTACTGCAATGACTGGCAGGCAGCGATAGCTCCATATGGCCTTTTCATTTCCTATTGTCATCTCTGGCATGTGTCACACGAGTCTCTGGCCTATCAGCAAGGTGTGGCTGTGCTGGTGTACGGCAGTAGAGCGGGAAGAGCTTTGTACATGTGAAAATGCCCTTCATTCTGGTCACAGTCATGCTGGGCTTCTGTGACTGAGCAGGCTTTATCAAAAGATTTGGATCCACATGATCCAGTGCTCTATGCACTGCCTTAAAAAATTAAAAGGAAATTATTCTGAGTAGTAGTGTTTATTCTACTATATTCTACATTCATCTCCATAATAGTCAGATATTATTACTTTTTTTTTTATTCTTTTGTTTCATTTAACTGACAAAATTAAGTAGACCAAGAACATCTTTTAGCATTTAGTTGAATAAAATTTGTTTTAGAGCAAGGGAAAATACGACCCCAGGACAAACAATGGCATATGTAAGGAATATCATGAACACAGGAAAGTCTGTAATTGTTTACAGCCTGTAATTGTTTGGCCTAGTAATGGCAAGGTACTGCTGAGAAATCAAGGTCATTTCCAATAGGTTAGTCTCAAAGCATCAGGACAAGGTCCTGGTTTTATTCATGTAAACATGAAACATCCACATAGTTGTGTAATTAAAACACAGGATACCCCACTGTCCCTCTTAACTCAGTCGTCAGCATGAATTCAGCTGATCGCAAGTCAGGGATGGAGCCTGTTCGTGTGCTGTACATGTGGCTTTCTGCATATGTCTGCACATCATTTCACAGGAAACTGTTTCACACTACACCAGCTTGATGAGTAGCTGTTGTTCACACCCACCAAGAAATACGTACATGTGAGAATAATACCTTTACAACTTTGAAATGTCCTTAGACAGACTTTTAATCTCCAGGCCATCAACCTGCTGTGAACTCTCCTCCTGACTTTTCACACTTACAGAGAACAGGAGTCAAGCAACACACCATAAGGCAATATGAAAAGACAGAAAAAAATATGGGAAGTACAAAATTAAATGTAAATAAAAATATGTCATCTTTTAAAAAAGATGTTGTTTTATCATATATATAAGCATAAACATGCATTCACTAAAAAAAATCAGATTAGTAAATTAGATTGCAATGCTCAAAATTCAAAATGATACTAATGAATTCTAGCAATAGTCTTTAGTTCCATCTCCTTAGTGTCTGCTCCATATGTCATGGCTGGCACAAAACACCAGTAGTTAAAACACCTGTGTTTCCACAGATCTCCCACTAATGCTAAGTTTAATCTCTGAGGGCTTTTTCATTTGGTATTAGCTGGATAGAGCAAAAGAAAGTCTTTACCTCAGGAACTTTCAGTTGAAGAACTTGACATGGCAGGATACGATAGTATAAACCTTGATTTCAATACCAATGACTCAAGGAAAAGAATAAGAAAAAATAAAATCCTTACAGACAATAATGAGCAGAAAAGCTAGATCCTAAGGAAAGCAAACCATAACATATGCAAATATTGAGTCTTGATTTTTTTTTCTTTTTTTGCTATTTCTTCTTGAGGAATTGATCTGCTGGTCTACAACCTGCTTCCTTGGTGAAGACAATCCCCGGGAGGGTGAAAAGCAAGTGTGAGTTAAGGATGGATTTGAAAGAAAACAGGATGGTTGGCTGATACACAGGAAAGAGAAGGTTTGCAGGATGTGGAACAGCTCACACAATGGATGATGGGAGAAAGTTATGATTGGAGAAACGAGGTAGAAAGCCCAGAAGGAATCAGAAATAGGAGGAAAGAACAGAATCCAATAGTTTGGACCAGAAGAATCCTAGTCTGGTAAAAGCTCAGCATTTCCCAAAAAAGGGGGAGAAACATGAACTTCTCAGTAGTGCTTATGGCCTTCAGGAAAACTGGTAAAAGCAAAAAGGGAGATGGGAAGAAAACATTGTGAAAATCAAACAAAAATGATCACAGTACCAAGAAGAGAGAAATCTGAGGCACTAAAAGTGTTTCAGTGAGATAACTACTGAAAAAAATGTAATAGAAGATTTACTTAAATGAAACAACAGTCAATTTCAAGAAAATTAAAAAAAAAAAAGAGTGTGGAAATCGAGTGGGTGAACATGACTGCGAATTTAATTCAACATTGAAATTTCAGTCTGTGAAGACAGGGTTTCACAGACCGTCCTTTCTTCTAATTGATTAGTGGCTGTAATCTTCTCCTTAGTTTACTACAAAGGATCTAAGGAAATCATCCCTAATATCACTGGGATTCATAATAAAACCATTTACTTGAACAAGCTAGCCCCAAACTTCCAGCTAAATATTTCGGCTTTTATAGTTTACTTGGAAACACAGGACATAGCAAAGAGATGAAAATATGATTACCAGGCACAATGAGCCAGATAGAATATTGCTATTCTGGACAAATGCCCCAAAGGCTTCCGATTTGTCATGTTTTCCTTTCCTCTAAAATTGCACTGCAGGATGAGCTTTACCCTGATCAATCACCCTGGCCTAGATGTAGCATCTATAATTTACTTTATAAAAAACATGCTCTACCCAACCTTATGTGTAGAATAGATCTCCTCTTCCCTGTCCCTGTCATCAGTTGAATCCTCTTTATCTGGATCCTAGAAGTGAACAGAATAACTCTGCACATACTGTGTGGCATCCTGTCATAAATGTCAAAATGGCAGTGGCTTTCAATGGACTTCTGATATTTGCGAAGACCCCACATGGAAGGGCAGTTTCAGTTTACTTTAAACAATTCACAAAAATTTCACTCCACAATTGCCTGCAACAAAATGTCACCTCTCCGTAAAGAATGATTAAGGCAGGCAACAGTGAGCTACTCAAACAGGCTGTCTGACAATCCTACCCCGTCAATACATGCTAGAGAATCGTCATCCAAACAAACTAGACAAGCTGTCTCTTCTGACATCTGCTCCTGTTTCACTACATGAATTATCCTCTTGGGTTATCCCATCTTCAGCTGCTTCAGCACGGACGCCATCTCAGTTTACTTATTCCAGCGTTTTATCCACCTTTTCTATTGTTAAGTATAAATAAAGGAGTAACAGTACAGAAAGAATAGCTAGGGAAATACCACTGTGTTTTTCAAGGATGACAAATATGTAAAATAGGAGTAAAGAAGGCTAGTTTTGACAAGGAATTCTTAAAAAATCCTGGTGTTACCTTAATGTAAAACATTTTAAGCAACCAGCACTAATGGTCTGAGGATGCATGAAACCATTAAGACTATTCTATTTCTTACTATTAGGTTTGCTATGCACATCCCTTTCCTGGGGTATCCTTCTTTAAATTAAGCAGCAAGCTCTCTGAGCAAGAGCAGCATGTTTCTATCTCTTTCAACAGCATTCCAGGGAATAGAGATTTCTTCCTATCCATGGGTTCTGCTGTATCATGTATGGGTAGTAACAAAGCTGTTCTAACACATCTGCTCCAGCACTAGCACTTCTGCCTGCCTGTCGAATATTTTAAAGATACCATCATGCACATATGGCACCTCTTAAAGCAACTAAAGGACATCTTTGTCATGATCATCATCAATAAAACAGCTGGGAAAGTGTGACTCACAAAAACCGGATTATTAGATGAAAGGAAAGTCTTAAATATCTTTAATAAAGTGATTGATAGACTTTCTTTGTAAAACAAAAACACAGTACTGGAAAAGAATATCTTGGCTAAGCAAGTAGAGAATCTGATATTTGCAGACAGCTCAGCCAAATCCATCATAATAAGACTGAGAGGAACTGAAAGATTCTATATAAAACTGTACAGGCAATATTTGGCTCAGAAGGATGGAGTAATGCTGAAGAATCTCTGTGCATGATACAGATGAGAAAATTTTAAAGATTTCTTTTAATTAACATCCAGAAATGCAGAGCATACAAAACAATGAGTTTCTCTTGTATCTAAAAAACAAATAAAGACCACTGCTGCAGACCTTTCTATGTCGAGCAGGACTAAGGAGCTCAAGCATTGCACCACATGGGCATTAGTTATTCTCAACCTTCACAAAGTACCAAGCTAGTGCAGTAGAGGAAGCCCATGAAGACCATGCAGATCTGGAGGCTAAAGTATATATGTCGGCTGTGTTCCAAATTTAAAATTTGTATTTTTTCAAGATCTACCATACTTCACAAAGAGCATTGATATGTCAAGTTATGCCTAGAATGTGGAGGACACTGCAACCAGGACAGTTAAGAAAAATTAACTAATTTCACTGTGCAACAAGGGTCCTTTCTCATTCTGCAAAAGATCTCCAGATATGAAAAGTCAATAGATAGGTAATCACGGTGATTGGTGAATTCTAACTTCAGTTTACAGTAAAATCTTGCAACAGGGATAATCCCTTTCTAGACCTCAAAAACGCATTCACAGGAACGCACTAAGCTTTCTCTATGCCCATTACAGAATCCACTATCAAAACTCGGTGACCAGAAATTTACTGGAATTCCCACAATTCGTGATTATTATGGTGCAATTCCAAACAAGAGCCTACAACAGTAACCCTGCCAAAAGAGTAACCTAGCTGGAATATCTTTTCAAGAGTGCTTCTCATGATGCAGGAAACATAAGTCTATTCACATTTGCTAACACCTGGCCAGCTAAGATATATTGCTGTCATTTTTCACAGTTTATAACCATAGAGTTTGGTTATTCTGTAGGGCACAAAAAGTTGGAAAATATTGAGAGCTTCAAAATTCTCGTCATGCTTTTCAGAATAACTTCTCTGAAAGTGCTTTGCAGGAGACAGAGTACTAACACCACTAGTTTTAGCTAGGGATCTCTCTGAAATGAAGTATCTATGGTTGGTTTAAAAAGGAAGAAGGGTTCAACAGATGCTTTGCAAAAGCAAATTAAATGAGAATCAATATTGGTCTATTTTTTTCAGCTGTCTTTACAACGATGTAACATCTACATAGCAAACCTACTTTCATTTAGTCACTTTACTCATACATTCATCACAGACTCGGAGGTGACAGAGAAGTTGACACCAATGTTTATGCTTTAGTGACTGTAAATTTCAGCAAATATAACTGTTTCAGCAGCAAAAATTTCAGATGCTTGCAAAGTAACCTAGTGATGGAGAAGTAATAACAGAAAATATATACAGTGCAGTCACTGAAACTTTAGATACCTATGAGGAAGATTAATTTATAGCTATATTTTTAGAATATTATTCCTCACAATAGAAAAGTCAAGGACTTTTTAATTGGAAAAGTTAAAATACTGTCAATTTTTAACTAAAATTTTCACTGTCAATTTGTAACTAAAGACTACTCAGGTAGTGATCCTTACTCCTCGAGAACTCATATGGGCTGGCTAAGAGATGTGATTGATTTGGTTGGTGAGGCATCCAAACACTGAAGTTAAATAAATAAAGCATTTAATTTGTTTATAACCTTTAATTTATTATATCAAACTTTCTCATCCTCCATCTCAACATATTTCCTTTTCAAAAATCAAAAGGTACTTCTATGTAGAGCTCATCTTCCTGCCACCAAGAAGGAGATATTAAGTCTGGAAAATGGAGCAGAGTGGGCAAAGAATACTACATCACTTGACTTCCCCAGATCCAGTAATTTCCACAGCATATGAATGAAATAAACGCTGACTGTGGAACGTGTGGGAGAGGGAGCCGTGATTTTCTGGAAATGACCACAAACTTCCAGAGAAGTTATTTTGTAGGACAATAGGAATGTTCCTAAGGGAGGCAAATGCTCAAGCTGACATGAAACCACATTAGCTCTGAGAAATGGACCTGAGTCACAAGTGGATTTGGATTAGCCCAAAATCAAGGATATGAGTTTGAACTGATCTGTATGGGCTCAGTGCTGTCATAGGTTTTCCAGTAATTCCCAAAAGCTACAGTCACCGCAAAAACAACTGTGCTGTTACTGAGTGGAATGTCAGGATCTTCCTTATTAACAGGAAAGTGACAAGATTTCTGAGATATAGTAACAACTTCTGAATGGCAATATAGACAATCATTTTAATTTTTAATGTTACAACCTCCTATTTAAAATGAAATTGTTAAAATGTGAAGCTGTGCTCCAATATTTTTCCAAAAGTTGCTTGCTACTAATTTCTTGATCTGTTTTTTCATTTTATTTTTGGAAAATGTCAATATGGGGGCAAACAGAGCTATATAGCAGAGACAATAGTAGTATCGAACCAAAATTCCAAAACACATCCCCCATGGGCAGCAGAAAGCAAGTGCCATAAGATGATGGCACAGGGAAGTAAGAAGGACTGTCATGAACGGGGTATTGTTTTCTTCACTGGGAGCATCTCATCCCCACATCCATCAGTCTGGGCTCCAATGTTCAGGCAACCTCTAATACATAGCTCAGACGAGTAATTTATAGGTTACTATAGACTAAGAAGCTTCACAGCATAAGATAATGTCTTACTGTTCTGTAACATTCACCATTGGTATTGATTTCTCCTTCTTTATTCTCTTATTTCTAAGGAGCTCTTAGTAACAGATTCTTAGTAATAAGAGATTTTTGCAATTGCAAAGCAAAATCAATTCATGGGATTAGCTGGGAACAAACACTGCAGATAAAATGTGCCTTTTATTTTATTTTTCTCCTTCTTTACAAGGCAGTTAATCAACTGAGTATTCTTCACACTCCTTTATTATTATTTTTCCCTGCAAGGACATAATTCCGTCCAACACTAAGCACGCCTTACAGCGTGAAAAAAGATCACAACCAGCACTACATGGGATTCAGAATTACAATGGGAGAACTGAAGCCAAGCGCTTGATTTTAGCCGCCTGTGTTTTCAAAGGAGGGTGACATTGTCAGATGAGGATTTTGCATTAGTGAGAGACAATTTCATTAGACGTAGAGAGTGAGCATTATTCCAGCACTGAGCCCGAGTGCAACGAGGGGTCTGTTCTGCCCTCACGGAGACGAGTACAAAGTACACGAGCTCCCACGGAGTCATGCTGACGCATAAGCTGGTTTGAGATCAGAATGGGGCCAGGCCCTTTCTTTCATGACCGTCTATGTTTTCACCCACTTGGGTAAAAATATTTCTACTGGTTCACATTAGCACATAACATGCAAGTGAGTAGGCAGTTCAGATCCAGAGGAACCCGTTATTTTATACTGTTGCATGCCTACCACTATTCCCAGAATTTCTGAGCCACAATGAAAGGGAAATAGGGGATAAGCAGCCACAAAGAGAGACCTTATTTTGTTAATTTGTCAGAAGATCTTGAGGACTTTATTCAGCTCTTAGTCATTCACATTTTGAAAAGGTTACCGAAGTGAACAAGACTATGTTTTTTTTCTTTCTGAGAAAAGACAGTTTCTTGGACTGCCTGGTGGGCTGAGGGAGATTCACTTTGCCATACTGTTAGCAATGATGCAGAATAGTCTGCATCAGAATTAGCAAAAAAAATCTCTTTTGGTTTTCATTTTATGAATTGCATCAGTCTCTTTCCAGGAGGCACTGTATATCTGTTTATTTCAAGTTGATGGTCTCTCAAAGCCCATGCATGGGCAGTAGCTCTGGAGCATGTTCGGAATTGCATGTTAGCTCACAGATTCATGGGAAATTTCTCACAAATACTTAGAAGTTACAGTGTTCGTTTGTTATGAACATTCTTTTTCATGACAATATAAAAAGCGTATTTTCATTGATCCTCAGAAAGGAAACAGCAGTATGAACAAATATATATGCAAAGTTATGTATGGATATGTATATTCTAATTTAAACCTTGTTTGGGCTGATTTGAAAAGAATATAGTCAAATACAATGTCACTTTCATTAGTAGAGATGAATATACATCCTACCACCTATGACAAATTCTCTATATTTTATTTCTACTTTTCATTTATGTCATGGAATACACCTTTAATTTTGTCTTCCTTCCAATGTGAATCTTTGTTTATAAATATATGCATAAAATGAAAACATATATATTTAAACCCAAAATTATCATTTTAGCTTACGCTATCCTGATGGTTCTAAATCTCTTTTACTGAAAATTTGTTACAGTTACATTTTTCATTTTGATATGAATGCAGAACACTATCTTTTTGTTGCTGATGTGACCCCAGGAACACATATTATAACGGAAAAGAAGCCAGAACAATACAAGTTGTCATTCCTCACACCAGAACTCTGCCTTAGGAAGGTTAATTATAATATTCTACTGCATGTGACATGTAGTGTTATAATGAAAATGCCTTGGTACTAGAGGATTAGAGTACTGTACACAGCTCTAGGAAACAGAATGAATAATTGAAATCCAGCGCTTTTATGCTTCACTGAAAAAAAACAATATTTCATGGCACATAAAGTTATTCAGCTTATTTGCATTAAGGTTGAATGATCAGCGCTGACCAAAACAGAAGCAGTGATGGTACCTTGATGTAAGTGGTAAAGAACATTCATAAATATTCTTAGGAAGTAAGATGTACCTGCATTTAATCAGTACTTATTAAAATTTTATTCCCTATAGTTATTCAACAGGATCTGTGGTATAAAAACATAATTACAAAAATCAGATTTGAGCTCATTTGACAACAGAAGGGTTTTATGGTGACCTATCTCCAAATGTTCCTATTTGTAATTAAATGCAGCGATCAGCAGTAAGGATTTTGAAGCTGTTTTAGTAGTTCCGCTATTCTGCTTAACATGTGGCACCCGTAATAATTAAAATGATACTAACACATGCACAATTTTATGGCCCTTATGGTGCAACCCATTATGCCAAATAAGGGCCTCTGTTTTCACAGCATACTGCACATGGTCTCATTACACCCACTTTTCTTTTCCTGTCTTCACACTAACAACTGTTAAAGTGAATCAACACACGAAACGTACTATAACAGCTTAGTGTTTATGATATGTGTGCTGTTAGTCAGTGAACAGGAAAATCTAAACATTTACTGTTTATGTAAAGAATAGCGTTAGTGTTAGCGAATTGCTTGGGTCTGCTTCCTTTATTATCTAGATCACAAACATAATGACGGGTTTCAGTGATACCTATATTTCCCTTTGCTTTACTCTCCTGCGTAGATGTCTTTAAGAGTTACACGAACTTCCTATTTGCACTTCTTGAAATGCTTCCTCTAAAGTATTTATGCTTTCCTACCTTAAAAGTAGAGAAAATATTTCTATTGTATTCTCCCCTCATGATAAAGTATTTCCATAAATTTTCTCTTTATCTTCAGCATATTGTGCTTGGACCTGTCGGTGTATCCAAGGTGTTAGCAAGCTGCTCAATTTTCAGCAGCACCTGAAAGGAAAATTTTACAAGAAACTGGGAATTCTAGATTAGCGCTTTTTTATCATGAATAATTTTGCAATTACGCAGCTACTCAAAGACCTCCTACACTCATTTTACAGTCATCAGTTCGGAATGGCTTTCACTCTCTTGGTCTGGGATCCATTCCAAGGGAAGTCCCATAGGTGGAACACCAATGGATTGGACTAAATCTATCCTCTGCATTTCATATTATAGCTTTGTGTGAACATTAGTTGAAAGTTCATATAAAGAGTAACAACCTGTCCTTTCATTTTCCTCCTTTTTCCCCTGCGGACTGCCACTTAATCCTAACTGTTTCAGGATTTTGCCATGTGTTGTCAGTGGTAAGGGGAAACCAAAGCCCCTGAATGAGAATGGCATAACAACTCCATTGATTGCAAAGACATGAAGTGAAAATCGTTATTACAAAATTACAAAATTACAGTGCTTGGGCTCCAGGTATCATGGAAATAGAAAATTCAACCAGAAAAGACTAAAGCATGCAACATATACGTGCAACACATGTATTAAAGCATGAATCTTTAAAAATGAGTGAGGACTGTAAGATTTTTAACATCACCAACAGTGAGTAAAAGGCAGCACAGGGCTATTTTCACCATTGTCTCAGCTGCACTGGTGAGTGATACTGCCAGAGAACTTGAGATGTTGCTCACTGAGGAAACCATGAGGAGGATGTAGGGAGAGGCGAGGGAGGGGGACAAGGCAGAGAAGAGGATATCTGCAAGTCTCCAATGTTTTAACAACTCCTCCTTGGCCTGGTCTGAAACAACGTTGTTTATTTGTATTTTGTATTTTGTTTCTTGATTTTCTTTTGTTTTCTTTTTTTTTAAGTAATATTAAAAATGGCTAAGAAAAAAAAACACCTGATAATTACCTTCTGTCTAAACTTGAGGAAAGTTGAGTTCCACAAACCCTTTTTCTTTGATTAAAATAAATGTTTGTGATCAGTATTACTATTTACTACCCCATGATCAAAAACAAATAACCCACTTTGTTTGTTTCTTACTGCAAATGAATTAAATTAGACACCATTAGGAGCACTAGCTGTTTATATCCTTGTTTCAGCAGTGGTAGTATTTGAAGTTTCCTGCGGTAAGTTCATTACTCGTATTTTGTCCAGAATTAGTGAAGCGTGCTGAAAATTGCTAATGACAGATGTTTCTCCACTCTGTCACACTTCTTGTATCATTTGATTTGGAAAGCAACATACGGTGTTCTGCTCTATCAGTATGTCACAGACTGTCTGTAAACAGCTGGTCATAACTCAGTTCAGTGAAAACCATTACTTTCCAATGAAGTGCTGGACACCCTCCAAATTGCATTTTGGCATGGCCTGAGCTGCATAATGCACAAAGTTCTTCTGTTCTGAGGTTACCTAAGGAAGGATTTTTCCCCCCTTCTTCTTGTTTATTGTATTTCGGAATCAAAATTTCCTTTAAAATAGTTAGATAGCAGAAGAACAGTGCAGGGAATAAAAATTCTTTTTCTTCTCTCAGGAGCCCATAAAGCTGTGACTGGTGCTGTGCTAAAAGAAAAAAAAAATACATCCATACCTCACTATTTCTGTTTGTGCCTCAGGTTGAACGGGGTGTATTATCAGGGTCAGGGCACACAAGATGATGACAGATTGAAATGTCTCCTATCAAATAGTTGTGGCATGCTAACATTGCTATGACTATGGGGCTATTCCACAACTCCTAATCACAATGAATCCTATTAAAAACATCTCCCTGTGCTTTAT
The DNA here is from genome assembly GCA_034781795.1 of Crypturellus tataupa. NCBI lineage: Eukaryota > Metazoa > Chordata > Aves > Tinamiformes > Tinamidae > Crypturellus > Crypturellus tataupa. The sequence continues at coordinate 250,475 of JAWLRI010000818.1, read as the reverse complement.
GCATTGGTCAGATGCAAAGAAATTCTTTTCATTTATGCATGTTAGAAGTACAAAATACGGAGGGCAGATTTAGTATAATATATGGAAAAATAAGGTAGAATTGGGTTCTCTTTTCAATAAAAAATTCTCTTCTGGTTATTTTAAGAGACCATGATACGCTATTAGCATATCTTTAACTGAATATTTCATAAATATCAATACAGTATAATCAAGTAATCGTTTCTGTTCCCTTTTTCTGTGACAAAGAGATTCCAATAGATATTAATAAGTATAAAGTATTTAGACAGCATGTTTTAATAATTGTGTTTATTTGACAATGATTACCCCTTACATTATATTTAAATGAAACACCTGATTCTTGATTTACCATATGATGACAGAAAAAGGCACCAAAGCCATTTTTAAGCCCCAGAGACTTCTGCAACAGCTTTATGCTACCAAATCAAAGACTTTTTTCTAACCTCTACAAAAGAATTGTTTTCACATTTCAATTTAGGGAGATTAAACAAGCATTTGTAATAATGTGCCAGGAAATGCAAAGATCCTAGTGAAAAACCATAGAGATAGATCTCATGTTCAAATATCATCTAGCTAATACAAAGGTTAACATGGCCAAAGATTGGGGAAAACCAGCATCATCAAACCAGGTTGGATGTTCTAATACATGGTTAGATACAAATCTGGTCCAACATGGGATCCAATCAAAAGTTGACTTTGAAGAGGTTTTCATACAGAAAAACAAATTTTCCAGTCTCAAAACACTAACTTAAAGACCACCTCTCAGTGTCCGTTGCATTTCTTTGAAATGCTTCAGCCCATATGACTAAAGGGCCCATTATATTTGGTAAATTTTAAGTTTCTTATTTTGTCTTTGACATGTTGAGCACTGCTGAACAGATGGTCTTTACTGAGATATGCTCTCACAGAAAGTGCTCTAGTGAGTTTTGTTGATGAGGACTCAGTCTATCTTTTGGTGTAGGATTTTTATTGAGCTTGGAGTATAAGCCTAGCTGAAGGATATGAAGGTACCTATGAGAAAAAAAAAAAAAGATGTTTTCTAGCCCATTTATGTAGAAAAGCCAAATATTTTACCAGTCAGTACAAAAATTAGGTTCCTGCCCTGAAGAATGCATTATCTCAACAAAATAGCAGAAAGGATAGGAAGAAAAAGAACATACAGCAACAGCACAAATGATTGAGTAGTTGGACTTTGTCATATGTCAGCACAAAGTCATCTGCATCTATTACTAGCATCTCAAATACAGGGTAAAGTTTCTAATTGCTATTTAAATGAAATGAACAAATAGGTATTTTTTATTGTCAAGATTTAAATATATTTGTTTCCCATTTTCAGTAAGTAGATAGCTGTAATCATCATTATACATCCTGCCTCTAAGAGAAGATACAGTTAGATTATTCACTTCTATAGATTACCTTACTTGAAAATTTCAGATGTTTTTCATTTGGATTGGAATCTCATGCCACTAAACAGGTCAGATATTTCTTCTAACTTATGTGAGAATGAAATTTAATCAAGAAAGTTTGCTTTAATTTACAGTTCTTTTTTTGTTATTTCATTTTCCTGTGTCCTTTGGCCCCCATCAAACTGCTGTAACATTTGCAATCCAAAGGAAAAAAAATAGTTATTTTATGAAGGTTTTTTCACCAAATTTGAACTTTGGGAAAAAAAATGTTTCCAAGTGTATTTTTGGAACTGCCGCGAGCTTATTTCAGGTAAGGTATTCAGCTATACCAGTAGAAAAAGGCTCAACAGTCACAAAACAAGAAGAGGAGACATGTCAAACTCTTTATGTTTCTATTATGCCTAGTTGGAAGCATAAATTCCTTCACTGGTAAAACTTACCTGTTTGTGCCAATGAAATCATAAAGTAGCATAAATATCCAACTGAAGACCTCTTATTGACCAGCCTTTAGTCTGCTCACTTAAGTCCTCGGACTTTTTCAGTTCTCCCATTCATTTAATTCTTCAGGAGCAATCACGTTCTCCCAGGGTACTGAAGAGATATCGCTCAACTGTAGTTAATGTAAAAGAACCTGACGACTGAGCTGTCAAACCAGTGCCTGAATCTCAACAGTTCTCTCTAGCAAGCTACCTCTTATCTTGACTAAAATAACCTCCAATGTTACACTATCACTGAGTCTCCATAAGTTTTGATCTAACTAGGCTGAACACATTTAGGTAGCCAGTACTATACATTACTGGGCTGAGTTTCAAGTTCTTTGTTCACCATATGGAAGCAATCATAACAAGACACAAAAGCATGCAGAGTAAGGGGGGGGGCTGTCTCATATCTCCAATAAAATTTTGCCAAAGTGTGTCAATCTCAGAACAAGTTGCAAAGACACATAAAAAGGAAACATATTCATGAGTGCACCACAACAAGGCAAAGCTCGGATGATGTTGATACCAAAACAGAGGTCTTTGTTGGGTCTGTTGATCAAAGCAAGATTCTATAACAGATTGGTTTTGTAAAAATGGAAATAACCAGTCAAAGTAAATTTCAAAATAGATACTGGAGCTAAATACATTATCATCATTCCAAGCACATACAAAATTAAGATTGACCTCCAAATAGGAAAAGAAAAAAAAAAGTATTCTTCATAAAATGAACATAAAAGTAGGAAGGGCACAGAAAGCGCTAGTCATACAAACTCATACTGGCACAAGATATCTGTATAAAGATACAAGGAGAAAGAAGTGGTATAACTGCCTGCAAAACAGTGTTCAAAAGTTATTCTTAAAGAATCTGAAGAGGCAGTTAGCAATCTGGGAGGCTCTAAGAATATAATATATGACAGTTACAGAGATTTTAGTGTGCATCAAAATGCTTTTTCTGTTAGTACTAGGAGGTAGAGTCTGAACTTGACTGAATGATAAAGTGAGAAGTTACTGGGCAAATTCACACATCAGTTGGCTGTAGTAGTAGCTATGTTGCCATAACAAACCAACAGCTAAAGTTTGTCAAAATCTATACTATTCCAAAGTGATTATCAAATTTTATCATTAGCCAATACTGACAGCTGAGAGAGACGAGACCCTGACACTCAAAAATACTGTGATTTCCAAATGTAAGCCATAAGTAGTGCATACTGATAAAAAAGTCACCAAACTGAGCAACTTTCTGAGACTTCCTGGTATGTACCTACATAGATGACATTTTCAGACGGTGCCAGTCTCCAAGGTTACAGGTAATTTTGCCTTTGTCATTTCTTTTTGGATCATCCAAAGTGTTCACACATTTGATCCGACGCTGTGATTAAAACAAAAAGAAATCTGAATGTCAGACATTTGCTATCCATCAACGTAATAGGTACCAAACAGAGAAAAAAAAAAATGAGAAGATATCGATGCAAAGCAGAAAGTCCAAGAAGAATCCAAACCCTGACATGTATATTAGCTCATATTTACAGAGCTTGTCTAATGACAAAACTTGAAGAACATTTTGACCTAGCCTTGGATTTTTACTACAAGAACAAACCACATGTGACAGATTCTACTCATGTTATTTAATGCTCTAGGGGAAAACTCAGAGACCATGGCACTGGGTGTGGTAAAGAACCTGAACGGAATAGAACAGCTTTGAAACAGACGTTTGAAACGTTTCTTTCATGGTCTGTAATGATATATGTTTACACACTGGCAGCTCCAACATATCATAATCACCGTGTGAATGTGGGCATTACGAAAAAAAATAGGCTTTATTACAAAAAAAAAAAGTAGGCTTTATTACAGTGGAAATGTATATATTCTTCTCACAATCCCACTGGTAGGATTTTGATGTGGTCTATTATGGAGAGGTCAAATGTATGAACTTATCACGTAGGAGTTTTTCCTGTCATTCTGGCATTGTGTTACTCATGAAGTACTTTTCTCATGATAAAATAGCATTGCATTTTTCCATAAATTATTTGTGTGTTTCATATAAACATTGTCAAATGGTACATGGCTCAAAAAAGGAAAAGTAACTCCTTTGATAGTAACCCCTTCTCAGCACATTAGATTTCATCCCTCGATACCTTACATTTTTAAAGAGTGAAATAAAAGAATTCATTTTTTTCACTTGTGAAGGAAAATTAAATGAAAAATATGCCTTCAAATTTTTTATTTTTGCCCACAAACTGAGTAGTCTCTCTTATTCCTCCTTACATTTTAGAATACTATTTCAAGGGCAATTACATTAGTCTGTTCTGTTCCCTCCTTAATTACTGTTCCATATAGTTATAAATAGCAGACAGAAGGTGAGTGGAAAATGACAAAACAAGTTTATTCTTAAGTCTAACATAAAACACTACAGGCTAAATATGTACAGGGAATTATAGAAACAAGTGTTGAACCATATACACATGTTATAACAGAAGGAAAGACATTTCATACATACGAGGAAAAAGCTTCCCAAAATAACTTCAGCAAAAATGCCTACTTTTCCTTATATAAGCTGATTATTTAAGTGGCCTCAGCAGCATCATCCTTCAGAGACCAACATCTTCCTCAAGGTATCCTTCTGATGTCTTTCCAGGTCTGGAGCTTCCAGCAACCTCCTCTTCTATTTCTGCAGTCATTTTAGTAGCACTACAGGACCAAGGCTGTTTGGTTTGGCTAAAACAGGAGTCAAATACAGTATTACAGTTATCTAACCTATAGATATACCGTCAAAATATAAACTTGGTACAGTCAGCTGGTCTCTTTAGATATCTTTTGTGTTTGAATAATTCTGTTGTCCTTTGCAGGAGAATATTCTTATATTCTCCTTATATTTCAATTCAGTGTATCACTGCAACCAACCAACCACTTACCTAGCCTGGATTTCTAGTAAAAATAAAAATGTTACAAGATCAGGTGAAAAAGGATGCATGGAATCTGTGATCCTCAGTGAACACGTCCTCAAGTTTATTAACCCCACATACAGCAACTTTCACATCACAGAAAGGGAATGGTATTAAATCAATCCTCTATCTAGAGGTACAAGACAAAGTTTGTAGCCTCATCTAATCATTGATTTTCATTGTTCTAGGGCAGAAGATATTCACATATGACAGTCCAAAATACTTTATCATAAAACATCAATACTAAACATACACCCAAAAACTGTATCCAGAGTACCCATGGATATTTTACACTAATTATTAAGCTTGGGAAAAACTCTCTCTAAGTCACAAAATAAAATCAGAACTTGAAGAGGTGAGATATAGAAATCAGTTAACAATTCTCTAGGTTAAGGCAGCCTTTGCTGTGACAAATCTGGACTCAGCTCCATTTTGAATCTTCTTTTCACATGTGATCCTGCAAAAAATACTGGAACTGAATACAGCTCTGGTTTAGATGCATGCAATATCTCACCTGATAAAATCTTGAGAAAAAGGATAAAGAGTTCCAGAAAGAGTTTCTTTCTACATATATAAGAGGAACAGAGGTCTTCACAGTGAGCAAATTGGGACCATGCCGTTTTAAAGAAATTTCTTTTCTAAACTCTATTAGATTTAGGGTTTTATCTCTCATAAAAATATTTGTATATTTAATAGACTATGACTGTTCATATCTATAAATATGAAGCATCTTAAATCCTAAATTGTTATACTTACTATCCCACATTCTGCACCCAGACACATCACAGAAGTGATGAAGGTAGTTCCTCTGTGACACATTTAAATACATCACCTTTCAGATTTGTCAAATATCTAAATATCTTTTTTGTTTCTGCTGTGAAGAAAGGTAAATGTGAATGTCTGATTGACCTGCTCTTAAACATTCATGACTCGCATATAGTTAATATTTTTTCTTCCTTTCACCTTCAATAATCAAGTCCAAGCATCCATTCTCTTGTCAGAGAAGTTTGCTTAAACCTAATCATTTTATCATTTATCCCAAAACTTTCTATTCATTTATTAGATTTTTTTTTGTAATAAGGAAATATCAATTACCTTTGTGATAAGATGCATCAAGCAATATATATTTACATTTTATTTAGCCTTATTATGTTTCCACCCTTTTAATTAAAATGATCTATATGTCCCACCATTTTCTTTTGTTATAATAGTGTATAAATATCATGTATGAAATATGAATAAAGAAATGTAAAATTCCTATAATTCTTTGTGGTATATATGGCTTCACACGTATAATTTTAATAGCTTTTTTAGTGTTAAGTTAGTTTTTTTAAAAGCCCTTCTCAGACTTTCTCTACTTTAGAGCAATCCAATTGCCATCATACTTTGAAAAATCCACATCACCTACTTTCCAAACTTCAAAAATTCCAAACCACTTCATGTGGTTTCAGGATTGAAAGCAGATCATTCCTAAACATGGGGTGATACCCTAGAGAATAAATAAAATCATACAAAAAATGATAATATATTAATGAATGACCTTGGAGGTGCCAGATCTTGCCAGACAGCCTTAATTCTGGCATTTAAAATGATAGTTTGCAGTGTTAATAATATTGTTTTAATTTGGGGGAACATTTCCAAGCAATTCCCCACCAAATCTGGAGCAAATGCCACAACGTGCTTCCTGATGTTCTTGCAGACTGGCAGCCAAACAGGCCACAAGAAGAGTTGAAGACTCCAGGGCAGCGGACAGACCTCAATCCCACCACCTAACAAAGAGATGAAAACAACAGACTCACTCTTTTCTTGTGCGTGCCAATGCAGGGATGAGATCCTAACCGGAGGATGAGATAGTGTCTCTCACTAGTTTCACAAGCCTGTGCTTAGAGTGGAAAAACGGTAATACTCAGGAACTCCATTCCATACACAAGGAGCAACTCTAACAGGAGCTGCCTCTCCCAGTTTTGTTTCCCCAGAAAAGCTGACGCACCATTTGGCAACCATTAACAGGAAATAAATCTGTTCCAAAAGGCAGCAATACAATTGATTTTTACAATAAATTTTGATTTTTTGGGGGAGAGAATATACTACACAGCATTAAAGAAATTTTATATTTTCATGTACATATCCTCTGGTTATCTTTATTTATTTTGAAACAAAATGCTAAACCACCTTTCCTATCAATGAGATGTTTGTGTCTTTACTCACACTTGTGTCAGATTGCTTTTGGGAGGGTACCAAACTTCAGTTAGTGAATTTTACTGACTTGTGAACTAATCCAGAAAATTAACATTGCATTGATGTGAGTTAAGATTATTTTAAGTATTCTTGATAAAATATGAATACTATTTTATATTTCAAAATATAAGCTTTAACATAGAAAAGATCAATGAGTTATAGTTAGAAAGTACATTTACAGGTCCTTGAAGACAATAGCTTTTAGCTCCACAAAACTTTTTGTTTATTCATAATAGAAAGAGGGAAAGTTTAATCTTTCCTAAAATTGCTTTTCTTAAATTTTAATTCCCAAAAAGATTTTTAACTTTGTTTAAGCTATTTAATATTTAAAAAAATAATAATAATACATCATCAAATAATCACCAAAAAAAAAATAGAGGCACCCAAAGCACAAGTTTTCCATTTTCTTTTGAGGCACTGATCTAGTGATTTCTCCCATAGCCATCTGACTTACTTCAAAAATGTGTTGTTTAATTTTTACTTATCATAAATTATTTAAATAGATTATTGGAAGTTAGACCTAAACATATGCTGATAGTTTCAACTTTAAGTTTTAATATGTTTATGTCAAAAGAAAAAATATATGTAAATGGCAGTCAAAATGCATAAAATATATGTAAAACATTTTAAAATAAATGATTAATTTATTCTGCTTCATAGTCAGCTGTTCTGACACAAACTTGCAATCAATAGTGCATGCACTGTGATGTACAGAGAAAAACGTCTCAGTTTGTAGGATAGTCTGTCATATATTACCTTCCTGAATGAAAACCTAGACTCTAAAAATATTTTAGCTAACATTCTTATCTTAAGAGAATACCTAGCTTACAGATCAGCACAGTTAGTTTGGTAAAAGAGTAGTTCTTTGTCAATGTGGTGTGTCTTCTACTGGAATGAAAAAAAATTATTTACAGTGAAGGACAATCACTTTATAAAAATAATACTTTATAAATGTTTTAAAAAATAATTTATAAAAGATAAGCAAAGTGGCATATTCAATGGCATTGAAATATATAGGTATTTCTTATTAATGTCACCCTGAATAAAATCTTAAAAGTCCAGTTCAATTTACCATTCAACATAAAAATAATCAAAGTAAAGTTCTTCTTCGGTAGTTAACACCTAACATACAAAAGCCATTGCTTCATGTGTATATAGGAATATAGGACTGTTGCTTCATTTATTCCCTATTCAGCTATCAAATCTCTCCTCTCTTGAAAGGCACACGGTACCATGTAAAGACACCTAAGACGGATCTCATGGAACAAGCTCAAGCACTGAGAGCAGCAGAGCTCTGGAGGTTGCAGGGACATCCTACTTTACACTTCTGTCTAACCCTCATATTACTACCAAGCACTACAGATCTGCTCAGAGAGCCTTCCTGACCCTGGTTAGTCCCCAAAACTCAATCATAGGGTAGAGAAAAAAAAAAATTATTCTTTGGAAGTTTATTCCATAATTGTTTAGTACAAGTTATCTCCCTGTATTGCACAAATACCTTAACATGGCAAATCATGGCCAAAACACAGCTGCCTAGTTAAGACACAAGAGCCTAGTTAAGACATCAGAATTGTCTTTATGGTAATGGTAAGCATTATTTGTGTGGCACTTTTTGGGTTGAGCATAGCGGCCAATCACTGTCTAATTAGGCATCTCAACATCTTTTGGAAACAGAAGTTTCATCTGCAACCAAAATATTGCCACTGTGTAAGGAAATATACCCTGGAAACATTAAGCAACACATTAGAGTATAAGTTAAAAAAAAAAATTAGGACACGAAAAAAAATGCAAACTAGCTTAAATGGTGTTAATCGAATGATGTGAGCCAGGCAACTGAGGCAAAAGCCACACATCCCCATTCATCTGACTGCAAGCAAGTGAGATTTTACTCTTCAGTTTCTTCCAAAATGTAGTTCGTAACAGCTGCCCAGTTCATCTTGGTATCATGCAGTTGTATTGATCTGGTGCCTAGAATCACAGTAATGGATGTGCAAGTAAAATTGCAGTCCAAAAATTGTCTCTTGTAAAATGGAAGGGTAGCAAATCAATACCTTTTATTTCTCTTTAAGGAGTCGAACAGCCTGAATTTGAAACAGAAATTTGCCTCTCCTAACCAAATGGTCTATTAACATATCTGTTAGCAAATAACTGTCAGTATCTAGCAAATAATTGTCCTACCTGCCAATCCACTATGGAACTGAATGCTGGGGCTGTACAACCCCATTTCCATATGGGTGTGTAAGAAGATATATATGCCAGTGTAGGGGTAGGATGCTAAGGTCTGGGTTCCTTTGTTAACAAGGTAAGTTGGTTATCCAGGAGCCAGGTCTGCTAGGACGTGTGTCTAGGAGCTTCTTACCTGTGTCTCACGCTCAGCAGATGGTCCAAGAGACACTGGGCACCCACAACACACAGAGTCAAGGGGAGCCCTGGATGTTGGACTGCACATGGTACCAACTCACTGCATGTCTGTATGTCGGGGTCCTGCATGGATGGGAAAGGTCTAAGAGAAAAATGTGCTCCCAAAGTAAAGAAAGCAGCATCATTTAGGACAACTCTCTACCATGAAAAAGGGCAGGGTACAGACACCCATCATTGCAAATGCCCCAGCAAGTATTGGAGCTGAGCAAACATGTCAGCCTATGTCTAAGAGTACTTAAGTTATATCTGTGCAGCTCTCCACCTAAACCCTGAGGCCCTGTCTCCCAGCATGACCAGATGGCTGAGGGTAGTTCACAACTACCAAAGCCTTTACACACACTTGTTTTAATCATGCTGATGAGATAAGTTCTCCTCAGATTTTAAAGTGCTTCAAATTTATCTGTATTTCCTGTATCTGCCACTTATCTTTTCACAGGACTATTCCCCCATGCCCTCCAAGGGCTAAATCCATTAAAATATGCAGATGGATTGAACTGATTCTCTGATATTTTATTTTCAAGGAGACTGCAATCCCACGTCACCCTGTAACCATGAATAGTCCAGATTAGTGGTGAGCAGAGTTTTATGTGGTAATGAAGATACCTCTGTTTGTCCAGAGAAGCTCTCAAATAATGGAAATCAACACAGATCCTCATTCAATAAAATAGAAATTGTCACCATTTTGCTGTGCTTCCGCCAGAGCAACATATGGTAGCACAGCTGACAAATATAATCTTTTTTCCTTTTTTTTTTTTTTTTTCCATTTCACATGCACATTTCATTTTGTGGAATACTAAGACTTTACATAAATTGTCTGTTAACCCCTTGCAGTCACAGCATTCACGGCTTGGGTTGCCTTGAGCTCTTGATGCAAGCTGTGGTTAAATTACAGTTGGAAAGCCAGAGAAATGTTGGGGCCTTCAGCGTGTAGCCTACTTGTATTTTCACTGGGAAAAGTGCATTTTTGGTGTTTCTCCTCTGCTAAACCTTTCTTTTTTTTCTTTTTTTTTCTAAGATAGTACAGTCTATACTCTAACTAAATGAAAGCTTGTATGGATTCTTCAATTCCCTAAGCCAAGTCACAGCTTCACTGATATGCATAGTGTCTACAGAGATTTTACACTGATGCAACTATTTTACTCTAGTTGTACCCACTTATCTATTTGGAACAGGTTGTGTCCAGCTTGCTAGACTGGTATAAGATACTTTCTTTGTTACACAACTCCCTGTATATATATATCCACATATACGTATATATACAGAGCTCTGGAACTGTCTAGATCAGCTGCTCTGCAGCTGGAAAAAACATCTCCTGACTCTGCACCAGAGCTGACTCATTCTACTCACAGCAGTTTGCAGCTCTAGTCAAGACATCCAGATGACAGACCATGAAAGCCCCACTCACAACTTTCACAAATACAAGCCGGATTCACTTGGAGTTGGACAAGGAGAAGGATATGTCTCTGCATAGGGCTTTCTGGCTCCCAGTGAAATGAATCAGGGCTGTGAAAGGTAGACATTCACACTTCATCACTGGGTAGCGACTTGAGTAAGTTGGCCAAATCTATGTTCCCTCTCTGAATCAGACAGAGAGAAACTAATCCAAATTTATGTAGCATACAAGAAGCCTAAACTAGAGCGAAATTAACATCATCCGAAAAGGATGCCTTACATTCAGAAACATCACAGGTGTCTATGCACGCAACAGGACTTGAAGGACTTTAAAATAAGTCCATGTGGCTGCAAAGCAAAGCAGCTCGCCGTCAGGTGAGTCTAATTGTTCTAAGGAGGAGCATTTACAGTGATGACAGCATTAATTTGTTTTGTTTAAAATCAGATTGGGTGAGCACGCAGGGAATACAAAGAAAACCAGTTGCAATTGGGCCAGTGGAGTGTCTTGACACAGATACAGTATGACTCTCGTATGTCTAGCTTCTGACCACTTCTTAAAATGCCTTTGCCTTTAGTTTATGAGCAGAAAAGAAAAAACTGCTTTTCACAAATGTCACTTGTTTGCTGACAGTCTGCAAAAGCATGCTCCAACAAGCAGCAGCTTTAAAAGACTGACAGCACCTGCACAAGCTAAAAGAAGAGAGCGGGGGTTATATCACAAGCCTACTAAATTAAATTAAAGGCTAACGCCACACAGTCCAAGCCTGCTAATCTGAAGGGTGACAAAGAGAAAGATTATGCAGACTAAAACCAAGAGTTAAATGCTATTGCTATATTGGGAATTGGCTAGATGGCAGAGCGCAGAGGCTGGTCATCAGCAGTGCGGAGTCTAGTTGGAGGCCTATGTTGAGTGGAGTCCCCCAGGGGTCAGTCCTTGGTCCAGTCCTGTTCAATTTATTCACCAATGACCTGGATGAAGGCACAGAGTGCTCCCTCAGCAAATTTGCAGATGATACAAACTGGGAGGAGTAGCTGACACCCCAGAGGGCTGCGCTGCCATCCAGAGGGACCTGGACAGACTGGACAACTGGG
>JAWLRI010000818.1:151923-230393 GCA_034781795.1 Crypturellus tataupa | reverse complement strand
CTGCATGTGCAGGGGGGTTGGACTAGATGACCTCTAGAGGTCCCTTCCAACCTTAGGCATTCTGTGATTCTATGAAACAGCCTGTATGATAGAAATAGAATGTAACACATATAAAATAAACTTTAGCATGTTAAGGCAAGTTGCTGAACCTTCAGACAAATACAGTGGGTTAGTTGTCACTGCCTTTCTTGTAAGTCTGGTCTTTGGAGTGCAACTCTGTCAAACTACCTTGACCAAATAAACTCTTGCTGTTTTTTTTTTTATTTATTTATTTTTGCTACTACAGAAGTGAAGAAATGCAGTGGTACAGTAGGATGCTTCATGCCCTTCACACATACTCCACACAATTTTTCTGGTCTCACACTTTTAATGCTTGATAGGATTGTCCAAAATGCTTGAAAAATAATGGGCATTTTATTTCAGCTCTTCTACCAACTTTCTAATTTTTGAAATCAACTAGGAGGTTTCCTCAACGTATACCACAAAGTTCTCTCCAAAAATATAGGCTGCTTGTCCCTCCTTTATGCTAATGATCATCCTTAAAGCTCAATGAATTTCAGGGACCTTTAAAAATCTAACGCCTTTCAATATTGTGGAGAGAACATTGGCCCTGATTTCTTCATCTGTCTGGATTTCCTCTAACCTGAAGATGGGAGGTTTGTTTAGCACTTAAAAAAGGCGAATGTTTGCTGTCTTGGAAGCGTCTGATTTAGTAGCTTGGTTCAGCCTGAAACACAGTAATGTAATGCTTTTATTCACTGATGAATTTGAGCAGCACAGCGTTAATCACTCTCACTACCTTATGTCACCTGAATAATCAGCAACCTCCAATGATACATGTTCCTAGATGCTGTAGAGTGCCATTTATCACTGATGCAGAGCCTGTTTATTCTTGACATGTCTTATTTGTGCAGAATAAGCAGGGAATTTACTGCATAAATAATGCTAGGTGGGTACCATTTAAACCAAAATACAAAGGAAACTTGTAAAGATTTGAATCTTATTCAGAACCACATATGTCCAAAAGAGACAGAAAAGGTTGGAAAGTGGAACATCAACAGTAATCATAAAAATGCACTTAATGCATTCATAAGCTTCAGGAATAAATCTGCACGTGCTGGTTAACTGCTTGGGATGGATTCTGCTGCTTGTGCAGTTCATCAGTTTCCTGATGCTGCCAGTTTCTGCTGTGTTCAGAGGAAAGTCTTTCCCACAGTTGGCCTCAACTTTTATAGAGCTTCCTGTAATTTCATTTGCACACATTCACCCTGCCTGAGTATATAAACAAAGCTTTACTCCTTGCCCAGAGTTGCTCTCACCATTGCCGGTTTACAGAGCAGAGATGGTGGCAGCACAATGAAGTTGGTGCCATATCCCAAAGATGGCAAGCAGTGGGACAGTAATGCTGCTCCTGCCTAACTTTTGCACTGCCTGAAGCACAAGGCTGAGCATGGAGATGTAGCACATGGAGAATGCAGGATCTTCTTTGCTATATGTGCTGTTGCTTAGATCTGCTGGGATTAGGCTCCAATCTGCAAACTGGTGGAAGCTGTGAAAATCTAGCTCCAAGCTTCACTCTCCTAAGGATTGAACACTGCATTTCAGGAAGAAATAACCCAAGACTTGACAGTATATGCCTTAATATGGAAAAGCAGCAAGAGATAATTATGAAGCCTTGGCAAAGTGGCATAGATCAGGCCAATATGGTCAGTTTTATCTGGGAGGTTGAAATCAACCATTCTGGAAACAGTGAATATTTTGCTGTACAAAGGTTGACAATTCAGTCACAGGAAGGGCAAAAGATGGACAAATACTGAAATACCACATATATATCATTGAAACATTCCTCAGCAGTCTGAGCCAGGCACTGCCATTTATGAGACATAGATTAGATGCTTGGTAGTCCCTCTAAGATGGTCTAGCAGCTGTAACTCTCACACTCCTATATGTCAAGTATATTTTGAAGTGGAAGCTTGTTCAAAATCTCAATCCTACTATATCAGAATCATGTTGAAAAACTCCACAAGGTTATTTTCAGGTACTGAAACTGCAGAACTAGAGGAACATGATCAGCCTATAAAAATACAGCACAGTCCTTAATAGTTTGCAGGAAAAGTCCTTCAAATGGTCTTGAAGCAACGTTTCCACAGGCTCTGCAGCCCAGCCTGGGACAAAGTAGTTCATTCTGCCACAGATAAACAACTTTATTTAGAAATTTGAGGGCTATTAAACAAGGTGAATTTCCCCAGTGAATCAGCACAAATTTATTAATCCAGGTGTTACTGTAATTGTGATTCATTGGGGATAGGAACACTGTTCAATGGTCCTCAAACTTACACTTCCACTTAGTGCTATACTGCAAACACACAGGACAGAGAGCTGCTGGCTGGCTCAAAAGCCTCTATATTTCCTCATGTTCTGCAGTTGTTCGAATTTTCCTTTTTCCAAGTCTGCTTTTATTTCTGTAAGTATAAAGAGACTTCTCACCATTGCATTTGCTCTTCTAATCTCTTATATCTGCACTGATGGGATGGGAGATGGGAACAGATCTCCTCAGTCATTCAATGCAGACTTTCCCATCAAAAGCAAACACATAACTTCTCAAACCTTTCATAAACTGTGGGTGATGATTTGGCTCCACTGGGATCACCTAAAAAAATGCTGCAGGTATCTATAGCACCATGGAAATGTTAGCTTAGTGGGATACAAGCATTCATCTAGTGTAGTGCAGGTATCTATGTCCCAGATAAACAGACACAATCCACCTGATCTTTTAATGCCACCTCTCACTCCACTCAAATAAACTGCTCGTTCCCGCATAGCCGTAACTTACTGCTCGATGTTGATACTACATATGCAGAGTTTTTAGCTTTCTGATCAAACTTCCCCTTGCTCAGATGGGAAGCTTATTTCAGTATTATACCTATCACTTTCAACGTCTAAACTGTATCGTTCAAATCAGCTGTGTAAGATTTTTATTCAGAACAGAGATATACCTACACAGGCTGATCTCTAGAAACAGGACAAGAAAAGCTAGTGGTATCTGATGAATTAACCACTTGATATTGAAATAAATAAATAAATCCACATAGTGACACTCTGAACCCAACCTTGAATAAGGCAATTCCAGCTTTCTGCAGTCTCAAGGAAGTTTGTCTTTTCAGTATTTTCTTCCTCTGCTTTTGCTTTAAAGATGTTATCTCACATTGCGAATACAGTGAACTATAAAATAACTTTGTTGGAAAATTCCTCATAGATCTTAGTCCTCTTATCTTTCCAGGTTATAAAGGGGAAAAAAAAAAAAAAAAAAAGTTAGTGCTCTTCTGGTCTCTGCTCGGAATCTGCTGTGCTGCTGCTTCTCGAGGGGAACCATCACACCAGCATCCAGCTGATGATAAAGTTCTCTCTTCATTCTCTCAGTCTACCAAAAAAAATAGGGTGGGTCTGTTGCCCTGTCATATTTCTTGCATAAGATTGGCAGAGCACTTTTTGGGAAGGATTTAGTATTACAGGTCCAAATTTGCAAAAGAGAAAACACCATAAGGAGTTTGAGGCTATGAACTTAACCTCATTGACTCCACATGATGAACAAAACAGCTAGTAACTTGTGGTTTGGTACACATTTCCCCAAGCCCTAGAAAGAGGAAGACTTTTTCAGAATAGCATCAAAACTCACATGTAATATTAGAAATCCAGAGGATTTTAACAGAGCAAGAGAGAAAAGAAGTAAGAAAGGCTGTGGCAATTGAAAGTGAAATGATTTAATGATTCATAATTTAAAGTTATCTTTTAATTAATTTGCTTTCACAAAAAAAAAATGAAATCCTCATTGTAGATTTTTGAGTAATTGCCAATTTCTGCTATTAATGCCTTTTGTACTTGCTAAAGGAAACGAATTAGACTCTCTTAGAGACTATTTTTCCAGTTTATCTTTCTATGAAAATCATAAGGAGTTTTCCGAGACCTGAACAAGTCATAAGTTTCTAGTTTGCCACACATTAAATCTACAAATGGAGGTCTAGTAGAAGTTTCAATTTTCTTAATAAGGAATTAACTAGGAACTAGCAATCTCTCATTCAGCATAACCATCACCCACAAAAAAACAGCCTTGCAGAAAAATATCCCAGTTATAAATGCCATACTTTTAAAGTATAAATCTTAGAAGGGGCTACGCTGTTTTAAGATAAAAAAAAAACCTTCTCATTTCCTAATCAGTTACTAGCGCTGCAGAACCTAAATAGCAACAGCTCTATTCAGATCTCAGCCAAACTAAGCTCAACATCCTAAAATTGAGAGCTTCATTAAATATTAGATTAATTTAATGTGTAGGGTGCTTTTTTTCAGATTAATTTCAGATTAATTTGCATTCAAGCATTTGTGCAGCTCAAGCAGTATCTTTCCTTTCTGTCAGTTCCATCATCTGATGGACAGTGGGAAGAAGAAAATATATAGGAAAGATGTACTGTAATAAAGTAAGTTGAGGAAGATTTAATTACAGGCTATTATTACATATTTTGCCCAGGCAAGCATGGAAAGGGAAAAGAGTCACATAAATTTGCTAATGATTGGAGTGATAGAAGGTACTGGAAAATCTTAGATAAACAAAGTGGGCAGTTAGAAATGGCAGAGTAAGGCAGATGACTATTAGTAATGCTACTGAACTCGTTGCTGAAGTTTAAAAATGGTTTGACAAAGTAGAACGCTTTATGCACATCAGATGAATTGAGTATTTCTACTAGCACAGTTAAAAATAAAGAATTTTCAGAAAGTGGGTATATGGGTGTCTAAGGGAAATCACCACAGATGGGTATGGGAATTCTGAACTGTTAGGAAAATTACTAACACTTACAAAACACAAGAACACAGAAAAATATTCTTGATGATCCCAGAAAATCCTTTATTTATTTATTAGAGACATGCCATTTGTTTTTGGATTTTTTTCATATATTTCCAATAGGGTATGTCTACAGAGAGAAGCTAGATGAGGCAAGATAGGACTGAATATATAGCAAGATTCAGATCCAGAATCTTACTAGAATCTTATCTGTTGGAGGCCACTGTAAATCTGACCTCCATATTGTAGTTTGGATTTTCATTACTAGCGAGAAGAAAACAAATACGGTTTTTTGAGGGCTATCTCTGCATCATATGCATCCTTGCATGTTTGTAGAGTGGGATTTATTACCTTTTGCCCAGGTCACCTATGACTAACCTTCTATAATGTCTTGATGACTTTATATCCCCTTAAAGTCTACATTGAGCTGCTACTGGTATGTGCTATGGAAGATATGTTGAGAACTACAAAAATTGGTGCCATGCTGCACACATGAAGGATGTTGGGGACAGCTTTCAAGTGGAAGCTGCCATGAGCCTCCTGGATGCTGACCAGGTAAGATAGTACTCTCCCATGCTCAGACCTCAGTCTTTGACTCCTCTCCAGCATCTCCCAGCTCAGGGCACGAAGGAAGGTGGTCATTGCAGGCCAGAACTCATATAACCCCTCATATTTCTGTCAG
The DNA here is from genome assembly GCA_034781795.1 of Crypturellus tataupa. Lineage (NCBI taxonomy): Eukaryota > Metazoa > Chordata > Aves > Tinamiformes > Tinamidae > Crypturellus > Crypturellus tataupa. Next base: position 224,877 of record JAWLRI010000818.1, on the reverse strand, counting down.
GGGGCTTCAGGTGTGATCTCTGGGACACCCAGAGGAATTACATCTTGAGATGTAATGCCAACTGTTATTGCCTTTTGCCAACAGGGCAATGACTTAAATCATTGACAGCACAAAAAAATGTTGCTTTGATTTGGTGGTGAGAGGTCACAAGAGAAAAATAACCCAAAAGAAACCTATTAAAAATCTAGAGTAAGGAGGCAGCTACTACAAAACAATCTGCTAAAATGGCAATTCATAATAAACCACTCTTGCTATCATACGCTGTTATCTCATCATAGCTCACAAAATAAAACATTGTCAATCTGAGTAATAATAAAACAAACACTGAAATCATACCACAATATTGACAAAATGTAGGATAATCAGCAAACTATTAGCATGGGCCTGTTGACTCAAGCAAATGGAATGCAGTAGAACAGCTGTTCGCTTTATCCTGCCCATAAAGGAAAACCTCTGCGACTCACTCAGGGCTTTACAAATTACCAGCTTTTTTCTTCCCCTCATTGGTAAAAAGAGCATCCTTTGAGCCCATCACGTTTGACTTGTACCTATCTGGAACCTGCTTGCAGGAGCAAGTGCTATCGAGCTCTGTTATACATTTCTGTGTTCTACAGAGAAATGAAATTTGCTAATCTATTTTCAAAATAGTTAAGAGTGAGTTAAGTGATTTTGTTTCCACCAATGGACAAGCAGAACACAAGAGCTTTTGGGAGCCTTTTCAGCTTGCACATCAAAATGTAAAGAGGTCCAATGGGAGCACAAATGAGATTTTGTTGACTGATGCCAGAAAATACACTTGCATGGGTTTTCAGAAATAAAGTGGGGTAGGAAGCATGATTTAGGACAGCTCTAAATCACTGCATCAATCATTTCAGTCAAAATTTGTATCTGTTTAGGAACTTGAAATAGTGGAGATATTGTAGACCAAAGCAGATGCTTTGGGGTACTCTTTTAAGCCTACACACTTTCTAGATCTTATTGGCATTGAGTCACAGCATGGTACAAAAACATTTATTTCCTCACAGACCGGCACTTTCTAAGAAAAAGAAATATTGTTTTTATGATTGGCTTCACCACTGAAATGGCATTAAATATGCCATATGAAAAAGCATTCAAATTCTAAGATGCTGCATAGCAAAATAGAACATCTCTAAATTACTCTATCTTTGCAATGATAAGAAAACTACTCAAGGTTGGAACGTTACCCCAGACATTTATATGAGCATGACTGCATTCTTCTTTTATAATGAGTAACACAATGAAGACCAAACCTAACAAAAATAAACCCAACAAAAAAGACCACAACCAAACAAAAATAAAAGTAAAATTCTTCTGCAATATAAAAGTTGTAACATATGTAGTGTTCAGAAATATGTTCGCTTAACAAATGCAGATAAAGGATGCATGTGCGTTAGCTGCGGTAAGACTTGGATGAGGATCTTTTTGCCCAGCCCACGCAGCCAGTTGGATGGGGACGACGCGGGTCCATCCCCGGAGCCGCGACACCCTCATGGTCTTTGTCAGGGGCTGAAGGAAGGTTCACACTGAAGAAACCAAACTCACCAGCCCAGGCCAACCAAGCCTATTTTCCTGACAAACAGAAGTAGCTTCCCACATCCAAACAAATCTGAGCTGATGGACGATCCAGGATTTCGGAGGGGCTGCGCAGGGCCCAGCGCGAGGCAGCAGGTCCCAGCCGGGCATGGCTGTCGCGGTGCCATCTCCGGCTCTGCCGGAGCAGGCCGCTTGCCGTTGCTAAGAGACGGCACACGGCAGCTCCACTTGAGCGAGATCCAGGGAAAACCGCGGGAGAGAGCGGCTCACACCCAGCACGGCAGCTCCGGGCCTCCTTCCTGCGGCACCGGGCGGCTCTCTAGCGCTCCAGGAGACGCCTGCGTCGCAGAGGCCTTTGCACGAGCGACTGTGGCTTCGCTGGCGCCCCAGTCCCACTCGGCCGCAGTTATCCATCGTGGCAGCATGCTGATTTTATATGTTATATATGTTTTATACATACATATGTATATAACATATATTACATTTACATATAACATAGCCCTTAGAGAGCCTCAAAGACGTGGAAGGACACGTGAAACTCAGAAGCTCTCTTGGTCTTAGCCTCCATGCTCATTCCAAAAGGTAAACAAGGGACATTTCATTTCAAGGAGTTTCCAACACGTCGACAAGGAGCAGCAACCACGCTTGCCCTCTCTGTTCAGGAAAAGCGTTCACAAAAAGCAGAATGAGGCGCAAAACAAGGATTACCCGGGTTCTCCTAATAAGAGTATTCCCAGCACCACAACACCACAAGATTTTAACCGAGGGCATTTCTGAATGTTTAAACTCAGAGACAGACTTTTGTCCTGGACTGAAAGACAAAACTGTCTTCACCAAGTACAAACCCATGAGCAGTGAAATCACATGTTGGAAGGCTAGTCAAAAGCTACGTGTAAATTGGCCTCTAAATCTAGATCTAAAGCTGCAAGTTAACTACTGAATTTCTTGCTTTCATCTTTTGTCAGTAACTGATGATAAAAATAGCTTTTCTGCAGTATTTCCTATAACTATTTAATTTTCTGCAACTTCTGCTTTCTCCTAAGAGGGTGTATACTATGTTAATTTTCCATACTAATGCAGCATGGAAAATTAACATAAAAGGTGGAAATAAAAATGATAAAAACCTCTTTTTCTATTTTTTTTAATTCCTGCAAGATACAAGTTCTGACAGTTTTAATAAACAATTTTGCCAAGTACAATGAGAGTTGCACAGCATCTTGTAAAATCAAGCCTTCAAAATAAAAACTAGATGTCCAATAGTCCCTTATCATAGTAATCCCACTGAGATAAATGAAGTGGAAAGTACACACTCACAGTTGCAAAGAGACAGCAGGGTCAACTGTTCCTGTCCCAAGAGATCAGGCCCCGAAAGCATGTTCTTTTCCAATTTAATATCGCCTTAATCTTGAATTCACCCTTGGTTTGGCAATTCGGTTTTGAGGAGAGTTACAGAAGAAATGACAGTGCAATAAGGATGCTGTGGCAGCCTTATTTCCAAATTCACTGTTTTTGTCAGTTTTTGTTACAATGTTAAAATTATTTAAATGCAGGAGGATTTTTTTTTTTCCGCAAAACAGTCAGGCTATTGACACTGTGTGACATGGGTGACTTGAGGAGATTTTGCATGTCACAGTATATTTGTAGTTTGACTTTTCTACCTATGGATAGATCTGTTTTTAAAAGCTGCAGTTTATACCATGGTCCTGGAGGCCATTTCTTTGAGTTGATGAAGCAAATAATGTTTTTTGTTTTGTTTTAACACAGCTTTTAAGGGGTTGTCAGAGAGAGATTGATGAGGGGTTAAGAATTTCTTTTTGAAGTTGTACAGAATTACCAACTAATGAGTTGATTTCTTTGATGGGTCTTTCATAGTTGGCTGCAGCTGGACAAGAATCAACCACAAAGGGATCTTGATTTTGTTCATCGTTAATTCCAACTTCAACAGATGAAGTCTGGGTATCATTGTCACCTTCACAGTTTGCCTTTGTATTATGCTAAGCTCATATGCTCAATTAACAAACTGATTAGCAAGTTCTTGCATTCTTCAAGTAGCTTTCTTCAGTACTGCCAATATACCAAGTCCTTCAAGCATGCTTATAAAACTATAGTGTTTTATGGCAATGGCATAATTTATAATGCCAGCATTTAAGATATTGAAGGTACAGAGGCTAACAGGTAATGCCTCTTAACCACAAATATACTAAAAGAGGGTTATAGCATTATTTGAAGTTACAATAGAATTAATATTTGCCCCTCTTTTGTACAAAGGCTGTATGTAATGACAGAAGGGTTTTAGTTCTGCCAGTTTTGTTCAAATCATCAAAATCTTTCAGAACAAGCAAGATCTTGTTTTGCAAAAGACTATTGCCAGAAGTTCCGATCTCTCGCACAAGTTTAAATCCTGTTATGAACTGGAAACCGATGGCTACCTCACAGCTACTCAAAGCCACAACCTTCCTGGACTCTTCCCTAGACTGAAGTGTGGAACCTCAGTTTTGGAAAACCAGAGCAGACTGAGATCCAGTGGCAAAGACCGAGTTCAATTTGACTTAGAGTTTTCCTTCAGATAAACTTATTTTTTAACAAGATTAAATGTCCATCTGGCATTTATTTAGTCTACAAATCATGTCAGACTTCTGCCCAAAGGAGGCACACTTGGTTTTAGCCAGCTTGGAAAAGCATAAAAATAACCCATTTCCTTTTATGTCGTCTCTAGACCCAGACAAAACCAGAAGCAAATACACACAACAAAATAATTTTGATTTTTTTTATCCTAGTTATCCAATTAAAATCATGGTGGGGGGGAAGAAGAAGTTGGAGGGTGAAATCCATCACGTTTACAGCTTTGTTTACCATGATGTTTTAATTAATATTTGTTTTTCTACATCATAGCTATCCAAATACAAACTGAACTTTTTTTTTTATTTTCAGATAGTCTGGAAAGGAAAGGTTTGTATAAGCTTAACTCTAACTATAAATATCGGAATCTACATTTTAATAAATCATTTCTTAAAAACAAACAAGAAATATGAAACTTCTCCTTTTGTATGAAAAGGAGTGTGAAACTTCTCCTCCACATCACGCTGAGTTGCATCACTCAAGTCGTGTTTTCACATTGTGAATGACCCCCGCTACTTTAGTGTCTGAAAGTTTAAATTCACTAAATTTTAAATCTAACATGGTGAAAGTGATCTCTTCCTTCACAGTGTCTGTTGAAATGAACCACCAAGACATGTTTCTAGACTGCACCCTGCATGCTTCAGAGAATGCTGTTGTATTCCTTGGTGAAACATGAAATGACAAGTCTTTCTAGAAATATAAAGATGAAAACAAATCATAGTTTTTCAAGGGAACATTAACACTTTTATTACTGCTTCTAAAGGTTTATATAATGCTTTGCACTTCAATAGCACTCTCTACTTACTCAGTGATCCCAAAATACTTTGTAGTAGTGTATTTCACTCTGTGACAGCCCAATGAGATAGGCAAATAACACCATCTCCTTTATATAAATTGGTCAGTGAGTCTGAGAAAGTTAAGCACCTTATTCAAAGCCCATTAAGGCAAATGAAAAGACTCTCAGCAGACCTTTGGTCAGCCACTAATAAGACATCTCAGGTCATACAAAAAATTTGTGACACAGAACAGAACTCAAGTGCCCTTACTCCAATTCACGCACCTTAGGTAGACATCATCCACCTTCCATATAAAGCATATTTTTCAAAGGGCACTTTCCTGCCTGTCATCCATATAGCAGAGTGTCAAACCTATAAGGTGATATTACACAGATTAAAGAAACAGCTACATAACACAAGGTTCCAGATGGGCATAAAGAGCTCTTGCAATGAACAATTATTACTTGAATCACAGTTCCAGGAGCTAAGGCCATATTTCAGATCAAAGTGACCCAGGCGCATGCTGATCATACAGGAAGTCTTCACCAGCTGAAGCATGGATGAATAACAAGGGGAATAGCAGGGCCAACAGGAGAAACAATTACCTGCTGAGAGGCAAGATGGACCCAGGCTCCTCTCAGTGGAATTTAGTGATAGGACAAGAGGTAATGGGCACAAATTAAGGTACAAGAAAATTCATTTAAACAAAACAAAACAAAAATAAGTTTTTTAAAGATGATAAAAGAGTGGAAAATGTTGCCCAGAGAGGTCATGGAGTCTCCATCCATGGAGATATTTAAAGACCAATTGGAGATATGGTCCTGGACAATATTCTGTAGGAGACTCTGCTTTGAGCAGAGAACAGGACTAGACGGTCCCTGACAACTTCAACCATTCTGTGATTCCATACAGGGAGTTGTATTACTGCCCCCAACCTTGAAGAATAATATGGTACCTAAGACAAGAGAAACCTTCCAGGGTTGCTCAGGATTACACCCTGTACAAAGCAAACAAGCCTTGCAACCAATTTACAGCCAGGAGATGTGGTGGCAAAGAAGAAATTTCCTCCTCTGATGACCTAAGCTCTGCCACTACCTCACACAGTTCCTACAGTTTCACATTTACCTGTGAATATTTTGGAGACCATGCTAGCAGCTGGGTCCTTTTAAGGTACTTAAGACCTACAGTTTATAAATTCACCATATCCTGAGAAAAGAAAGTTTTGCTCTTATCTAGCTATGTTGGAATAACCCTTTTCTTGGCTCTCATGATATCCAAAACAGATAGCTCTGTTTCAGTTATTCAAGGGACTGGCAATCTCCCTTTGTACCCCTCCCCAACCTAAACTTACGTTCAATCTAATTATACTTTAACTAGAAAAAAAATATTTTTCCTCTGCTGAGGATTTTATCTGAATTTTATCTTTCTACATATTCTACTCCTCAGGTTGCAAATTTCAGAACAAAACCTTTATAGCAGCATGTTTTCACTACTAATGGTTAACCTCTTCCTTTTAAAGTACTCCAGGGCATCTAAGCAGATTTGGACTTTCTTGTCCAAGCTTGCCACTTTTTCCCGGAGGAACAAGATCACTTCAATTTTGGGTGTTTGGTATAAACACCTTTTATGAAATTGGAAAACTTCTGTCATCTGGTGACAAGGTGACTAGTCATCTCATCTCTCTAGTGGCACAAACACAAGTGTGGATTAAATTCCTAAATCATTACTGCCTCTTGACTGATAACAAACACAGGAGTTCTTGGCCCTCGGGGACATAAAACAGGGTTTGGGGTATTTGGCTTCATCCATGGAAAAATTCGCAGTGAGGACCGATGGAAATTTCCTGCCCTGTGGGTCTATGTCCTACTCCTGAAGCCTAATCCTTTTTCTTAGCTGCTGCTCGATATATCCTTTCCTGAATCAAATGTACTTGTTTGGTAGAAATATATTTTTTTTTTCCCACTTTATATTAGACCAAACTTTGTTTTCACCAGAAAATGACTTGACACAAAGGTCTCTATTCATAAATGGAGATATTACTGCAAAAATGTCAATGATGTGTTTTATTTATGGAAAGTCTTATGAATCATATATTTATGAAGCACAAATTCTTCAGGAAAGAAAACTAACTCTCCTGCTATTGCATCTCTTTGGCTGTTAGGTAGATTCTTAAGCGAAGGAGAAATAATTTTACTAAAAATATAAGTACTTGATTCACTCAGATCTAAAGGTAACTATGCTACAAAACCCAGTTTTTTGAAAGTCATTTCTCCACTCTAACATGCATTTCAGGCACTACAATCCCATACTGTGTGCAAAAGGTAGAGCTAAGCAACACATTTCCCTGAAATGGCAATGAAGTGCAGCCAAAATAGAGATAATTATTTTAATTAATGGTAATGATTTTAACGGTTGAACATTTTAACTAATTAATTATGATTGATTGCTTGTTACTAATCAGGAATGTGATTCAAAGTTCTAATTGAAAACCTGAGAGCAATGGGCACTAAAGTATGATATACTTCTGCTGAGAGAACAGGCATTTATTTTTGATATGAAACACGTCGAACTAAAATTCATTCTGACATTTAAGATAGCCAGAAAATAACATACCTCCTCTTCCACCGGAGACTTGTCACCCACGGACACAGGAATCTCACAATACTCAGCTAGCCAACTTGAATAAAAAAAGCGGGTGCTCTTTCTGGTCTTGCTTAAAATCTACTTAACTCTTCTCTGTTGCGTTTGCTGCCAGCATGGCACCATGCTGCTATACGACAGCACACGAGGGAGAAGCTAATATTTACTCAGTAGACAAACTCACTGAAGTAGTTTTAGATATCGAGGATGCTCTAAGGACCTCAGCGAGGCATTTGGAGAATTAAAAGGATGCCCTCCCTCACCAGCGCTGCTCCTGGCATCCGTAAGCCCGAGCACACTGGTAGACCTGGTGCTCCGGCTCACCAGCCCACCAGCAGCCAGGAGCTCTGGGCAGTTGGGAGCTTCCCCAGCCACAGCTGGCTGCTCCACACCGCTGACAGGGCAGCTGCGCTGCTGCTGAAGCAGCTGCCAAACCTCTGGGAGCAGCGGCAGGATGCACCGAGGAAAATCCCAGGCTGAAGCCAGCGTTCCCTGAGGAGCTGGGGCAGTTCAGCAGCTGCCTCGCGGCCAAGCCATCTGGCTGGCAAGCTGGGACCACCTCGTGTGGATGACTGTGTGTGAGGACCTGCAGACTGGGCAGCGAGGAGGGCAGACTGGGTAGAGTGTGGTACTACCTTTAATGTGGTGTTAATGCGGGCTAGCTCTGAAAAGGGGAGTCCGTTTATGCCATTATCAGAGCAGAGCAGCCCCATTTTATCCCAGTCTTGTATCGGATTTAGACATCCCATGTCAGCAGCAGCCCATAACTATGTGGGTTGGGTTGAACATCCAAATCCAGGCTCCAAAAGTGACTCACAGGTGGCAACAGGCCTACCAGCAGCTGTCTCTGGAAACAGGCAAGAAATAGTACCCAAGGAGAGGGTCTTTTGGAAGCAGCTCCTCTTTCCAGGGCTGGGAATCCAGTGCAGGGCTGCAGGGGATCCTCTCACCACATACCCCAATTTTTTTGCTGCCCCTGGTGCCTCCCTGCACTTAATAAAATCACAAGTAAAAAAGAAATAGGGATAGTTTAGAAAGAAAAAAATGTTGATACAAGAGTTGTCCCCTGCAAACTCCATCCAAGCTGTTCTTCCTGCTTTGAAAAACAGACAGATGTGATGTCTTGGGCAAGCTGGCTTTTCTTGGAAAATCACCTTCACAAAGCAAGCAAGCTGCATGTGCAATGAACAGAGCCCAGCTGGCCCCAGAAAGCTGATATTACATTGATTTGTAGTGCCACCAAAATGTTTATAGAAGAACCATGAAGCTGTTTTACAGTTTTGATAGAGGATTTGCTCCCTCGTTAGCTGATTTAAAAAAGGAGAATCCCCAAAGTACCATTTGGCAACTACTATAAATAAACGTTGCAGTCATAATATCACTTTCTTCTTCCAAAAAAAGCATTAATTTTCACAATAAACGTATGGGTTAGATACATGTAGAGCTGGATTAAGAGACTATGACATTTCAAACACAACGTTGATACTTCTGGTGCCAATGAGACCACCTTTGGGTGGGCAGGGCCTGGCTGGAATTGATGGTTGTGCGAAGGTCAGATCCAGGCCTGCACCCGGCGAACAGGGACAGCAAGGACTGCGCGAGCAGAGCTTGGGAGCGTGCGAGTAGCTGGAGTAAGGACCACAGCAGAGCATGAGAGTGGGAAGATTCTGGATTTCCTAACCTTGTAGGTCCCCAGTTTTGGGGTCCTGATGCCTGTTTTGCTCGGCTCGGTGGCCTGTGAACACTTGTCTCCCAGGTCAGACAGACCACTACAGGGGAAGCATGATTTAAAACCTGATTTGCAACCCTAAGATTATTTTAATAGCAACTGAGATTTTCATTGTAGCACAGTTCATGTTGGGAGGCTGGAGATGGGCAGTTTGGCTCCGTTTCTAGATGTTTAATTTTACTAGGCACCTCTATGCTAAGCCCAAGAGTCCTTGGACACTTTGAATTTAATCTCATATACAGGACCAAAAAGTACATGTTACCTCATTGTGATCCAAGTCCAAGTAGTCATCTCACCTGAGCTCTGCCTAAATCTTTTAAGTCCAGATGTGGTTGGGTTTATGCACATTACAACAGTAATAACCCCCAGGAATTCATTCATTCACCCCAATCTTCCATCATAAATGTATCAACACCTTTAATTCAGCTCCTAAAACAGAATGAATTTCACTCCAGGATACTATTTTTCCCCCCACTGTGTTAATCCATTAAATTGATATTGGAACAAGAGGAAAAGAAAAGACAGCTTAGCTGATCTGAGTATGGCCGAAAGGAAGTCAGTCTCCAAGCTGAAGCTTCCACATCTACCTGTCTTCATGTCACGCGGGGAAAACAACTTGAACAGTTGTAAAATCTTAGTGCAGTTTTTGCTGTTATTTACACTGCAATTTGTGTATGAATGAACCCTCTTCTGCATCACTCCTAATGGGTCATTGGAAGAGCTAACCAGCAAACACCAAGAGCCTTTCACTCTTTTACCTTCTTAAGGAGACATCTCACAACAGTCCCTCTCCTGGCATTACCCCACTCCACCTCAAAGCAGCGAGCCAGGCTGCATCCACACAGGGCTACCTCCCTAAAAAGGGGGACAAACAGGGAGTGCTGTGTGGGAAGGACAGCACCCTCAAATTTACAATCTATATGTTGAGCTATTTAGTTTAAAAACATAAATAAATAAAAATAAAAAAGTCATTTTAGCTGATTGCATAAATAAGCCCCAAAGCTGCAGCCTGATGCGTTCTGCTCCTTTGAAGGACTGCCGTATCATATTAGTAATCAGCAGAGAAAACCATGCCTAGAAACTTCTCTGAAAAAGCTGCAGCACTTCAAGAGGGATCAGAAAGAAATGTCACTAGGCAATACTCCCCTCACCCCTTTAGCATAATGGCTCAGGAGAGGGAGATTACAACAGGTTTTCATCATGAATATCTTGTGTTTGAGCAAGGAGCAATTTCCTGACAGCTTTGATTCCAAATTTCAACATTATGTCACTTGCTGAAGTATCAGACACATCATTAACCAGCTCTAGCAGGTTTTGTTATGATATGATGAGTCAATATCTGCCTAGAAAATTTAACCCATTTTTCCCTTTCGCGTGTTATGAATGAGCTCTATCCTGGAAACGAATGCCTTTCTGAACATTTCATCTGAATCATAAAATACCCATCGATGCCTTAATATTTACACGTGCCAGTGCCTTATTCTCACACATTTCCTGAGGTACCTCTGCACTGGATTCAAGGTGCTTCCTAGATTCAGTTTCAGTTTTTTTCCCTCTCTTGGATCAGGGAATGCTATTCCAGCCTTCCCCTCCCTGTTCCAATTGCGGAAAAGGCGGAAGAGAAGGAAAACATTTTGATTTCTCACCGGCTCCTTGCCATGAGGTCAGGGCCGCTGAATTGTCATGGTCAGGACACAAAAGCAAGCCAAGGGCTAAGCAACTCGGACCCATGGGGAGGCCACTGTTCCCAGAGCACCATTTCTCTCTTATCGTGCAATTTCTGTACACTGCTCCAGATCAAAGGAGCTTTTACAAAAACAAAGGCATGTTTCACAAAGGACTGACCAGACAATTCAGATAATTTAAAATTGATATGCAACCTTATGCACAGTGTGATGCAAGACTAGTATCAAAGAGGAGCGCTAAAAAGAAGGTTTTTTGTTTGACTGTTTTTTTTTTTAATTATGCTTTTGAGTAGTAAGGACTGTTTAGAAGCCAGGGACTGCTCAAGCCAAAAGGATGTGTTACGACAGCATTTCTCCCTAGTTCTCCCTAACCTTTTTATCCTGAACTGAAATGCACAGGTTTCTAAAATGTCATGGAGTATACAGGGAGGGAAGGGACAGATTAGGCCAAGTTATTCTTCTGCAGAGTAAAGAAGTTAGATATGCATCATTTCCCCCTTTAATAATTAAAAAAATACACCAAATACACCATCATTAAAGCACAAGTAGATGGGAAGGGGAGTGTAAAATCATTTATTAAGTTTGGTCTAACAATAGACACTTCTCAGTGTTGTTGTGGGTTTAAGCGAAGGGACAAAACTGTGAACCTGCCTTTTCTAAAAACAACAGGTAGGCAGGTGAGGCACTATCTTCCATTCAGGTAGGCTGGGAGAAAATGACTAATAGGCAAGTTATGGTATAATATTTGAGGACATGAGTGCAAGGTCATTACAAAATAGCTGTTTTTTGACTGCAGTAGCAGAAAAATATGTATGAGAAATAAAAATCTGACTTTGTGTGGGTCCTTCACAAAACCCCAAGCTGGCAAATAATTTCCCTTTCACATTTGAATCTGATCTCCAACAAAACTGCATCATATAATCTCAGCTGCAGAGAGCTGAGACTGTGTGCACAATCCTCAAAACTGAGCATCAGCCTGACGCTCTTACGTACCCTGTTTGATCTCAGAGCAGTAAGACTGCCCCAAAACAGCCCTTGCATTTTTTTTCTTAAATGTGACCTAGTATTTTCTAAAATATATTTTCCATGATATAGCCCTGTCTTCATTCAGTATATCTCCTCTGTTCCTTTATGGCTCCTACATTAACCACTTTCATCAAAATATGTTTGTCTGTTTAAATACTTTGGAGTTTGCTTAAAGCAATGCATTTGCTCTTGTGAAGCTGTCAGCCCAATTTTATTTTCAGTAGGTTATGACTATTTAGAGGACTGCTTCCCACTTCCAGAAAGGGTTCAGGGCAGGCAAAAATGCGACAGCTTCCTCATGGAAATTTTTCTCTTATTCGTGCCTTCCTAGAGCACCTTGGAGCAGGTAAGCACTAAGACAATGTCACAGGTTTCTTCATAGACCAGAGTCAGTCCATTAAGGACCATTATGCTTGAATTTAATCATTAAATGTTTTTGTTTAAGAGTATACATATTCTTAAATGAACCTGCCTGAAATCTAGATTAGATGTGAAGTTCCCTTCAGGCTCTCAGCGCTGTTTCCTGAACCATAGCTGAACAACACAGTTACTCATAAAATGCACAAAACATATTTGCTAGCTGGGAGACTCAAATGTCCATGCAACAAGCCAGGACTTGGGCAAATATTTCCACGGTGGTGTTCACACATGTTGTGCTTGGCTCCAAATAAAGCTCTTTTTCATTGTCTCTCATCCTCCATATTTATAGACTTGTTTGCCCTTCCCTCAGAAAAACTAATCAGAAAAATAGTTGAGAGATATTAAAGACTCAAAGCTAATTTTAAGTCAAAACATCATTTTTCACTGATATCAATTGCACTCCTGAAAGCAATTCCAGATTTCTCACTGCTTTGAGGAAAAATAAATACAAATGTGAGAGGTACAATGAAGGCTCTCGTTCAAAACCTTTTCGTGCTAGGTTACACCTACATCTGCTATGTCTGCAAATCATTAATTAATATCTCTAGAAATAGTTATGCAAATTAATATTATACACACAGAGAAATATAATTACATTGACTTTTTTTAAAGCTGTCATTCAACCTATCAAGATGTTATAGAAGAATAAAAAAAAATAGATTAGGATTCACACTAGTGCCTCTTATTTTTTTTTTACCCAAAGATGCTTTGAAATGTTTCTGTTCAACACAGCAACAGCTCAGACCAGATCTGTTTAAAACTGTCTTGGACAGCCAGGTCAGACTGCAAAACCTTAGGATGAAAGGTAGAAGCAAGGTAGAGGGAGTACGCTCTGAATTTACATGAGTATCGAACATATCAATTCCTACAAGCCCAGGGAAAAATGTGAAGTGTCATTATTTCAGTGAATGACTGTCTACTGGCACAAGAAGGAAAACAACTGCTTGTTGGTAGTCTCAACAGAAACGCTAAGCATTCAGCAGTATAAAACTGCCTTTCAACTTTACTGGTGACTCTTCAGTGGAAATACCGAGGCAGGTACACAACAACATGGTGCCTGCCCAAGGAGCACGTCCCATGCTGCAGGCCCAGCTCCTTCCAACCCAACACTGACCATTCCCAAGGCTCTTACTGCTCTCCTTCCCTCCAGACACGGAAACCGCTCCAGATGGTATCCAAATCATCACGGTCTAACAAGACTTGAATTTCGGAGGTGTCTGGTGCAAGTCCAGGAGTGTCAATAGAAAGTCATTTACACTTTGTGAAAACCTAAGCTGTGAAGTTATTCCAAATGCTTTTTTTTTTTTTTTTTGCTTCAGTTGGAGGATAAAACAATATTTAGAGGCTTCTTAATTTCTGTATAAATCAGGCAATCATTTGTATCAGTCAATTCTGTGATAACTATATTAACCCTGCACAATTCCACTGGCTTAGCTCATCTCTAAAATATTTCAGTAAGGAAAGGGATGAAAAGAATGAAAAGAAGGTGAATTGGAAGGAGAAAGAACTTACTGTGAAGAATGCAGTAGTCTCTTTGACTGTTTAATAGATAAGAATGAATGCTGCTGTTTAACTAGATCCAGTCTCTGAAATATCTAATTAAAACTGATGTGCTTATTTAGTTTCCAATTCATCACAGGTGGGCCCACATTAATGTGAAAATGAAAGTAAATTACCAGCATTTGGCAATCTCACTGAATGTCATTCACATTATTAACTCAAATCTCAGAATGCATTTTAAAATATGGTTCATAGGTAACAATGTGTCTCAGCACAAGAAAAATCTCGGCTCTCCATCTTTTAGGATTTTACCTGCATGTATGAATTCAAACCTGACTTCAGGAGCTGCTGTTTAAGGCACATTCTGTTAGAAAATGAAAGTCTTTCATGAAAGTCTTTCAGCAGAACATTGTGCCGGAGTTTCACCCACTTTTCTATCACTAATATCACTTGGGAACAGTTGTTTATATTGGCCACACTCCTACCTGCCCTCTCTGATGAGAAACTCGTAATAATTCCAAGCCCTTTAATTGTAACCAGGTTTCAGGATCATACTCATGGAGGTTCTACATGCTTGAGTTGCAATATATTTTCCCAGTTTTATAAATGCGCAGTAAAAAGGAACGAACAAATAGATCTGAAAATCTGTAGTTTTCCCAAAGTATTTATTTTTCCTCATAGACATCATATATATATGTATATACATTTTACATATACATACATGTAAAATATTATACATTATTATACATTATGAACATTTTGAGCTGGTCTGAATAATACAAATAAAATTCATTTAATTGAGTTTGGCATAGAAAAGCTATGTAAACCTTGAGAAATACAAAAGGATATATTTATGTCACATGTTTTTAGATATGAATGCTCGCTCCACGTTCAAAGGGGGACTGCATTTTATTGTCAAGAAATATACATCCATTCAAATCCAGTTTAGAGGACGCTACTAAACTGAAGCAATTTTCCATTATTTTTTTTTTGTATGAGTCAATGTAACCAGTACCTCATATGATGAAGTACTGCTATCAGGGACTTATCCTAGATGCTCAAGGTAGCTGGTCTAGATATAGCTATAGATATAGCCGGGTAGATATTATACCTACCCAGCTGATACTAGTTTTTAGACCGCAACTCTCAGGTTCAGGAAATTATTTTCTTTTATATTCAACCATGACTTTCTATTAAAAAAAAAAACTTTCTGCATTTTTTAAATACCTTTTAATTCTTTTTCTTTCTATATCTGTATATTTATCCTGTATATGTCTATATGTTCTTCCCCATAATCCATTTGTTACTAAAAAGGAAGAAGAATGAGATATAGGCATATTCTGTATTTCTTTTGTAATTGGAGAAAAATCCCATCAAAATAGCAGAATTACTTTGTTCAGTTTGCAACTTGCTTTTTAAAAAAATCATTTTTCTTTTAAGAAAGAAAAAGACACTTGCTCTCAGAGAAATTAATTCAGTGAATTGATTAAAATCCAAACAGTACCCCAAAATGTTATGGAATTTTCTTCATAGATTACACATGAGCTGCAGCCTGCATCTTTATTGGACAAAACTACTTTCCTCTTTAGCAAAGTGACTATATCAAGGCCCTGAAGTCCAAGTACTAGAGATGAGCTATTTTAAACTATTTTTTCATTATTAACCACACCAAAACATTTCCACAATCTGTATTAAAAAGCCAAGAGCTACAAAACCTCATGTTTTTAGAATGGACAACAAAGAAATGGAAGAGAAATAAGATGAGCAGGAACAACCATAGAAGGTAGGGAAGAAAGAGAAGGAAAAACCCTAAGGATAAGATTACAACACAAAAGAGAAATCAAGTTAGACAGAAATTTCATTTAAGGAAAGCAAGGGAAGCATAAACAACGCTGCTATATTACAGTCAAAATAGTCTGAAAAAAACTTGTGACGCTGCAAGCAAAGAAGAGGGAATATCCATGGCTTAAAGCTGATAGTCAAGCTAGGGTTTCCCAAGCAAATTTTTCAAAAAGAAGCCATAAAAGCACCCTCAGTCTGTACCAGGAAAAAACATTGAGTGGTACCAGTGCAATAAATAGCCGAGTCCTCCCTTACCTCCCGGCTCTGGCAAGCACAGGGAAGGAAGAAAGATTCATGCGATTACTGGCATTGACAGGACACTGATTAGGGATTAAGTTTTCTTCAGTGCTGTCTCCACCCAACCACAGAGTGTCGTTTTGAAGAATCATTTGCAGTAAATGAAGGGAGAGGAGGTATAAGGCCAAGAAACTAGTAGAAAATAATAGGAAAGAAGTGCTGTAGTTTGATGAGGGTAATAACCCTTCTAACTAGTGTCCTATTGCATTAGGTTCCCCATGAAATTATTTAAAACAGCAGGGAATCGAACATCCCCACATTATTAACCTCTAGCTTGCGCTTATTGCAGAAAATCAGGGAGATATTTTATGGGTCTTGCGCAGCCGGTGAACTCCGCGTCCCAGGCTGCGCCAAGCAGCGCCGGGGGAGCGCGGGGCCCGCGCCGGGCGCTGATGAGGAACAGTCCTGCGGCGGCATCGGGGCTCCGCAGGGCCGGGGGCGGCCTCAGCGCCGCCCGCCCCTGCCCTTCCTCTCTTGCCCAACCGCTTGGAATTCCAGCTCTGCTCACCGAAAGAGTCAATATTTAAAAGCAAGCGAGGACGGAGCTTGCTCGGTAGGCATTAAATCGCAAAGCAACACTCTAGCAACACCAGAACATCTCGCAAGTCTCTGCACTAAGGTTTCTGCCACACCGTTAGTACAATTAGTACCAGTAGTACTGCTGTTAATAAAATATTTGGATATAGCTTTTTACATGGCTACCGGTCTAAATTTGCTGAACATTTTGACAAAAAGCTTTTTAAGCCCAAACTAAACACTTTTGTTTTGAAAAAAAAAGAAGCATCCATCCAGAATTTAGACAATCTGATAAATCAAATCATTGTACGATATTTTTTTACATCACTTGCAAATTTTCACACCTTTATAATATAGTGACAAAGTATCATACAGAAGTAAAATATGTAGGCACATACAGCAAGAGTTATTATATTGGTCATTGAATTTACATCACCTGAAACAGGATCTGAATCATCTGGATAACCATCTCTTCCTAGCTTTTCACAAATTTTGTAGTGAAATAATTTAACACTTTTTATAGTTAAATTGTGATCATAAAACAAAGTAGTTTGTTGTTTAGGAGACAATACCACTACTGATATTCAGAGCTGAATGTTCTATTTTGCTTAAATTATTGGTGCAGAGTATGCTTTTTTTTTTCATTGCCAAGAAATATCTGTTTAATTCCCAGCAAAACTCATACGACTGTATGTTTTTCAAATACTTATGTTTAATGGATAAAGCTGTACTTTTGGAAAATCCTAAGGAATTTAGGACAGTGGGAAGCCATTTAAATGGTATTTTGAAATATTTAAACCTTTAGAGGGCAAGTTCAGATTTTTAAGGGTTTATTTTTGACATTTGTGAAGATATACATACATAAATTATTGGTAACACTGAATTCCAGAGCTCGAAATGCAGAGAAGGACCTTGGCGGCATCACAATGAACAGCTGCTTGAGAAGATTGTGCCTTCCCAAACACCCAAAGGAAGGTAGAGAATGCAGAAGTGTTGGCTGAATACTCAAAAACATTGCAAAGAATAAACCTCACCAAATACAATATGTGAGGAACACACTTCTGCTTCTACTGCCCCTTGGGCAACACTACAATAAGGACCTGACTGTATGTTTTACACCTCTGCTATGCACTTATATATACATACAAGTTTTTAACAAGATTTTTTTAAAACAAACAAGCAAACAAAAAACCCTTATTATTATTTCGATGTCTCTCAGTATCACTGGCATCTCTTATAGAAAAACTATTTTCCATGTATAATGCTGCCTAATTACCTAGCCGCACTATGGGAGGTATTTGCCATCTTCTAAAGCAGCACTTATTAGCCCTGGTGGGACGGGAACTGGCAAAAGAATCGCATGATCTGGTGTGATCAATCTGATGGTGCAGAGGAGCCAGGGGGATAGAAGCGCACATCTTCCAATAGAAAACGAAGTTGAGCATTTCAATGAGAAAAGCAAGAGAGTTTTATGGTGTTGTAGGGTCATTTCTGAGAAAATGCATTATTGATGATTTACATCACCTTAGTACAACGAGGCTCCTGTCAAGAACAAGGACACTGTTGTGTCTGGGATGGTTAACATGTGCCATAATAGAGACAGGTTCCTCCATTGAGAGTTTACAAGCTAGGTTTATGACAAGACAACATACCGATGTAATACACAAGCACATAGGAAGAGAGGAAGGGAGATAACAGTAAAATGTGCATGCATTTTTCATAATAGGCAGTAATTTCATGGCTTAATTTAATCAGTGGTCTAAGTGCAGTACCTTGCTCTCCTCCTGTACTCGTAAGTTTTAAGGCCTCATTAGCATGGAATGTGTGCTGAATATTTTACAGGGACCTATTCCTTTTATGTAGCAGCCCCAGTGAACAGTAAATATTTACCAACTATCCTCACAAAAGGTAGGGGAGGTATTTTGCAACAGTTTACATTCCCTGTAAGGAGAGCAGCAAGTGACTGCAAAATTTTGGGCACTGCTGTGGGGACAGAGCAAACAGAAGCTTTTAAAGGAGTTCCCTGGGTTGCATCGTAGCCTTCAGCTCATAGCTGTTACCTTTGTGAAGGGCTCTGAGTTCCACTAGCTTTCGGTATCGTGAGTTATTAAGCGGTCTTGTAATAAGGTCATTTTCACAGAGAAGAGGAAGGGTGAAGGTAGGCTGTAGGTCTTGGAGAAGACCTTGAATTGGGAAAAGGGAGGGAAAGAGGACTCAGTTTGTGCCACTTGTTTCTCTAGAAAAGTTTTGTATGACTCAGCAACAAGATATTAAGATGAATAAATGTATGAGGTGAGGTGTGTAGGCTTTTTCCTTTTGTCTACTGCCACTGCTTCTATTTTTACTTTCCACATAAAAATGACCTCCCATATAATGTCATCTGAGGAATACTTACAACAGTTTGGCCAAAAAAAACGGGTATTAATATATATAACCATGCACATTTAATTTCACCTCAGAAACTGTCATAATGTAGGAGACAATTTTTAGTAACTGTCCTGGTAGGCCCCACAAGGCACTTAAATATCAGAGGAGGAACACTCAGCATCTGACCTGCGCAGACACTGAGCTCACACTGAAATATGTGCTGCAATTGGAGCTGCTGCCAGAACTGATTTGGGTGTAATTGAAAATCATCTTGCAGGTTTGAGATTTAAAGAAATTGGAACAAACTCAAATCTGGTGCAAACTGAATAAGGTGGCAGAGTTAGAGCAGAAACTAACGTGGCCCACTTATTTTTATGTGAATTTACTGCTCTTGAAAGATACTTTATTAATAAAAGTCCTTTATTTATCCAGAGTACAAGGTGAGCTAAAGCGCAGCTCCCCATCAAAACAGTCCAACCTCCTTCCAGGGCCAGGCTCCAGGGAAAGCTTTTGCATTGCATTTATCATGTCTGCAGACATCTCTGAACTTCCTAGGCTTGTCAACAAAGTTATCAGTATTTGTAACAGCGTCTACCTGCCGATGGGACCTTAGGCACATAGAGTCAAAATGAGACAAGGGTTTCACAAAGGCTGCGGCAGCGCTGCTGAATGATAAAAACTTTCCACTTTCCTCTTTCACTCAAGGCTTAAAGCTGTTATCTTCATTAAAAGTTCTGATTTCTTTGAACCATTTTACTTATGTCTGCAGTGATGAGAATTTCTTCACTTAAGAGCTGAAGAGTACAAGTTATTGTTATTTATATTCTCAAATTTCCAGAAAGAATGAAAAGACTAAAGAAACACTTCTGAGGTTCTGCAACTAACTTTCTCAATGTTCAGTGGTTTCTCTCCGAAGATGGACTTCTCTATGAAGTCCATATATATTTTTTAAACTTTGCTAGAGATTAAAAACATGAGAAATCATACAATTCTTTATGTTTATTTATTATGAGAATAAAGTACCTAATCAGAGATTATTACAACTTTGACAGAGAATGATCCTTGAATTGTTGACCATTCGGTCTCCATTTCAAGATCTACTGGCATTAGGTACAAGGAGGCTACCACAGCTCCAGTCCTTCCCTGATAAAAAGGACCTACAAAGCGTGCAGAAAGCCTCAGCTCATGTGTCTTATCATCCCCTTGGGGACGTTGCTACCTGCAGGAGTCGCATAGCTTTCTGGCGCTCAGCTCTGGCACGTGGCCTCGCAATATTTGCCATGATTCAAGATGCTGCCATTCCAATTTTGTTTTTCTTGTGCCTTTACCCTCTCCATCTCATTTTCACTGCTTCTTTCTTGATCAGATCAAAGCAAATACCTAAACATCTTATGATTACACTTTCTTTTTCAATATGAAAGCAATTGACCAGCAATTTCAATTCCAGACACCATCCTGGCTAGTTGTTTTTTGTGCTATTATTCATTCATTTCTGCCTTTCTGGCACACAAGCTTTGGGCATCAAGGGTAGATGCTGAGTTCCCATCTCTTCCCATAGGCATTTTTTTAGAGATTTCTACACAGCCTTGATCCATACTCTCCTTGCAGTTATAAATCTCCTCTGTGTTTCTGAACTTTTATTTTGGAAATACTCAACACCCATGATCATCTTTTACTGTTGAGCTGAAGATATTTTTACATACTGTAATAAAACTGCTCTCATACAAGATAATACTAAAGAAACCACTATTTAGCTGAAGGTTTTTAACCTATTTTTTAAACAATTTGATTTTTATGCCTTCCTTTTCAAATCAAAAGGTGCTAGGTATTTTGATTTTGTACCAGGTAGGGTAGAGGTAGCAGAATGTCACATGTGAAATGTTCAGTTTTCTTACTTCAGCCACACATTTCCTTTTAATGTTAATCATTCACGACCACAGAGATAAACCCAGTGTAATGTATTTTCAATTAACACAAACAAAAACGCATCATCAATAGCACCATCATTAACAATCTGCAATTACTGTCTAGTTAAACCACTTGTTCTAGCTTTGGGGTGGCATGCATCCCCATGCTGATGACGGCGATGATTACAATAGCAAAGGTCAGTCGTGTAGCCTCTCCGAACCCAGCCATCCAGACGATTACCATCATTGACAGGTTTTGCCAGAAGCATGTTTATTGAAAGCAATGTGAATGCCACAAGGAGTGTGTATAAAAATAGAGGAAAATTGTCTGCAGTCTTTCCTCATCTCCTGGTTGCCAATTGTAATTAGATCTTCAGGCTGCTTTGTAATCAGCCATCAATTCCCCAGCATAAAGACCTCTGCAGCAGAACAGGCTCTCTATGTCTTTATCAGCAAAGACCTCCAGTCACTCAAATGGCCTACTTCATAAATATCTTTTCCATGTAACTTAAGACATCCAAAAAAAAAAAAGGCAGATTAGTATCCTAGAGCTTCTTCTAGCAGAAGCTGCAAAGAGTTGTTATTCCTATGCTGATATTTGCCAGTTAAACCTTATATGCACACAGCTATCCAAATAATGACAGAAATAATCTTGATTCATTCAGACAAGGCCCTTTTATATTTTCCATTAATTTTTTTTCTCTTAATATACTTCTGAATTTCTGAGTACTACTAATTTTGCGTTCTTAATATCTATGTTTATTCTTATTCAGGCTCAGTTTTGCTCCACAAAACTAAGCAGAAAGATACAGATAAGTTCTAATATCTTATTCATCTACCTATTACATGACATTTCTGCATTATTTTCTCTCAGGCAATAAAGGCTTTTCATATATTTTTCGCTGTTGTTGAAAAAAAATGTGTTTTCATTTACAAGTATGTATGTTCAGAGTACTTTCTCATTGTGTGTTTAGTTGTTTAGAGCACACATAGAAGAGTGTTAACTTCACTCAGTTAAAGTCCATTCTTTGTATTCCTTACCCTTAAAGAAGTCTGTATGGACAAAGATTAATGTTTGCATAATTCTCCCATGATTCAATTATGATTATCATCATAAAGAATATTGAATAAAGTCTCTTTTTTTTAGGTATTGAAAGTTTTCTGAGATAAAGTGTCTTTCAAAAATTATTTTTTTAAATTGGAGACAATATGGTAGAAATCTCTCTCAACTTTAAATATTTTTACTGCACAACACCAGAAGTTACAGCAAGCAATTCTTTTCATGTATCTGAAAATGCTGATCTGTCCTTATCTTTGGAAAAATAAGAAGTGCAATAATAAGAAAAAGACAAGGCACAAGCACAGCTCCAATATAACTCTCAGCAACACAACCTACAAGACCAGCATTTCCAGAGCAGTTTCAAGGTACTCTATAGTTAAGACACCTAAAGATGGTGTTTACCAGCAGAGGACTTCAGGGTACAGAGGAAAAGTGTGTTATTTGGACCTGGTTGCTGGAGTCCTGTCTGCATCATCTCTCATACTCATGCATCTGGATGAAATCAGGGGGTCTCCATACTTAGTACTGTCTGGGCAGTCTTGGAAGTAGAAACCTACTGCAATTATAAATTTGTCTCTTTCCTACATTGGAATGATAACGGCTCCAAGGAACTAGTCCTGGGACACGGTCTCCTATGACTTCCATCCTTACCAAAAAGGCAAGTTTCAATGGTGCTATATTCCCTTGGTTTGTCTCTCTGGGCAAAGAAGTTATCTCAAGTAAAGGGGTAGAGTTTTACCACAGAAAAAGTTAAAAAATAAGTAATTTAAATAATGTTTCATGAGTCTTGGAAAATGTCATGCTGAGCTCCTCAGGTGGAAATTCAGTTTCTGTGCACTCCAGTCTTCTTTCAATATGCCCATCTGACTCTCCAGATTCATTAACTGAGCAGCCACATTTTCTAGCAGGTTTCCTACAGTGATTGAAGTTTGCAACACATCTATTTCTGCATATAGCAATTCCAACACTTCTCAAAATGATCCCTCAAAGTCCAGACTTGTGGCAGATTGTCTTTCCAGCAGGACAGCACAAGATGTGCTCTGGTATGTGTCTCAAGATGTAGTAATAATGCATGTTAACCATTTATACAGAGCATTTAATCTCAGAATTATACAAGATACCTCACATATACCTCACAAACTGCACATAAAAATACCCGCCTCTAGGGTCAGACAAGGGATTTTATACTGGTCACCATTGTAGCTACTGCTTTGGAAACTTATTGAATTTCAACCATCCTACTTAAATCAGTGACATTATTCAGGTGACTGAAAGTTGTGTACACATGTTTCCGGGATCAGGGGTTAATGATTCAATTTAGACAACGAAATGGAATTTTATACATATGTGCAGAATGACATTTAGACAAGATAGAATATTCTGGTTTTATTTGTTAAGAACCAACAGTTTTAGACAACATATATTTCATCCTTCTCTGAATTAATTTAAAAAATAAAATTACACTCTCGATCTTATTCTTAAATTCCTATCTCATTTTGTCCTCCCTATCAGCACGCTGTGACAAAGGTATCCAAAACAGCTTGCTAGTAAATGTATAGAATCACTTCATATGAAAACACTTTAATGATTGTTATTCTGTGACATCTACAAGCCCCACCTACTGGCTAACAGACGTAATTTTGTCTTCCTCCCGCATCCTTCTCACCCTCACCAGCAAACCTTAGGTTATGATAAGACTTATTTCTTGTTCTACTCAAGCCAACTAGACCCAGGTTGCCTTCACACAAGGTCAAGTCAAGGCAGTAACATAGGGCAATTTCTTTTTCTCTCTCTATATAAATATATATAGATAGATAGACAGACTCTTGAAAAAGAAACAAAGCAAACAAGGCTATGGAATAGACACAGCATCGAGTAGCACAAAACTGTTGCCAGAGGCTTATATTAAAACTTACTTTAAAGTGAACATCCAGTTCCATTTCTTCCTCGTCTCTTTTTGGTCAGGATTAGGATCCTGAATTAAGACTATCATTGGCATCGCAGTCCACAAAGCTCAGTGCCAACTTCACCAACTTTTTTTATGGGAAATGACATTATAGCAGCAGCTCCTAGATCTCCAGTAAGCTCCACATATTGTACACACAGCTCTGAAGTTGCCTTTAGATCTGTCATATGGTGCAAACAGCTGCCGATGAGCCATGTGAACTGCTTTGACCTCCTGCATGCCATTTTCCCCTGGCTTCCCTTTGACTTTGAGCATGCGGCCTCTTTTGCACAGCTCACAGGACTGCAACACACACTTTCTTTTCCCATCATTTATTTTCTTGGCTAACACATATATGAATCAATAGTTTCTCCCCTTGACATCAGGAAAATGTATATTTTTAAATGAACTTGCTTTCACTCCCAAGACTTGCGCAAAGCAACCGAAAGAGCTTGCATTAAAGTTGCACTGGGGATTTTAAGGTACTTGTCCCTTCACAATGTCAAAATTCGTAAAAACAAAGGATTTCATTTCACTTACAGGAGGAGTTCAACTTCTGAAGGAGTTTAACTATATGGTGTATGCAGGGGTGACAAGGTACCAAAATTTGTATATTTATAATGTAGTAGAGCAAACTTTCAGAAGGCTTTTCTTTTTTCCTTAAAACAGGGAAATAAGGGTACTGTCCCATTTTTTTTTTTTTAAGTTCTGGAATTCCATTCATATGCACAACTTAGAAAGGAGCAAGCAAATAGGAAAACAGAATGGCAGGATCTTGGACTACAGTTGTATGGGCACCATAATAAATGCAGAACATGTTGTTCGAACTGTACATTCTGCCTCTCCTGGGGGACAGTGCAGTGCCGCTTTTTTTGATTTTTTTTTTAAGAATCATATTATCAGTTTGCTATCATGCTGATCCAAAGAGGGACCGAAGTCATCTTTACATAAGGATGTGCCTCAAATTCACATGGACTGCCAGGAAGAAATTTCATTAGATGCCTCTGCCTTTACAACCCTCTTCTCCTAGACCAAAAGGCAACACGTAACCACAGGAATATGGATCCTTCCCACAGGCACTCGGCGTTATTTTGGAGCAAATGCCAAGGGCCCCAGCTCTCCCCCACCGTGGGGAAAATGCCCCAGGAGATTTAACATATCCTAAGCTCACAGTACTACCAAAAAGAAGATGATAGCAGACACAGTTCTAGGACCTGAATGTGCCTCCAGGATCCTACCTGGCTTGCTGAGCTGCCTACGACTAAAGGCAAAAATTCTTCTCTTATGTTTTGCCTTTCCAAAGTTATATTGCACTGTATGTTCCTTGTTTGTACAGCAAAGAAGCAGATTGATATTTCAAAATCTTTTCCAAATGTTTATTTTAAGCAGTGATACAGGGACTCTGTATTTTTACATACAACGAGTGATGGCTTTTGCAAGTTACCAGTCATCATTTTAACTTTTAATCGAGGCTCGCAAAGGGTTTGTGCATCTTGCAAAGTTCCACACAAACTTAACTTGGCATTTGTGAGCAGCAGAGTTTTAATTGAACAGGTGCCCGGGGATGGAGGCACAGCCCAAAGAGACACCTCGGGGCTACACCTGGGTGCAGTTCTCAGCAGCTCGATGGTCGCTGAGAATTACAGGTAGCTGAGAATAGATGTGCTTGACAACACACTCTCCTTAGTGGCAAAATTTGCAAATTAAAAAGAAAAAGAAGCAAGAAGCAAGTATACGCTTTGCTGATTATAGAGTTTGCCAACTCCCTGATAATTCAACAGATAGAATGGAATTCCTGACACTCACCTATTACATTATTTATATTTATATAATAAATCTCTCACATTATATTATTTAAATCTTTACACACACCATTCTTTCTTATGCTAGTGTTACTTTTTGGTGATCATATTTATTGTGATTTGCATTGTATTGTGATTGTATTCTCATCACTTGAGATGAACATTTTTTCCTCTGTGGCTAAAAACAACAGAGAAAGATGCAACCAATGCAAGGAAGTAATCTAAGCATAGGGGTATGAGAACCGGCACTTCTGAGTAACTCCTCTATTCCAGGGCACAAATACAGTGTGTATGTATTACATAGTCTTAGATTTTGTACCCATATTAATTTAATTTTCAGTTATTTTCAGATATGCAGTATATGCATACATATTACACAGCCAGAGAGATAGGAATAGGCACTCGATATTCACAAATATTCGCAACTAGATATGGAGATTGAATATGTAAGTGGATATAAGCAACTTGCAAGTTTTGGAATCAATATGTACCCATCATGTGCAATCAATACATACCCATAGGTGCACACTCTTAATTGTAGTATTAACGTCTAATGCCTGTATACTGCACGTGCACAAAAGAAGTATTTATTCCTCAGTAATCGTTAAATTAAACATATTTCTGTTTGATTCTAAAGACAGAAATCAGATTCTTCCATCAGTTAAAGTATAAACTCACTAAAAATAAAACTGAGCAACAGATTTCAACAAAGAAAGAATTTAAGAACACTTGACTTCACATAAAACAAAGCATATAGGAGTAGATCTAATTGTTTAAAAGTTTCTCAATGTATATAAACTTCTAAGCTATTAATAAATATATCTGATAAATAATGATGATAGCCTCCATATTTCTTTGTTTAATTCTCAGTTTTCTTGCAAGACCTTCTTGAAGTTTGGTTGTAACGGATCATTACGTCCATAATGTGCTCAATGTTGGAGTGAATTTTGAACAGTTTTTAGGCTGCATACTGTTTTCTTCCAGATAATTTACTGGATTAAAATTAGCAGTGTGAAAAGCTGTAGAGAAATCTAAATGCCTGCCAAATCAAAGAAATAATCACATTTTTATGAATATTTAATATCATAGTCATGGCAAATAAGGCAAGTAATTAGTACTTACCATAAATTTGCAAAGTATTATTTTATGTAAATGTTACATTCTACTAGTTTGATATGAATTATTCATTGTATTACCAGAAGCTGACACAAACCAGCAAACACTTATATCTATGTGTTATTAGTTTACTTACCTTTAATGATATTGTTTAGAGAATATTTTCGTGAAATTACTGTTTTTTCCCAAATGGGATGGAAACAAGAAGAAAGTCATTTGAAGTCACCTAGTGCACATTCCAATATTGGAGAAACTTAAGATGCAAATATACAGAACGCAGGTTCTTTCATGTGTACAGATGAAGAGCTCTCAACTATGTCTCCAATTGCAAAGACCGCACAGGAGATTACTATTAATGAAGTATGGTAAGATTTGCTTGAAAAAAAAAAAAAAAAGATGGGTTTGGGAGAAAAATGAGCAACATCTTTAAAGACCCCTATAGCACTTCACAAACATCAGACAGAGTCCTTGGTTCAGGGAATAAAATGGGCAAAAGAAAATCTAGGCTTGACCATATCAGGCAACATCTAAATAACACTTGAGGACAAAGAGACCCCTGCAGCTTACCCATGGATGTTGGATTACCACATTTTTCAAGGCATGAGTACTAATGCTTCTTGATTCTTACCAAAATCAGTTTCTTACCCTGATCTACGGTTGTCATCTGTTCATCCCTGAAAGCATTAGCCCTCGCTATACTTTCAGTGCTGTAGTGTACTAAATGACCAATTCTTTCTCACCCTCAACTTAAATTCTTGATATCCTTTTGGTATTGAGAATATCTTCCACTTTATTGTATGTGGCAATTTACTGTATGTTATGGACATTCATTACACAGAACCTTCAGCACAGAGAATGGCTCAATGTTAATTCTTAGAACATGCCCCTCTGCAATTATATTATAATATGAAAAATAGCCATTTAATTTCGTTGTCCATCTTTGACTTACCAAATTATTTTTACTGAATCTTTTGTGAGCAGCATCTTACTTTTTGATCTTGTAAAATGAATCATCTTTATACGTAAATTTTTAAGTTTTACGAAACCTCATCCACTGTCTTTATAACTGCCAGCTCTCTAACAAATTTAAAGTCTTCCCACTATATCCTCTCCTTTGATAAATCCATGCCCATTTTCCTCAAACAATTTCAACCTATACAAATATTAACCTTTCCTAATACAGGCCAATTTTATTGGTCAGGAGACTTTCAGACCGGCTACTTTTGCAAACAAATTGTCCTAAAACAAAACAAAACAAAACTTAACTTTTGGCATTTCATATATAACAAATACAGTCTTTGGTCCTTTGGATCATAGCTCATCTTATATCCAATACTTTATCTGTACAAAGTACATTTGGTGTTTACCTAGAGACATCATAGCTTTTGATGCCTATCTTACTCTTCAGCTATCTGGTGAAGCCTTGAGGCACTGAGGTTTGCAGCCAATCTCTTCACAGTAAACAGACACAAAGCTAATATTTTGATTTTGTTTTTTCCAAATATGACAGAGGTAGTAAAAGTTTTTTGTTTTTTTTTTCCCCTAATGGAACAGTGAATGGTAACTCTATGGTTATATATATATATACAGCAAAAATCAGTATTACAATCTGTGTAGGGAGTTTTGGAGTAGTAGAAGTGACTTTACTCATACTAATTAGATGAAACTAAAATTATGAACTCACTTGGTATAGTTTTCTCTTACCACTGGCATCTCTGAATCATGTATTATTTTCAAGCATAAGGAACATTGGTTTACATCTAATTTATGTGATCTAAATATGGCTTTCTTTAGACAACTTTAGCTCTGTGTTACTGATGCCTTTCAGTCAGTGTTTCCATAACATGTGCTTGGAGCTTTTTTACCGTAAAGGTGAGCTTTAACCTTACATAGAATCATTACAATGAAAGTGTGATTCAGAATAGTGTCACGTTGAAGCAGTCCACCAGAATGATTTTGCAGTTTCCACTCAAAATGAACCATTTGCACAGAATTAAAGTACAAGCCCATTTTAGCTTGGGCAAGGTGGGTTGAAATGACTATGACAGGTTGAATGACATAAAATGAAATACTGCAAATTACAGGGAAAGGAGTCAGCTTTGGGAACACTGCTATTAGCATAGCTCCTCACTGTGAGTCTGGTTCTGGACTGATGGACACAGTCTTCTACTGCAAAACACACAGGCTACATGGGAGAGTCCATCATGGACCTGATACAAGCCAAGATACAAGGAACAAGTATCAGAAGCAATTTCACACACCATAGCTCGGAATCTTCCACTCCAAATGAAAGTGTGCCAGCTGGCTCAGCACCGAGGCAAGTGGGAGAGAAGGGAGGTTAAGACACTCATGGGTGGTGTGGTCCGTGCTTCAGCAAACCTTCACGCTTTACCCTAGCGAACTCTCATCAGACTTTGGGAGCTGCAGGTTTTCCCTTAAAATAACCCTTGTAAAACCTAGCTTCAAATTTGCTTCTACTTCCAAGTAAACAAATTACCAAGGCCTCCGGAAAAACGGAGAGGAACAAAGTCATGATGGAAGGAACACGCAGAGGAATCTCTCAATACCCAACTCCATCTGCATGGGCTTTCTCCCTCCTTTACCCCACTTTGCCCTGGCTCATGATAATAAGCAATCCATGCAATATAGCCAATGAAAAGTAAATACTATTTACTCATGTAAAGTGATGGTAGAGAAGATATGAGAACACAGTGCAATGGACAGCAAAAATGTGGTTCACATAAATGTTTGGTTTTAGCTTTAATATTTTAAACAAACATTTCCTTCCACTTAGACTCATCCTAATCTGCAGTCTCTCCACCTGGTGTTCTTCAAACCAGATGGAAATGTAAATTATTCAAAATCATGAAATTCCATTAGCAGGGCATAACTGCTCAAAAAAAAGCGAGGCAGAAGAACCTTTCAGGATTCCTGGAGGTGCCTGTGCTACCCACCATGCCTGGCTGTGACCGGAGAGCAGCATCCGCGAGCTCCCTGTGCTGTTTGTGCTCACAGCACTGGCGGAGAAGCACTAGATCCAGCAGCAGTGAGATTTACCCTGCAGCCATGCCTACAACCCATTCCTGCAGCGGGGAGAGAGTGATTCCCTGTGTGCCTGCAAAGCAGAAATGTGTTTCGCTCCCCCTCCCAACCCCCGCAAGCAATACTGACTGTTTTTTTTCTTTGCATTTTTCTTTGCAAGGGGGAAAGAGGTTTTGTCCAAAACTTGTTTTCCTCTCCAAAATGCAGTTGGTGCCCATAAGAATCTCTCCGTTCCTTCCTGTTTGTACTTTGAGAGTCTGGAAGTAAATGCCATGCTGCAATGCCAATACAGTAGAAAAGTTTAAGGACTACATAGAATAAAATACTATCTGATTTCAATTAATCTGTGTTTCTGGGGAGATCCATGAAAATGAATAATAGAAAATACATTTTGAGGCACAGCACTCTTGTATTTCTCCTATTCGCTGAAGCCTAGCAAAAGGGAGGCAGCACCTCACACACCAAATAACCACGTTATATTCAGAGGCTCTCAGTTGTGTCACAAGGCAAGAGCCCAAAAGACACTTGCCTCAGCAGGCTCAGAGGCAACTTCACGTTTCCTCTGGGCAGGCTGCTGAGAGCAACCCAGGCTGCTCCTGTACATGAGAAGAGAGCGGCCCTTCTGCGGGCAATGCACAAGCAGCCTGAATGGAGGCTGCTGCCCCTCGCACACACCAGCTCTGCTGAAGCTCTTATCCAGTGCAAGTGCCTCCCTCATGCTGCCACAGGTCCCTCCCTCCACTGCTTGGTTTGAACCAGAGAGTTGAACCTCAGAGGAAACTCCTGTATGAGGGGTTTCATATATCTTATACTATATGATCAGGGGGGATTCCAAAATGGCACTTAATTCCAGATTCACCCACTGGGTTTTTTCACAACTCCTAAGTAACGGCACTGAATGTGGGACTTCAAAATGGCTTTTCTGCATTAATGCTTTAGCCACCAGATATCACCATCTCCCTGTCTGGCCTTCTCACTCCTGTTTGGTATCGCTCTCACTGCACATCTGCTGCATCAAGCATCCCTTATCAGGTGAGTGGGGGATATCTCTTCTGTGAAGCTAGCTAAGGATTTAGGTATAAGAAAGAGCCAGGGATAGCAAGTATCAGATATGCAGAAGACATTTAAAAGAACTGGAAATATGGTAGCATAAGAGCAAAGATCTGCAGTCCCCTTTAGTTTTAAGTTCTATGGTGGGAGATTGTGCCAATGGCACCTCCGGGTGTCTTCTCTTCTATTTGTCTGGTAAAATGTGAGCCCTGTCCAGTAAAGTCAACAGCCTAACTCAGTGAAACTGCTGGTTAACTAATCATATTTTCTACAGAAACAGTACCTAAGTTACATTTTTTAAAAAAAGCACCTTTTTGAATGCTGTTGCATTAAAAGCACCCAGCAGTGCAGACTTAAGCAGCAACACCAGTTTCAGTGTCTCCAAGCAAATTTCAGTGCTCTCAGCAGCTGCCTCATAGAAGGGGGAAGACCAGTTGCTTTGCACAGCTCTGCTCCTTTTGCTTATTACATTATTTAAATGCAGGACATGTTGATGCTGTGGCTTTTTCACTCTGATTCCAAAGAAAGAAAATGCAGCTTCTAATCATGATGGAAAAGCGGAAAGATCATTCTTATACCAAACAGAAACCTCTTAACTCACATTTTAAAGGAGCAGTATTTTGGGGTGTGTTCTTTACAGCTTGGGAAGACAGAACTTTATTAACTGGATGGGCCTTGGGAACTTGATAGCTCTTTGGCATGGAAATCAGTTGGACTAAATGCCCCAGTGTATTCTGAGCTGCTAGGGAAGCCTTTATATCCTGCATGGAGCCCTCTCCTATGGGAGCATCCTGGCCAGCTAGGATGTAGCTGCATGCACTGCAGGCAGCTCAGCTGCAGGATAACTGCAGTGTAGTAGTGCTTCTTCTCATGCAAAAGAAGTGGCTCTCTGTTGCTGTTTTTTTTGCAAATTTTCACATCCAACAGGTAGTCCAAATCTTTCCTACCCCACAGAGAGAAGTGCATAGACGCCTGCATCAGGGTGAATGTCACTCAGCATAGTACAGAGCTCCTTTGGGAGCAAATCCCTTTCAGATATCAATATCATCTGACATTTTTCCTCTTCTCTCAACAAAACCCATAGAAGCCATTGAAAACTAGTTTGAATTTTCTCTAGCTCTCTATCCAGATAAATATTCTCTTTTGTTCCCTTGCAGAACAACTTGCAGCGTTGCAGTGTACATACTGTAAACACTGGAGTCCCCAGAAGTTCAGCCAGTCCTGGTCCCAGTCCAATATAACCAGACTGCCCATAGAGAAAATGTTTGCAGCGACTCCTGACAACATCATCCTGCAGGATCCATCACCTTGCAGGATCAGTACTGACAGAGAGAGACCTGAGGGTTTTACATGAGGATAAAAGCAAAAAGTGGTACAATGGCATCCAACCAAGGTCATACCTTTCCGTCAGTGTCATCTTGGACTCAGAGTTGCATGAAAGCAAGTCTGCAGCTTTAGGATGGCTCAGAGCAAGGTAGGGATTCCTCTCCATCCATCATTTCCTTCACTGGGTATTTTCCAAACCAGCCTGTGCCCAGGTGTCCCTGCTGGAGCAGGGGGGTTGCACTAGAGGATCTCCAGAGGTCCCTTCCAACCTCAACCGTTTTGTGATTCTGTGATCATGTATCATAGCGTAATTCACAGAATTTCAAGGATTCTCCTGCTTAAAGCAGGCACAGCTACGAGATCAGATCACGTTGTTCAAGGCTTTATCTTATTTAATCTTGAAAACCTTCAAGCACAGAGATGGCACACCTTTCTTTGCACTCCCTTATAGTGCACTCCCTTCTACTCTCACAGATAAATTTTTTTTCTTTATAGTCAGCTGGGATCTCTCTTGTTCCTATTTTTTTCAGGTTTCGACATGCAATAGCAATCAATTCTACCATCAGGATGTAAAACCTTGCCTCTCCCTGGCAACTGTAAGGGCCAATGGCGTGTGCATATTTAGCACATCACAATTGCAAAGTAAAGCACATGGACTTAACCTTCCCATAGTGTGGCTTAACTGGAACTTGTGCAGGACCTGTTCCCACCACTTAGTTGATGAGTAGTGCTCATTAATCTCCAAGCTATTCAGTTTTATCTGCTTCATGATTGCAGATAAGTTTTGATTCTTTTTTTCTGTCTTTATGTAGCCTTTTCTGCACTGCTTCCAGCTTTTCCTACCATCTTCTTTTCTTCTTTTTCTATCCAGATGCACCCTTCCTCTCCTATCTTCCTTCCTGAAGCTTTGGAGTTCCCCTGGTAGCTGCCACCATCATGTTACTGCAAGGACCAACTTGGATCTAACACATTTCAGTGATAACAACCTTGATGGATCTGGGATCGCTTTCCACTTTATTTTTTTCCCAGTAATCAGAGCTGGGGGTTCCATTCTAGACTGAGTGATGGACATTTCCATAACAAATACAATTAGTAGGAATAATAAGTAATAAGAGATATTTCAAAATAAACCTATATAATTTTCTCTCTCCAAAAGATATGCTTAATTCTGAGGATGTTGAGAGTAGACTCATCTTGAGATTAAAGCATCTAAATTCAGGTGCTTACAGGTACACCAGCTGCTTAAACTCCCATTACATCAATGGAAACAGAGTTAAGACTGAGGGACCCAAAACAGCCAGTCAGCTGAATAACCCCAGAGTAATAGCTGTACTAGCTCTGAGACACCTACACCTGCACTCATCTATTTGAACCTCGGACTGAATCCTATCCAAAGTATTCAAAAACAGAGCAAACTTTGCCCCCTATTGCAGGCAGAGGGAAGAAGGACAGATATTAGGTAAATATACCAAGGTGCTGGTGTCAGCTCAGGGGCTCCCAGTGAGTTGCTCTAAACGTTGCCTTCAAACGCTAAATGCAGTGGTCACACTTCATTTTAAAGTTCTTCTCACAGCTCTCAGGCGCTTTACTTTGCCACAGGGCCACTGAGGCACATGGATGTGCAGTGACATCCCTGAAGACACACACACGGTGGAGACCCACCAGCCAGCCCTGACCTGCAGGGGCAGACATGGACCTTTCCCACAACCCGGTGCAGAGCGGAGGACCTGGCTCGTGCTGTTAGCTGGGGCACCTCACCCAGGCAGAAAGGATGGATGCCCTCCAATGTGCTGGGGCTTTTTTGTTGTTGTTTGTTTGGATATAGGACGATTCGGGTCCAGATGAGACTGAGCGTGAAGCCAGTGGGATGTAGCAGTTTCCAGTGAGAAATCATTCAAAGTTAATAAACAAGTTTCTGCAAACAAGAAGAAAGAGATTCATGCATTAATCTGCATTAAGAAAGGGAAGAGAAAACACGCTAGTAATTCTCTCTGTCTGCCACTAACTGAAGCTTACTGGAAAAGAAATGTCATGGGTCCCCAGTGTAGAGGTAGAAGGAATGGGAAGGGTATGTGGGGAGAAGAAGAAATCACTTTATTTCTATCACGATGCAGTATGATATAAATACAATCAAAAGGGGTTAATCTAATCCTTTTGTGAAGCACTGAGTCAGAGAACAAGACAAAAACAAATCTGTGATCTGGAACTTCCTGAGCACCCACTCAGGGGGATTAATGAGGAGTACACGGCTGTGAAATTACGTGCCCTCTGAGTCAGGAAAATGGTCCTAGTGGTGCATGACCTTGAAATGAGGGGAAGCAAACTTCACCTGATCCACAATTATAAAGACCTAAAAGGAGGGGGACTAAGGAGGAGAGCGAACACATTAGGAGCCTGGAAAATGTTTCTGACTATGAATCCAACAAAATACTAAACAAAACCAAGGCTTGAAAGATGAATTAAATGTAACATAAAAAAAAAATCCAGGAGCTTTAAAGGATACCAGCACGATGAGGAAAGCTTGTCGTCTTTATTTACATGAAGTGGATATTTTGTTGCTGTTGTTATGGACTTAGCAATGTTTGTCTCCCTTCAATTTTCTCTTTGCAATGAAAAATTGTTGTGAGATGATTTCTAGTCTTAGCTGCTTTACATGACAGTATTATCAAGGATTCATCAAGAGGCCATCTGTCGAATTTATGAAAAAAAATGCAAAAACAAAACAGATGAAAAGGAAAGAGCAAGACAGAGACTGGTCCAGGGGACGATAGATGTGGCAGCATGTGCCTCAGTGTGAAAATTACAACATTTAAATACTGTAGAATAAATTACTGTGCCGAAAAATTAGTGATGCTTTCCCACTTCAGATTCTCCCCTTACAATGAGAACATAATGAAATAGATCACAGACCAAATCATTTTTCCTGTGGCTATTATTATATTGTAATGAAAAAATAAAAAGGAGGTAAAGATGTAAAAGCTGTAAGGGAATAAAATAAGTATAGACACTGAGACATTTCTTAGGTACCCCCCAAATGAACAATTGATATGAAAATAATAAATTCATATCTATTTATATATGGGATCAACAAATCTCTCTCTCTTTCATATCTTGTTATATCTCTGTAATAGGTATTTGTGTACTCTCACACATGCCTGTGACATAGCAAAGATAATTAAAGGGCAAAAAAATCTATCCTCATTATATGCTGATTAAATTATATGTAAAAGCAGAGTCAAATATAAACATCTATACCCAGCCAACACATATTATATAAAGGATTGCTGAGTATTTATTGTTTTCAAAGTAAGTTGACACCTATGATTGCAGAGAGTACGTAAGCACTGAAGTTGAATCAATCATGTGCTTGTTGAAATCAAACAGCTTGGATTTAGTTGGAATTTAAGTGACGAAATCCAGTGTGTAGTTTTTTTTTAACAGAAATATTGCAAAGTCCAGGTTTCTCTTAGCCTCTGCCTTCTTCCTGCCTCCATCACAAACACATTTGAATTTCTGTGCAAATTTGTGGTAATATAAGAGGCAAAACATCCCATGGATTACTGTTCAAATTCGATGAATTCAAACAGTCTTTTTTCAGCTGCAATTAATCTTTCTGTTTTACTGATGCTGCTTAAACCTATAGAAGGCCATCCACCAGCTTATCCATGTGAAAGTATAAAAATCGCAAAAATATGATGTGACATTTTTAAACATAAATGTGTTACATGAAGACATATGTGAGTTCTTTGTTTCCTGATTTTCAATAGAGAACAAAAAACAATAGAGAACAAAAAAGTTGATAATGCATTGGCACTATAATCCAAAAGAAAACCACAATAATTATCTCTGACTTTCTCCACCAAGATCGCCTACACAAGTAAATGACAAGAATCTACCAATGATGACTTCTGCATGTGGGAGAAAGAGTAGGAGAAAATATCCTTGAACTTCATTAGAGACCATTCTAGGCTAATCTAATTTACATGGCAGATAACCATCTTCTGTGTTAACATCCACCAGTTCAAAATTTTAAACTAAAGAGTAGAGAGGCCATCTGACTACGCACACATTCCTCAAGTACATATTCTTTCTGTTTAGTGGATGGCTATATTTGGCATGCTGGAGGCAACATCTTGAAATCTTCAGCTGACTTCGAAAAATAAAAATAAAAATAACCATTAGTTTTAATTTAATTGAAGCAGGAAGATCATCTTGATGCATCAGTAATTAAATGAGAGCAAACATCATAAAAGCAAACTGTGCATATGTCTTAATGACACAGTGCAAAAAAAAAAACTACTTATAAGGCCTAAACTAATCGTTGCTCCAAGAACTCAAAAGGGTTTGTGTCTAGAGGGTTTGTGGTCAAAGACCAATGTCTTCCTGGACTAAAGTATTCCAAGAAGACTGGAGAGTTTATGGATTTAGTCCTTTAAATGTACACTTACTTATTTAACTTTACTCATGAGAGCAAGACCACAAATTTCCATTGTACTTCCCCAAGAACAAAGTCAAACAGGCAAAAATCCCTCTGAAAGATGGGTCACAACATTTAAATTCTGGATTTTTTTTTAATAGAATTATGTGTGTATTATTGTAATGATATTATCCTTTAAGGATCACTTATTTAATAATTATATAAGCATCCTTATTCACTTAACAAATGTAATTACGAGCAAAAGAAGAGGTAGATATGCTGAGTTAATTACAGAAGGTCTTCCACAATGTATTTTCTTTTGAAGTTATTCTAATAACCGAATGTTAACTGAAAGCAGGAGAATGATTCTCAAACAAAAAATGCTGTAAAACTCTCCAGGGCTAGACTACTGATTTGAAATAAGTGTGAATAAGAAACAACTCCCATATACAGAAGGAGACATCTTGTAAATTCAGTAAATCCATTGTTTCTCAATGACCAATAATCTTGCCTATGAAAGTAAACATAAAATAACTCACAGGAATCAAATACACTAACATATACAATATAATCAAATAACCAGACATTACAACCACAACACAGTTATCGAGAAATAAAAATACCTGTTGATACTGATTCTTGTTCTGCACTTTGTTGCACCTTCATGAACAGTTCTGAAGCAAAACATGGCACCAACAAAGCAGAATCCATCTAGCTATTCTACTGTCCTTTTCTGTACCATTTCTGGTCCATTTCTTTTTCCCTGCACTTTCACAAGCATTAGAAAAAAATAAAACCTTGCAAGGACTTGTTCACACCAAAATAGAGTCAAACTCCTTTAATTTTCAAGGAAGTGGGATTTTTCACATACACGTACAACATACTCTGCACGGAAGATGCACAGTCTCATTAAATGACTCATAGGTCATTTAAGTGTTTTACCTATACCAAATAGTCATCACTGTACTGTTCAACCAAGAATAAAGGTCATCAGTAATAATAATCAGCCAAGACATGTATTTTAGTACATGCCATGCATGTATTGGAGGTCTGGCTTCTCTGCGAGTAGCAGATTGTTTGTAACTCTAATTAACTTATTGAATAAGGGCAGTTGTTCAGCTGGTGGAAGCTCTTTGAGAATCTTGAAGATTCTCCAAATCTTCCATGGAAGCAATTCGAGCCTCTGCTCCAAAGCAGCCTGGGCTTCAAAACATCACAAGAAATCATGGGCCCTTGTGCTGCTCTTCAGCAGTCCCAGGTTGCTGGGAACCCAATAGGATCATTATCTGGGGGAAGATATTATTGATATTATTAAAAGTATTATATTGGTATTATTTATGGGGAGAACAGGAAAATATATAACATTAAATTAGTTATTCAATTCTATCCCCACTAATGTGTTGATTACCTTGGTAACTGGGGCTCTGACCCACTTCCTACTGAAAATCCATTTTATAGTAATAGTTTGCAAGAAGGTGTCAAGGAAGGACGTTAGGGGTCTCTGAAGCAATAAGTGTATTTTTCTAGGTCCATTTTACTGGAATAATCCTTGAACTACTCAAATACATGAACTCCCATATGAAACAAATATCTCTCCATCTGCACGGACTTGAGTACTGACGAACAAGCTGAAAATATAAGGGAAGCTGTGTTATTTTAGAAAACTGTTCCATAAAATAAATAGTGAGCACACAGCTCAGCATTTCAAACCTGGTAGAATAAATCCTCATCAAAAAAGCTTATTTTATGAACCCATAAATCTCCCGCAAATAAACGTTTTCTTCATCATCCTGTGTTTTAATAAAAAAAAAATCCCTTTTTTACTCACTCAATTACAATATCACTATCAGTTCAAATTACAGGTCAAAGATATGGGGCTTAATGTATGTACAGCCAGTTCTCTTCTCCTAATAACCTGTCATTCCCAGGATTTGAATGTCAGAATACAGCCGGCTGCGGTAATGCTGTTCGGCAGCGCGGTGATGAAAACTTTGGACAAATCATGAAGAACATTCGAGACCCAAATCATCCGAAGG
Source organism: Crypturellus tataupa (assembly GCA_034781795.1). Classification (NCBI taxonomy): domain Eukaryota; kingdom Metazoa; phylum Chordata; class Aves; order Tinamiformes; family Tinamidae; genus Crypturellus; species Crypturellus tataupa. Next base: position 186,205 of record JAWLRI010000818.1, on the reverse strand, counting down.
TTACCGGGGAGAGCCTTTCATCCCGCTGTGACCCCTTGATCTGACAAGTGACACCGACAAAATGAACAGCTCTCCAACTTAAATTGTTTAACTGTAGCCTGATCAGTTTTATTATCTTGCTAATCCGGATATCAGCCGTTTCATCAGAATGGAAGATATGCATATCATGAATTATTTTGACACCGAGACCTTTTAATTTTTGCCAGCAATATTTCACTGCACCAATCAGGGCCGGCAGCCAGTGATGCCGCTCGCCTCCTGGGATGTCAGAGGACAGTGCACTCCTGACAGCACCAAATCATCGGGGAGCTGTAACGAACTATTGCTGCAATTATTATTATCTCCTGTAGTCATGCATTTCATTACAGCGCAGGCAGGCAGAGGTTTCCATTGCGGGCCAGTCTTATTTAGGAATCTCTGCCATTTTATGGGCTGCAGGGCTCTGTAGGGTAATTTCTTTTCTCCTCAGTAGACAAGGATAGGTGAATTTCTAATAAAAACAAAACACTAGCTAGGTACTGTAGCAAGAGTGAGCACAATACAGTACATTAACCAGCAGTGAAACAGCTTAAATGGCCCACTTGTAGTTTATGAAAGCAGTGGTTAATCAGCAATATGGTTTGCTGCAGAGAGAAATAAAGAAGAGTTTATCTTTAAACACATATATATTATCCTTTTGCCTAAATTACCCACCGCTAAACTTTTTTTTTTTTTTTTTTGCAGGCTAGCATTAAATCCTGAAGGGCCATTTCTATGTTTTTTCATGAATTTTATTGCCACTTCATAAAAGCGAACAAAAAGTGTTAAGCAAAGAAGAAGAAAATTGCCTGTTTTGTTTGTTTAAGCAGTTTAAGAGCTATTACTGCAAAGCGTGCGCGTGCAAACAAGAGTGTTGGAGAGAAGGGGGAGAGGAATAGCCTGAGTTAAAAATGAGTATGGATAAACATTCAAAGACAGGCAAACCTTCACAAGTGGAGTATAACAGAAGCCCTTCCAAAATGGAGCAAGAAACAATTACCAGTTTACTATGTCTACGACTGGTTTCCCAAAAGAGATTGCTCTGACAGCCAGGTTCTCAATATCCTTTGGAGGATATTGCCGTCAGCTTCTTATACAAGTGATGCATTATATTAAAATAAATTAAAAAATAACATGTACACCACCAAAGATGTATATTGGAAGAAAGGGAGTATTTTGCAAAAGACCCAACCTTCCTTCAGATCCACCATGTCTCCTTGATGAACACTGTTACTGTCACTACACATATTTTTTCTCAGCCTTCTCTTGCTACACTCAATTGATTTCAAGGCCTTTCCAACTTTCTTTTCCTCAGGATTTCCTTTCTCCCTTGATTCCTTGCATCATTTTCAAATTTGCTCCCTATTTTCAGTGTTTAGGATACAGAGGACTTAATTTCAGAATAAAGAAAGAAGCACCAGCCAAAAAAGAAAATGAACAGAATTAGGCAGTTTCAGTTCTCCCATGCTTTTGATAATGCTGCATAATACAAGTGATAAACAAAGACGAAAGTTTCTACTAAGGGCAGGGGGAAAAAAAAGGCATCTGACTATGTGTGTGCATATAGTCAACTGTACATCCAAAGAGTCCAACATTAAGGCACTACTGATACAGCACCAATTGCTGCCATCTAAAGAAAAGGCATCCAAGGAGACTAATTTAAATGGGAGAAATGAAAGAACGACTTCACACCACCTTTCCCAGTGCAAACAGCACAATGTCTTGTTCTGTGCCGGGGTAATTAATTATGTACTCTCTGCTATTAGCAATCCCCTCCACTTGGATGGCTTTCTGATGGCAATACAGACGAAGTTCTGAATATTAAACTTGAAGTAACATATTCTGCCTCATCACTTGTATAAAGACAGCTGATGTTGCCTGAGAGTTTGGCACCAGAGGCCAAGCACCATATTTTCAACCACCCACACACAAACCCTTTCAATACAATCATGAGCAACTTGACTGTGAAATTTTCAGACATTGATGGCTAGCAAAGACTAATAGCAGTGCTCCTGTGACGGACTCCCGTCATGAAAAAGAAATTCTGCAGCTTTTTGATCCCATCTGTGTGACGTGAAGAGAGCAGGAAGAGTTTGCCTCAGCAAAGATAGGGGAGTGTGTCCAAAAAGGAGCATAGCCGCACGCCAGGGTCTGTAGTGTTGTGTTTATTTACGGATGCCATTCAATTTTGCATCGCTCCCTTCTTAGCTAAGGGTTGCTGATCCTGCAGACTCTTACACATGCAAGCAATTCCATCAAAGTCACTGTGACTTGCACAAATAGGGAGTCCTCTTCCAAGCAAAGCTTAGCGGGATCAAGGCTAGTCCTCACAGCTGTTGACCCTCTTTGGTTGACAGAGACTTGAAGGAGAAGCTAAATCAACTCAGCATTAAACAAAAACATATATTCTCATATACTGTGAGCAGTTTTGGTCTCTCTTGAACCCAAAGTGCATTACTTCTCTAAAGCAGAGGGGCTCTGAGGGTCTGGTGGTATGGGCTCATTTGATCCTGGTGCAGAGCTGGGGCACAAGAGAGCTGCAGCAAGTCCCCCAGATGGTTAATGTTTAATTATTACAGAACAGAGAGCAACTTCGATCTGAGGCCCCTCTGAGACTCAAGGACACCGGGCCTTCCCTATTGCCTGGTCATTAGTGCACTTCCCAGAGGAGACCTACGGCCAATTGCTGCCCTGCAGGAGGTGGCGCAGGAGGGACTCAGAGCTAAGGTCTCAGTGAGGAGGTGAAGGACAACAACCACAGCTTGTGAGCGTAAAGTGACAAGGGTCCCCTTCCCCTCCTCCTTCACGCAGCTTCCACCATGACTTCAGGAAACTGCTTAAACAATGTTTTTCAATCACCAGTAGGTGCCAATTCATTTTCTTTCTCTCTTTTTTTTTTTTTTTATTTTAATCCATGTTTTCCAAAGAAAAAGCATCTTACAGCAGAAGTCCCAGCTAACCCAGCACTTTGCAAGATGGCATTTCAGAGCCCACAATCACAGCTATGCAGCACCTTTATTAAAGTCACAACATTTAACAGAGCATTTATCACAAGTGTTACACTGCTGTGGCTAACTCAGAGAAACAGTGAAGATATTTCATTATGCATGTCATTGCATGGATGCATAAAACAAGGTAAAACACCTCGGCCAGAAGGACATGGGCATCCCAAAACCAGACCTGGAAATTTCTGGACATTCTCAGTTTTACCTGAAAGAATATGGGTGGTGTTGCCCAACAAGTCTGTTGTAGCCACCTGCCCTACAAAGAACCTCAGCATGGGGAGGATTTTAAATGTAACAGCAACAAGAAATGGAGAAGAATTACTAATTATTTAGAAAGACTTAAAAGGGAACCCGAGCATCTGGGCTTACCCTAAAATCCACCACTACCCTCATTGTTATGTATTCTGTTTATTAAAAAAAAAAAGAGAGAGAGAGAGAGAGAGAGAGAATAATGCTTATTTTCCAAAATGACTGTGAAATTTGACCGTGAAAAATACTATCACCTCCTTATTATGGATTTATCAGAAAAGACTTGAGGAAAAAACCCTTGTCACCTTTGAAAAGTTGTAATACACAGATGTGCTTCAATAAAGAATTAAAAATGAAACACAGTAAGAAAATAAATACTAAATTTGCCAGTCTTCAAGTGAGTGAGAACAATTCAAACACATTCGCGACTAGTACATAGGGCTACACATTCCATGCGGCATTTTTGAATGTTTTATAATATGAAATTGTTAAATTCTACATTAATTGGGAATAAACAATTCTTAAGACAATATACAGTAATAAATGCCAAACATGCCTATATTCAGTGTGGCTTTTGGTGTATAAATTTTTTTTTCTTTTTTACAGAACAAAATACTGCAAGGACTTGCACAACAGACTGCAGTCAAACAGCTAATTAGATCCCTGCAATGATTACCAGACCGTCAGTTCCAAAGTTTTCAGCAACATCTTGGGCCAAACTTAGCAACATCCACCAAAATGGGCTAATTTTGTTAGCTGATCTGACCCATTGTTCCTTCTAGTTTCCAGGGCTTTCGGCATACATGCTATGTTAGCATGTTGTCTAAGTCCCGTGTTTCTTATTTCTTTTTTACTACACATTATGTTGCCTTAGTAACACCTTATCTGAGTTTATTTCCCTATAAAGAGTTTGATCCAGGGCCTTATGTATTACAACTACAGTCTAAGGAAAGTTTTAGTGTAAAACATCTGAATTTAATTATTTTTAATAGCAATAAAAACATAAATTTGCATCATAACAAACATACAGCACCACATTAGGACATGTACAAATTTAGCCTTTCCTTTTAAGAACTGAGCCTTGAAAGCACATTTACAATACTTCTTAAAACAGAGAACACGACTCCCATCTGTATTCTGATGATTAACTGCAGATGCAACATTACAGGCAGAAAATATGGTGCTTCACCATTCACACCCTCAGCTTATAGGTGCAATCAGGCATCTAAATGATCAGACAATAATTAAGTAAAAAAATGGAAGAATTTGTAAAAATCTGGCTCTCAGCAAGTTGTCAAAAGCCATATCATTAAATTCAGGGTAGGAATTCAGCAACTCATAGCTCTTATATTTATGCTTAAGCCATTAAAGCATTCTTCATTGTAACTCATATAAAATTGTCTCTCCCCCATTTCCCTCCAGTAATGTATCCTCTCTCTTTTTTTTTTATCATGCTAAAAGATTGAGGGTACAGAAGTAAGAACAACTTTCACTTGTACACTGGTAACTTCATGTCCCCGTAGGGAATGTAATATAATCTGCTTAAATTCCAAGTGCCCGTACTTTTGGTGAATTTAATACAGAGACTATAAAATGTTTGGTGGTTTATACCATATATAAAAGTAATAAAACAAATTTAGGGGAAGATTTCATAGCTCATGTATCATACAGACGTGAGCACTCATTTTAAACACAAAACCAGAAATCTGCAATTCCAGCGTGACCTGAAAAAGACTGGGCCAAAGATTTTGAGTATAGTCTTGCAGCTGTGACCCCAGGGAGGGGGTTCAGCCCTGCACTAAGGAGCCTCAAAGCATTTCAGTTGGCACCTGGTCCCTCAAGGGTAGAGACTAGACCCTGACGTGCTGTGTGCCCAATTCACTCTGCAGTGGATGAGAAGGGGCAAGGTGGGATTAGGTGACTCAAGTAAACCAAGGTAACTTCCAGCGTCCCTTCCCTCCAGACAGTTTTCAAACCAGACAAACAAATATTCAGGTTTTCACCAGCATGGTACGTTTTTGTTGTTTTTCCTCTTTGGGTCAACTCGTGGTTGGAGGAACCATGCAGGCCTCGGGAGGGGGTGGTGAGGAGGGAGGTGGTCAGGTGAGAGAAGCTTCTTGCTGGGATTTGCTGCCCAAGGAAAGCACAGCCCTGGTTGCTAGAGAAAAGGAATCCCACACTGCTGAAGAGGGAGGGCAGTCCTCCATCTCTAGTCTTCTTCACTGTTGCATTGGAGTTTCAGGTAGGAGCTTTCCCACCTGAGTTACAGCCTGGAGACCATTCCCCATGCAGGCTCCTCCAGGTGTAACACCTCTCTTTTGAAATGCAGCAGCTTGACATTACGTCTCTCCCTCAAGGTACGGGACAGCTGGATTTGCACCTTATGCTCTACCTGCAAGGATTAAACCCAGCATTTCCTCCTCTTCTCACCACTGCCTCCAACACTCAGCTTCAGGTTCTTTGTGAGAGAAGGAAGAAGGGACAGCCTTCTCGTCCCTGCAGAAGTTGCTCCGCTCGGTTCTCTGACAGCCAGTTCTGCATTTTACGTTAAAATAGCATTGATAATATACCAAAAGAGTTCTAGAATGAAGCCAAAAATACTGCTGCTCTCCAGACGCTGTTTTGTTTAGTTGGCTATAAAATTAAGTTCATTCATGCGTGTGCTCTTGGGCACAATGAATTCTGAGTCTGATTTCTACAAAGCAGCACAGTTTCAGTAGAAAGGCTGGTTTTCACCCACCACCAACAGAAGCCTCTGTTCAGGGATGAGGGCTGGGTAGATTTGATGCCCCTTCATACAGCAGCCGAACCCAGGTCTCCCACACTATGCGTGGCCTCTGCCCCATGGATTAAAGCAGGAGCACGAGGAGAAGCTCTCTTCTCCTCTCTCTTTCCACATCCTCGTTACATCAAGGTACTAGGGACTTAGCAGCTCTCGTGGATATACAAGGGATGTGTTTGTTCTGCACAAGCACAGAAGGAGACCTGTAATCTTTGAGGAAACAGTAAACTCCAAAAGTGAGGGACTCCTAAATCTGACCTCAACAGAATCTTTAGGGATTTAATCTTTGAAAATTTGGAGCAGGACCAAGGAATAATTAAGTGACCAAATTCTTATCTTGACACATTTCATATTTGCACAGAAGCAACTTGGATTAAAAACATTAAGTACCTGCATTTCCCATTGATGCCAAAGATCTAGTGGCTATTTTATGCACGAGCTAAATTTAGCATTTAACATTAAGCAGAATATTTGAAAACTTTGAGCCTGTAGACTTTGTATATATTGCCACTCTAAACACTGCTCCTAAATATTTAAAAACTTGCCTCTTTTTTATTGGACATAATTTTGTGATTAGGAAGAAGTTCAGAAATAAACTCTTAATTTTGCTCATAGAATTCACACAAAAAAATTCATGAAATCACAGATACATAAATTAAATTAAACTACATAAATACATGTTCTTAGGATTGGAAACAAAGTCAAAGAAAGATAAAATGATCTGTTTTTCCCCTTTTTGCATGAGTCTTTATTAATCATTTATGCAGAAATAGAAACCTCCATTACCATCCTTAAGGGAAGTCTAAGGGAATTATCAGAAGGGATTTACAGCACTCTGCTGCATTTACAATGGCATACTTAATTTTAAACATTGCATACATAATTTTACAAGACCATCCTAAAAACTCACTTCATTTCCTAATCAGTAGAATATTCCACTCATTCTCATTTATCATGAGGAGGACTTCAGGGAAGGCCTTGAGATGTTAGTCAGTTTAGGATAATGACATATGCGGATTCCCTGAAATAAGGTTCACACATCACTGTAAGTTTGATAAGTTTAAGGGAAACCACCTTGTTGGGTGTTATGTGCTGTAGATATCTAGAGACATCTGTTCCAATGTTGAATTTGATCAACCTCCAGAACTTCTGCTTCCAATTTGCTGGATGACTTCATACTTCTATTTTGAAATTACGTGATCATACAACAAACCTGTGCAGCTGCTAAGTCACTGCATGAGAGACAGATGTCACTGGCTTTTTAAAAAGGGATTATTTATTATATCTATTTTCTACCTTACTGTGAACTGTGAGTACAAAGCCTGGTAGTTCTGATTTCCAAGTAAACCTTAATGAACTCATATGTTACTAAACAGACACATCTGTAATTTTGTTTTATCTTGGATGATATATTTCTTGTTAATCATTAAACGTCTCTGAGGTTTTATAAACCCTTACTGGTATAAATCACTAGTACAGATTTGCTGTCAATCTCTAATACACATTTAACCCTTTGAATTACTTGTAAAAAGACTAAAGGGAGGAAAATTAAGGAAGAAGTAGGAAACATCACCGAAAAGGAATGAAACTCAACTCAAATCTTAGTGAAAATAGTTTTAATAGTGAATTTTACTTCATAAGTCGGTGGAGAGAACTCACACGTTATCAATAACAATACCCAGAAGATGGGCCAGGTCTTGTAAAGCTGTTGTGACTTGATGGTTTTCAGATGTATGTTCATATCCAAATGTACCTAGTCAGTTTTATACAGAAGGAGATAACATTGCCTCGTATTGAAAGTTGAGCATATACTTGTCTTTGCAGGACTATTGCCAAAATGGCTTTATAAGGTAAAAAAATATGAGCCAGCTCACTTACTTCCCTAGTGCGCATCTATGTGCTCCTCTCTAGGTAGGCAAAATAATACTCAGCTGTCAAACTAAAATCAATTATAGTTTGCTTTTATTTGCAATCATTCTGCCATGGGAGACATGCAGCTTCATCTTTGTTATCTGTGTTTTTTGAAAGCAAAATTAAAATGTGAAACCCTATCAACATGTGAACCCGTCACCTTCTGACATATGGGGCACGCCCCTCATCCAACACAATCTTTGGGTAACAGCTGCCAGGAATTTTACCAGGCTAAACAGCTTTTCATTCTAACCCAGGGGAAGTGGCATGTGTTAGCATAGCTACAGAAGGCCTCTCCCGTCTCTAAATGCAAAAACATATTGAGGACTGCAAAGAAAAAATTACAAGAGGGACACAGTTCAAATAGAATTTGTTTTCTCATTTATGGCAAGATCTATCTAGATTCAGAAACACATTCAAGTCAGACTCATTTGCTGTGGACTTAATTTTGCAAATTTTGTAAGTGCTCCATGTGCAGAAGTCCCTCTGAAGGCACTGGGAATCCTGGCAGACGGAAATCCATCTCCTCTGTGGAGTGGGGACAATTTTCACCAGCTGAGGATTCAATTCAAAGTACTTGCAAGATGAGGTTTAAGCGCTGTGTTTCGTTATAAGCAGAATGAGAGGCAGGATCACTTTTGTTTTATTTTTCTCTGGGGATACTCTCCAAAGCAATATCCATAAAACTCATCTTGCTGTGCAACAAGCCATGGGCATGACAGGGCCTAAACAAACCAAACCCAAAGGGTCTGTGTAGGCAAACTTTGCTGCTGGGGCCACTCTTGGAAGGTCATCCTAATCGCAGCATGCAGTAACATTTTCCCAGTGACAGCAGCAATGAAAAGCCAACACTGTGTGAATCAGTACCCATAGCTCGGACTACCATATTTCTGCTCCCGAGTCTTACGCAAACATGTGTAGAGGAGAGGCGATACAGACAGATTATATAAAATCTGCTATGCAAATTGAGGCCATTTGAAAACATGGCACTCGAGGCTCACTGTCCCTTTGGCGCTCATCTGTGTGTGCAGCAGCCGCGCTGGGCACACGCAGCCCGGGCCGAGCCATTAGTCTGAGCGGGCACCAGCCAACCGAAACGCGCAGCAAATGGTGAAGGACTGTTTTCCTACCATCTAGGTGGAAACAGAAGAAAAATGGGACATAGAGTAGCAGTGCCCGCACAGATTAACGCTGGGCCTCATAGCCAAGATTCACCAGAGTCTCTTCACTCAGCAAAAGAGGTGGGAAGGACAGAACTGACTTTGTTAGCTGCAGTATTGGTTAATTCCCAATCTGCTTGCTCATAGCAGCTTCAAGAGCATTCTGTCCTGCTGAGGCAGGAAAAGTTGCTTTAACAAAGAAATCCTGCCCATTATACCCCAGTGTGAGCACAGGAGCATCCATTCTGACCAGCACAGCTTGTAAGAAAACATGGACTGCTGCAAAGAGCCTGTGTGCTGCATGAAGAAGGGGCATGACCACTCCAGTACAACAGTCTAGGAGACGGTGAAGAGGGTGTTTCCCACCTTGTAAATCCGAGGTAAATCTTCCGTTATAATTCTAGGTGGTGCTAATGGCATTTCACAAAGTATGAGGAAAGCTAATGGGCACGGAAAAGGAAAATACGCAGGCCATGTTTTCTCCTGTGGAAATCATGTAAAATGCTGCACAACATGAATGATTTTGATGCACTAGCTTGTCTTTTGCTTGTGTTTACTCCAGTTTAATCCTAATATTATGCTCTTGAAGTGCCCCTTTTGGTTCCTATTAAAATAGTTTCCAAGGGATAGAGGCATCCTAGATGGGGCAATTTCCTTTCCAACAGTTCAAATGCCAATGTGCAGTAGCAGTTATTCAATAATAAAATTATTAAAAAAAAAAGCAATGCCTTTTCAAACCAACTGAAATTGGCCTGAAGGAATTTATGTTTGAAGACATTTGCAGCCTCTAAGTATTAAGAGACAGAACAGAAACAGATTGTTCAGATTTAGAAGTACCGACCACACTTATTCTGCACTTATTCTGCAAAGATCTCCTCCAGCCAAGCACTAGTGAGAGAAACTGTGATCAACTGTTCCAAAGACTAAGACACATTTTCACTGTTGACCTTCTGCCTCTTGGCCCAAGCGGGTATTTTGCTGCCTTGCAGTGCCATACCACCTCCCCATAGCACACCTGGCCTACACAGGCAGATGGGCAGCAGAGCTCCCCACAACACCACTTGATGTGATGTTGTCACACGTGGTTGTCACACCAAGGACCACTCATGACCACGGTGCCGCACAAAGGTCTCCTTCACTTAGGCTCATGCCACCAGACCGGCTCTCCTCAGCACAAACCACAGCATGGTTGAACATCTGCATCCCAATGACACGCGCCAGAGTCTTCTGAGGAGACAGTTCCCAACATCTCCCATTCCCACCCAGTGGCTAAAAGAACATGGAAAATCAAATACCTGGAAGTTGCTGTTAATTCAGCTAGATGCCATTTTCAGGGAGACGCTGCAGGTTCAGCCAGTCCCTGTCACGCTGTGTCCTGTTGTGACCATCTCCCCCAGAGCCATCATGGCAAACGCAGGGCTCCCTCAGCACGATGTATCGCCTGCTCCCACCTGGATGATGCATCTTCCTCATCACAGGAAAAGAAGATCTGATGTCGGAAAGCTGCAGCATTTCGTAAGCACTCAGTTTTGCCTTCGGTCTTTCTTTGTTCATTGCTCATCCACTCTCATTAGCTTCTAACAATTTAAGGCATCTTTGTTTTCAGCTTTCTGTTAAACAGCACTGAAGCCCCTGACAGTCTTGCCTCCTCCCTGATACTCTTCTTTAATTTAGCAATTCTAAATATGGATCAGAATCTGACTCCTAAACGGTTTGTATGGACACTTTGTAAGTTTTACATCTTTCTCCATCCACTCGTTAGGGATGACAATAACAGGGATTAGTAGTTTTTTTATAATGTGAAAGTATATAACATTTATAATTTATATATATTTTATAAATATATAAAATGCTTAAGGAATTTGTTTCACTGCAAAGTGCTGAAACATGTTGTGGCCCAGATATGAAGCTAGTTACGAATGAGTCTCTCAGAAACAAAAGAGAAAAAAAAATAATAAAAAGAGCAAACATTGAAGTTAAAATAATGTGAGTTATTTACATCTCTGTTGTTTCACTGAATCTCAGGAAACATTTTAAAAATGAGGTCATATTTTATCATGAATACTGACAAACATTGTATGATTACTTTGCTGCAGATTTCACACCCCTATCAGCTTGCTAAAGGATATTTTCCTGTTTGAAGAGAATGAGAACAGTTCTACTTTATTTAGAGACCAATAATATTCCTGAATGTTCACCCTTACTGTTATGGAAGAGCAGTGAAACGGCACTTACATGAAAGATTTGCTGTTGTGCATGCCAGGACAAAAACAGATGGACAAAACAAGTTTAGACAAGTGAATCTGAAAAATTGGATGACCTTTATCTCACAAATAAAGTTAGAGAAATGCAGAAGAAGCCAAAACTTTTTTTTTCCTTCAATTCCTTCATCATGGAAACTCCAATATTTGTGCGTAAGCCAACCATTTTCAATTTGATCTAAACCTGGTGAGATAAATTATTAGCAAGCCCGTGTGACAAAAACACATCAATCCTAATCCACAAAGCAAACTTGCCCCCCACGTCAACTAAGAACCTCAAATGCCTTGCAAACATCAAGCAAGCAAACAAAAAAAAAAGCAAACAAAAACTTAGCATTGTCTAGGGGTAAGATCAGGCCTAATAAAGGAGATGCACTGGCTTTTGCACTAGGGAGCGTGCATGCACTCACAGCCAACATCCAGCGACTGGCACCGACACAGCCAGGTCAATGCGCCAGCACCTGGTCCAGGGAGCTCAGAGGTCAGGATAGAACAAAAATGCAACAGACAGACCAAGCAAAAGGTTAGATAGGCAGTTAAAGACATAAAGAGCAAAGAAAAAACAAATACCTTAGCAGCAAATTTCAAAGTTTGGATCTCTAGTATCAGGGCAAAGAAAGGAAATTATGGAAGAAGTCTCCTGTTGGTGGTTCTGAGACACAAAGGCTTGCTCATTAGTCTGAATCATAGAATCATAGAATGCCTAAGGTTGGAAGGGACCTCTAGAGGTCATCTAGTCCAACCCCCCTGCACACGCAGGGCCACCTAGAGCACGTGGCACAGGGCAGATACAGTAAGATCACTGAAAAAAAGCAAATTACAAATTTAAGCACAGATACCTGAGATTTGGAAGGGATGTCTACAATACTCAAACTCTGTAAAGACTGCTGAAAATGAATGTTGAATTCCCAGAATTCCCAAGTAGATGCCCAGACTCCAGATTAAAGCCTTCCAGCTATAAACACAATGTGATTAAGCAGCCAGGGATCCTAACTAAACAAAAGGAAAACTAAAACATGACTCTGCATAGAATAACCATCAAACAAATAAAAATCTTCCAAAATTTGAAACAATAGAGTCTGATTTTCAGTTAATTCAGCAACTAAACCAAAAAGATTATTAGGTATTTGGTATCTGTTTTCTTTATCTGATATTGTTAAAGGAAAAAAGTGGTAGCATAAAGCGCTATACTAGAAACTAATATTATAGCAAATAATCAAAATCACCCCATATGGTCCACCTTCAAAAAGTACTGTATTTCGTAAGATTTGCTTTGAACCTTGCTACCCCACCTGGCTAATCACTCTGGGAACTTCTGCTCAAACAGGATGAGGTGCAAGGACAGGCTCACATGAACAGTTTGGTCCTTCCCCCAGCATAAACCCTTATGCTTATATAAATTTAAGCAATATACAGCCGAAGTGGCAGCCCTTAGGAGAACATGGCAGGCCATTTAACCGAGGCAGCCTTTTAAACCTATGTCTAGAATTCTACCATGGGGACACGGTTGTTATGTCCTCTTATGTGGTTCCATGTGTTTCTAAAGAATTCTTTCAGCAATATTATTTCTCTAAGAAAACTACTTTTAGGAGAGCAGTAGAACATTTACTCTTGACTTTGTTAGGTGGGAAGCTGTGCCTCACACAGCATGAACCCACATATCTGCACAAAATGTCCTACTCCATAACACCGCAACTATCCTGGCAGGATCTCCTTTTAAAGCGTTCCCTCTTCCTAGATTCTCAGGTAGGTTATCACCTTGTTCTTGATTTCCCCCATGTACATCCTGATGCCCAGGTGAAGCTCTGTTAACGTCAAGGGGCCTCTGCGTGGCTCAGGACAGGCAGGATCAGGCATCTCCCTGCAGCTGTGACAGAATGGAGCACTTTTGCTTTCAAGTGAAAGAGCTTTTCTTTGCAGTCCCTTTCCTGATTGCTGAGTAGAGATGCTGAGACAGACCACATAATACTGTGACCTTAAGAATATTTTTTTGGCAAGAAATAAAATTCTTTCAGTTTTTCATCTCTCAGCAGTATCAGCCTTTGTCTCTCAATGCTGATCCAAAAAGACAGAATCATCCTGTTCTTCCTTTTACAAAACAAGCTGCTGTAATCAGAATTAATTCTCTGCTGAGATCCAGTATTTTATTTTCAGCTATTCCTTTTTATCTTTTTTTTTTCCCAGCACAAAATAGTTTAATTCTGTCTAACAAGCAATTAATATTTTCTTCCAAACAAATCAGATCTGGAGAACCAAATTAACACCCTTCAAGAGTGATATATCAGCGCCTGATTTCACAGAATGCTTTACGACCCTTCCACCTAATCTAATGGATAGATTTTAAACACAAGAAAGCCCTAGGATGACTTGAATTTGAACATTTAGATTCCTTATAAGTGTGTGCCACTAATTACAATGCGCCTTTATTAAACCAGGTAGTGACCTACGTATTTCAAAACATTTCACAAGAAAACCCTTTTTTAAAAAGCAGTGACCATTAAACATTATGTTCACGATTCTTTTTATTGAGTCTCAGCCAGAAAGACAACATTTACCATTTTGTTACTGAATAGATAACAAGATTATTTATAAATCTAAAATCTACTAAATAGTAAATGCATAGCAGTATCCAGACAGAACTAGGGATATCAGCTGCTAACTTTTCATTAGTCTTTTGCTTTCTTCAGCTCATAAACAGCTTTAATAAAAAAAGATTTGAGGAATCAAAACAACATATTCAGAAGGAGGTATGTTCATTTAAGCAACAGGCTGCTCCAACGTAGCTTTTAATAAGACTGATGAAATTGAATAAGTGACAATTTCACCAATGACAAAAATGATTCTTCATACACTACAATGATGCCAGGTTTTAATCCTAACGAGCCTTCTATGGGCTTCTCTGCAAAGCCCCAGATCTAAAGCTCAGGGAATAGGTGGTCATTTCATTTTACATTTTTGTGGGCTGTGGGAGGGTACAGTAAAAATCTCGGTGTCACCGTTCTGAGAGGCTGACACAAAGCAAATGTTACATGGGTTTTGTGTCTTACGCCACAAAGCGGGCAAACCTCACGACTGCACCCACGCTCGAAGCACGCACAGTGCACGCAGCAAAGCCCCTCTCCATAGGCAGGATATGAAACGGGAAACCGCAGGGCAAACATCCTAGCGCTGCCCTGCCCACGTCGGGCAAGACTCCTCTGAAGGAGCATCTCGGAAAATGAGAGTCTGATTCAGTTTAAATCAGGCTACGGCCCGGGTACCGCCAAATCTGGCAGGGGAGGTTTCTGCCAGTTCTGTGTTTGTTAAGGGAATTGGACTGCAGCCTATGACTCTTTTAAGATATAGTAGAGCAAGAGTTGGCCTACATATAAAAATTCACACTGGTATAACTGTGTCAGTCTGGGGTGTGATATTTTGCTGACAGTTTTACCTTTAAAAAAACCTAAAGAAGATCTGGTTAAATCTGTACCAAGGTACCTTACACTCACTGAATTTTTTTTATTTATTTATTTTCAAAATGGCTGCTTAACCAGAATAAGTGACATAAATATGTAACTATGGCACTATGATATCTTAGGAAGACTGCCAATTTATCTGCTCTTATAAAAATGACACACATGAAATGGTAAGATAGGCACATACCAGAGAGTACCACAAAAAGTGATGCTCATTAAAACACCCTCTGCATCAGTCATCTTTTTACAAGAAAAATAATGTTATTGGGTGCTAATATCCAATACAATAAACCAGTGTACCAAAACTCTAGAATATGGGACAATGCTGTGTTAAAGCAATATAAGATTGTTTTCTATTTGCATGCAGAGCCTAAATATTTCATTGACACACATAAAGCCTGATTGTACTGAGCACCCATAATTTTTATGTTCTGCTTTGGAAGAAAGTTGGACCATGATTCCTAGAATATATCCACCATTATGAAAAAAAAAAATAAATGGGCCTACTTCAAAGAAGATACTTTTTACTTTATAATTTATAAAGTACTATTGCAACCTCAATCTTCTCAGAAATGCATGAACAAAAAGAGCTTGATTTTTAATTCAAGTCACTACAGTTTATTACTCATGTTAGTTGTAGAGAGGGGGAGATCATACTGCAACACAAACCTTTTAAGAGTCAAGATTTACACGGGGAAAAAATTACTTTGCTAGCCAACTATGGCTTGTTTTATTAGCATCATTTAGTTCTAAGTAGACTGAGAAATGGAAAAAGAATTGTTTTTCATTTTTAACATTTCCCTCCTCTATTAATACTCCCCATCAATTGCAGTAATCAATCTCAGTTGGACACTGAGATTTCAAACCATAGGGTCCGTAAGGGGAAAATGTTTTTTGCACTTTTTTCTATACTCTACTTTCTAGCAGAAAACTCATTTGGCAACCACATCAGCTTCTTGGCAAAGACTCTGACCTCACCCTTTTAAGCATTGTTTTCTTAATATAATGTTGACATATGGCTATTGTGCTCTTAATCTAGTTATTTTGTGTGTGCTGTGTTGTTGCTATCTCATCTTCTGAGTTTTCTTCAGACAATTACTGTCAAAGGCATTTAATTTCTTCTGCTACATATTAAGCAGTTGCCAACATTCCCCCCCTTTTCGATGTGGAGAGGTTGGTTATGGGGCCCAAGCCATATTAGTGCAGTGCATCTTAGGTATATCTGTATACGTACAAGGCCATCTAAAATTATTCCGGTCACACACCGACAAACGGTAGAGAAGCTTTGGAGGGAATAAAGCTGTTCTTTTGGCCTTCACATGTCACTGAGGCAGAGGAAACACGCTATGTTGCTTTCATCTCTAATATGTTGAAGAGTTGCCTGTGGTTAATTACGCCGTGCCGTGGAAGGTGCCACAATCAGACAGTAGGCTTAAGCCAGATGAAAGTGATGTGAGGAAACAGATGGAAAATAACTCAGGTAACCATATAAAGCAAGCACAAAAAGCACTTGCCATAAGTGGGCAAAACAGCATCTTTAACCATTTTATGCTGTGCAGAAAGCAAACACCTCTGCAACAATCGCACGAGCTAAGGAATATATATTGTTTGCTACCATGTGTTAAAAGTATTTTGACCTTGAGCAAACAAGGCCGAAGGTGCATTTGAGGAACTGAGAAATGCAGTAGCCCACAGGCGCAGATTGAGCGCAGAGACAGGAGAGAGGATGTTCTCCACATTAACCCTTGCGGCTTCACAGCACAGTCCCTGTCTGGTGGCAACACAAAGCCGTCCTACTGCGGCACTGCCCTGCATCACCACGGCTGTACCCACACCCACTGCCCCGTAACACGCATTTACTCCACCAGATTTTGCACATGGATGAATAGTGCTCTGGGGACTTCATAGGAACAGTCCTCTGAGCAGCTTCTCTCCCTTGTCATCAGCTACAAACCATTCACATCCAAGGCATCCGTACCTGCTCATCATCTCTCTGTAACTGTGTTTTGTCCACATTCCTACTGTGCAATAAACTTTCATTTTTCTCCATCACTACCTAGAAAATAGGGGTGACGATTTAGTTCACAAGCTTTCCGTGATTCCAGAGTATTTTCAGGTGACCAGCACTCCTTTTACAGGCATGATTGGTGGCCATAATGTTTGCTTTCATGAAACAAATTGCAGACCTCCAGGAAATCGGCATCTAAATTTGTTCCAGTAATTCATTTTGCATGCAAGCTAAATCTGTGTTTTCAAACTGCACCCACAAATACTAAAATAAGACCTTCTTGGAGGCTGAAAAACTTACCCTGAAAAATACACCCATAATTTCACAAGGAAGTAAGAGTAGATATTTGAGTAGAAAGCACAAAAGAGATAAGACCATTCCTGTACTTCGCAGTTTGTCACATTTTGCACTGAAATTTAAAAAGTCATTAAATCATAGGATAGCTTGTAGAATTTACAAAAAAATAAGATAAGCATTGTTTTTATTCACAAATGCTCCAATTTTTCTCTAATGATTTTTAAAGGAATTTTATCATCTGAGCATAGCTTGCCTAGATGGCAGTTGGACGGACATGACAAGGATATTGATAATATTGTAAAAGCAGCAGTTACGCTTTACTTGAGCACTCAGATTAAATGGTATCTGTGGCAGCTAATCAGACAACTGGTTAGCAATTTAGAAACCAGTTTATTCATAAAATTAAATGTACCATTAAAAACAATGAGGCAATATGACTAAGATGTGATCATATAGGTTGAAGCATATTGGACAAGAGACCCGTTTGTGAAGTCCATGAGAATACAGTTATACTGCAATATTCTGTCAGCTATCGTCATTATCTTGTACTGATACTTCGTAGGCAAAATAACAATCTGAACTAAAGAGAACCCGTTAAAATTCACAGTTCAGTGAGATGGTGATTACAGCACTAACCCCCTTTTCTTCCCTATGTCACTCCCACCCTTTTGTTCTCCTCCACTTCTGCTTTCTCCGTGCCGCTCTCCGTGGAACGGTACACAGCGATAAAACGGTGTGGGTGACATGTGGTATATTAGTCTTATTAGCACTCATTTACAATGAGCTGCATAGCTGCTCTCTTCCTGAACTCACGCAGCTCCACGTTGCTCCTGCTACCACATATATTTTCAATACCCCACATGAGAGCGGCTGTGTACAGAACCAAGACCAGTTGCTCTGTTGCAGGCTGCCTTCTTCTCATCTGCCCCAGGAAAAAAAGAGCTGCTGGTTGCCTGCTTTGTGCATTTGAATGTCTCATTGTTTAAATCAAATTACAGGCTTACATGGCAGCCAATCTCTATATCCACGCAAAATAAGTTTGAATATAACTGATAATACAGTATTTACCATCAACATTAGTCTATTCCATGTCTGTAATTTTTATCTCCTAATTGAAATACTTTTTCTTTTTTATCCTTATCTCGGTGAGTGATTTTAAGGGGTATTTGAATGTGATTGTGTCAGAAGACACACACACACACACACAGAATTGCTCAAAATGAAGATTTGCTTTTCAGGGGAAGCAAAATATTCCTGTTCCAAAATGAGCATAAAACGAATCACCTGGCAATGGACTGTTAAAAACTGGCTCTTCCTGCACCTCCATATTCAAAGGATTACGAAACTGCGGTCTTCATTCCTACTAAATGACACCTATCATAAAAGTATTATTACAATTTAATACATCATCAGGGAATAAATAAAAATCATGAAAAAGATTGTCCTTGATGAAAATGAACCTCAAGGCTTCCAATCCTGGATTATATCTACTCAAATTACTACCAGTTTTGGTAAAAACACTAAGTAAGTTCAACAGTTTTCCATTAATTCCAGATTTTATATGCATAAATCCAGAAAGACCCAAGCCCTTAAAAAAACACACAGACTAACCATGACAAATAAGCAAATTCAATCACACACCCTTGCTATGGAAAAGGAAACTTCAGAGACACCATTTGCAGATTTGAAGATGATGAAAATGAAACAGGAATCCATGAAAAGTTGGCTAAAATAGAAGACATACATGTCATACCTTAATATGATCCTTGTCTCTGGTCTACCATGGACCATGGATAAACGTCGACCCATCTAAAACATACTTCTGATTCCAGTGATTTTACTGATTCTCTAATAAAAAGAGTTTCCATTTTAACAGGACAATTTAAGACAACTCAGTTACTGAAGGGATTGCTCAATGCCATTCCCAAAACCTGGTTCACAAAATCTCTGGCTCATTGGTCAGGGAAATGGGAAGTCTGCACAATACCTGATCTATTATTCTGAGCTGCTGAATTTTTCTTTTTACCTCTCCAGCCCTGAACCCATGAAGCACTGACAGATTTTGGTTAGCACAATAAGACTGTGATTAAGAAAATTTGCTGAGATGGTGCAAGTCACCTGTGAGACAACAAGAAAGGAAGACTCAGGCCAAGCAGCTGCCCTGGGGGTTGCATGGAGTTTCTCCTCCATCACATAGTAGAATGAAAAAAATCAGGCGGTTGCTTTAGGACAAGGGAAACTTTAAGGAAAAGGCAAGTTAAAAAAAAAAAAAGTAAAACTCAACTGCCAGGTTTCCTTTTTCTTCTTTTTCTCCCTCACTTCTCCACAAAAGAGAGATAATAAGTGGAAAGATTTGGTGATGTCAATAAATTAGGTCCTTGCTTCCATCAGCATCTAGAATCCAATTTGAAATCATCATTCCATTTTCCAGATAATAGATATAAAAGTTTTTGTAAGAGATAAAGCACCTGAAGCTGGATCACATCATCAGTTTTGAGCTGATGAGACATTGGATGGGTTTTCTATTACATATCCAAAGAGTGAACATCTGTCTTACCGGAAAGCTTATTCAGGCTCAGCCAAAAGCTTTCATATTCAGGGATATGTGTCATAATTGGAGACTAGTGAACTGGAGATATTCTGGGAGAAGAAACATGCTGGCAGGGAATATTTTAACACCAATGAGATTGATCTAACATGGAAAGGACACTCAGAGAGAAGTCATAGGTTTTTCTACTTAATTTTAATTCTAAGATGTTTCTAGTTTTCTTCCGATTATCCTGATCTGCTGAACATCCACTAGGCACATAACAAGAGACAAAGTTGCCCTCCACATAGATTTATTTAACATTAACCATAATAACTATATTTGGCATGGGGCGTTTTTTTAATTAGGTAACAAAAAAAGCCTCCAAAACCAAACCAAATGTGCCTAAGATTTACTAAGTCCAGGAAGTGTCTATCCATAGACAGCAAGGACATCAGACTTTGGGGAAATATTCCTAAAACGTCTTTGAGGAAGAGCAAACTTCCAACTGCTGTGCTTTAAATGCCTTCTTAAGGCTGCTGACTCTACAGTGACCAACCTCTAACTTATGCACCTTCCTGTGACACGTAAAGTGGGATGTGGTAAGCATTGCCCAACACAACCATAAAGTAGCACCTTCCAGGAAGCACAGTCAGCCGTAAGGCAACTGAAATCCCAGAGAAGAGTTTGAGAAGAGGATCCACTTTGGAGACTCAAGTATTATAAAATATTGGAGTCCAGCATAGAAACTTCTTCTTCACATGAGCAGCATCATCGATTTTAATGCAACTATTTGCATGAATAAGCCTTTAGCAGACTCATGACTTTATTTCATAAGTATCTTTTGTACAAACGACATCCTAAAACCCTTTATGGAATTAAATAACACTGGCCACTGTCTTATATCTGATATAAATTACAGAAAACAGCATCATAAAGACATTGTATGGTGAATAAATTACACCATTCAGTCATAAGCCCAATGACCGAGGGAGAGAGAAATTAAGAGACATAGGCAAAGGAGAAAAGATATGTTTTAAGATGAGATTTGAAAAGAGATAAAGAGTTGATGAGGCAGAGAGATACAATCACGCAATGGGACTGCATACCAAGAAAAACTTTCAGATGTTCTGATATCCAGAGAAACCAAGCATGGACAAGTTTGACTAGACACATGGTACACGGAGGCTGTCACACATCTTCCTACACAAACAGCAATTCTCACATCTCACATTAATTACAGGGAGAAGTCTAGTGCTTGACTGGTCTATAACTTGTTATGTCTCTAGTTTTTCAGTTCACTGCCCTATAAAAGGCATTTACGCTAGCACAAATCCAGTAAGAGATTAGAGAAATAGCTTTGAACTCATAAACCAGAGACACGCCTGGTGTTTCTTAAGAGAAGAAACACTTGTGAGAGATCTCTAAACACTCCTACTGTCATCTACAAAATTTACAATGCCGTATTTTGGACTCTGTAGATCCAAGATGCTAAAGAGGTGGACAAGATTACTGCAGCCAGCAGAGTACAATCACCTCAGAAATTTCAGAGTTAGGTAGCACTGGACTTGATTTTCAGCTCTGCTAAAACTTATAAGACATGTCTACATTTATACTTAGGTATCCTATGTCACTAAGTTCAATGGATTTAAATACCTCTGTAAACACAGATTTTTATACATGACCTTCTGCAACTCACTTAATCATTGTGTGCATTAAACTTTTCCTATAAAGAAGAGACTTTGCTTTCTTGCAAGAGCATTCTGATAACAGTAAATGAAGCTAGTGAAGGGTTCCTGTAATAACACACAGAGCTAGATCCGTAGTATCTGCCTGACACTTTCCATGTGTTAAGTCATTGAAGAGACAAATAACCAAATGCCGCAATTTGAGAGTTGTCAGAGCTGTAAGACTTCCTATGACTCCAGGCAGAGCTAGACACTGCCAGAAGCAGAAAGATTTTGATTGTTTCTTGAAAGTTTATAGGAATGTGCTCATGCTTCATTCACATCAGAGCCGATGAAGCAAAACTGGAGCGAGAGCTCCAGTTTTCCTGGGGTAAGCTTTTCCTGGAGGAAAAATACATGCAAGTCCCTTCACTGGATGCACAGACACCTGGTTTGCAGCTTTGCAGGTAGACCACCTTCCCAGCATCACACCAGCTCTTCTTTTCCTAAAAGCGAGACACTCGAGCTACTGTTCTATCTAAGTCTTTACTCCAAGTCCTCCTGCACCTTTCCCCCCACACATCACCATGTTTTTAATCACTGCCCCAGCCTTGCTACCCCTGCCAAACAGTCCCCCAACTCCACAGGGATGCTCTGAAAATTTATCTTCCAAGAAATCTTATTATACAAATTTTCCCTCACCAAAACCAACTCTGATGTGAGGTACGGTACAATGCGCACTTTATGTGTGTTCAGAATGTACTCATCCATCCAAACTCAATTCCCTCTGAAGGTAAAAGATAAAGGATATTCCCCACTCCCGCCCCGCAAAAAAACAAAAAAAAAAAAAAACACACACAGGGAAGGGGTTGACAGTAACAACTATTATATTTTGCTTTGAAAGGACGGAGGCTTGGGGAAAACATGTTTATTCTAAAAACATTTCTTATATGCAGATGGTGCAGATTTGTTGCTGAAAACTGTAACTAAATAGAAAACTGAATTTTTGGCACTTGTGCTTCATTAATGTTTTACAGCTATGTGGACAGTCAAATCCCTCATTTGACCTTCCAACACTACTTTTTTTTTCCATGTTTTTTGGAATATATTACAGATGTACGCATCCACATACAGGGCATCTGAAGAATGCTGGGGAGGGGAATATGGGAGTCATCTCTCTTCAAAGGCAGATCTGTCCAACCCCTGATGCAGCCCTCTCAAGATCCCAAATCAGTTCTTAGTCTTCGAGGGTCTCCAAGCCACAGACATCTCACCTGAGGCAGAAAACATTCCCACCATCTCCTTTCCTGCCCTCAAAAGAGGCAAAGAAGCTCAGAGGGTGCAGAGGAAGGCAAGGGGTAGAAGTCACCTCACTCAGTCACATTCTTTTATTCTACTCTTTCTTCATTTTCCACTCTTAAAAGGAAGAAGCTCTGGGATACACGTGATGGGAGATCCCTCTCCTGCAGCAGCCCTCTAAGGGCCTGCCTCAGGGCCTCTCTCTTCCCTATCAATTATCTTTTAGAATTGAAGTTGCTTTAAGTATTTTTTTTTTGGAGAAGCTGTTATTTCATCCTTTTCCATCCCCTTTAAAGGTTGAATTGCACCAAAATCAAGTGTGCAGCATATGTCTGATTTAAACTAAGAATCCCTCAAAATAGTGACCTTGCCAACCTACTTGCCAAAACATCATGCCACCTGTGATTCTTTGCAAAGACAACTTCTTATAATTCATCTATTTTCCTGACCTGGGAAATCATGTTTTATTCTTCAATAGATAAAGAGAAAAAAAAAAAAAAAGTTATCTTTGTCCTAAGAAGATAAAAAGAAAACACAATTTTATGACTGGATCTGCAGAGTGGGAACTGGGAATTCTATGTTTTAGGCTTTAGCAAAAGTTTCCTATATTCCCTGGTGCAAGTCACATTGGTCTCTATTTTCAACCATGATATTTTGTTTTACCTTGGCAGACACCACAGGCTTCGTCTTCAGATGCCCTGCGCACTCCAAGGTTCATGCTGCTTTACCTGGTAGCACAGCTAAGGGACACTTCTCTGAAAACTGGTCACAAGAAAATTCAAGTAGATGAAAGAACAGAAGAGGCATAAGTAAAAATCCACCACTGCTTTCAAAACCTGGAATTAACCACCCTTTCACTTGGCTTTCCTTCTATAGAAGAAAAGTAATCTCTGTTCAACACACTACTGCTGAAAACTTGGTGAAAAGCTTTGGAGCTGACACCAGTGCAGAAAAAGCAATAGAAATTTCCTGGAAGAAGCCAGGGAATGATTACTTTGCCAATCCCTCCCAGCAAAGGGAATGAACATGTGCTCTTTCTGACTGTTGAGTTGAAATCCCAAAGACTGCATGGAGTATGCAAAGGTTATACATTGGCAAAATGGACATGTCCTTAACCTGCTCCTTAAGTCTCATGGATACTCACTAACTCTTCACTAGTCCACTGGTTCCCATGCACAAAAGGACAAAGACGACTAGGGATTTTTCCATGCAAGCCTAGGAGACATGAGGTCAGCTTTAGTGAATGAATTTATCAATAGAGTTAGAGTTCCAATTTATCTCATATGTTTTACCTAATAAAGCAGTTCCTGTTGTAATTACTGGCCTAGGGATGGGAGGTTAATCTTTTAAGTGACGGCACTGAACTCACCTGCTGCGAGATGATCCAGAGACTTCCAATAAAACATTCATGGCTTCGTGCCTCCTCTCTTGCACTTAAATCTATGTAACAGTTTCAAAAAGATAAAAAGCCAGGCCTATGCTCTGCAGTGATCAATAGCACCACAGTTAGATAACAGAGCATTCAGCTCAGTGGGATAAATGTTCCGTCTTTGGTAGATTTAGTAGTGGGTGGAAATGACAGCTGGAATTTAAGTCGCTTGCTCAAAGGCTTTGTTCTCAGCCTTCTTTAGTGTAAAGAATTTTGCTGCGATATTTTGCCTTCTTTCCAATAGACTTTAAGCACCAATCATTTTGCTTTGTTCCCCTTGGGAAAAAAAGAAGGGAGCAAAAAAGAAAAAAGGCAAGAAAGAGAGACAAAAGCAGAGAAGGAAAATGAGGAAAAAGTTTACAGGAATTTTCTGCAAGTAATCTATTTCAGGAAAAATATGACATGGAAATCAAAATATAATGCAGTCTGAATGGGTGTTCCTCTAACCAGAGTCTGAATCTTCACTATGCACTGACTATTCAAATACAATACTTTCTGAAGGTTACATGTTTGTAACTCAATGTACAATTTTACTTCAAAACTTTGAAGAACATGCATGTTTACCCAAAGGTTTTCTGGCTACCTCACTAGATACTGTCCTAGGGCTTGAATTTAGAGAACAGAGTTACAACGAGGTGTGTAAAATTCTTCTTCTTGCTGCTACCCTTGATATGCTGTGAAAATACAAGTACCAGCAATTTAGGGAGCAGGATGTTCTGATATTTACTTTTGCAAGACAAGGCTATAACTAAATCACAAATCCAAAGCTCATACAATCTTAAGCAAAAACAGTGAGAGAAACAGAATCTCTCATGACTGCTATTTCTAATCACTCTTTAATGAATACCTTGAATTGATGTTGTTTGGGGAGAAAAAAAGCTGATGTAGAAGGTCATAAGAAAAATAATTTCTTATAGTAACATAACTACAAAGAACTTATAAGTCAATCTCAATATATTTTATGTTCAAAGAATATAATTTTTAAGGTGAACTAAAGGTGTACTATTCTTACTGGGATAAGGGTTTACTAGGCTCTACACATATATGGAAGATGTTTGGAGAGGTAGCTGTAGTGTTGTAGTAATTTGAAGGGAACTCTGTGTTTTGTAAAATGTATTGCTGCCTGCTAATCAGTGTTCAGATTAGAAGAATCCTTCAAAAAATTTAGACAGGTGATGCATGGCTAAGTAGGACCTTCCACGTAAACAGCTCAAAGACTTTCTATGTGTCAAGCTTACGCTTTGCTGAGGTGTAAGCACACACTACTCATATTTATTGAGTAAGCATCTGAGGAAGCACTTAATTCCCTGAATAGTGCCAAAAACATAAGGTATTTTCTTCTTAAATTTGAATTACTCATAGTTTTATCTGTGAGAGAAGGGAACTCTGTCTCTATCACATCCATAGCCTGGGGTCCCTGCTCTCAAAGTAGAACATTAGCTAGAACTTCAAGTATCTATAGGCATGTCAAGGAGACCATCAGCAATGAATTCACCCTGACTAAATAAACAGCAAATTGCATGTGAATACAGTAAGGGACACTGAGGTTAACTTGAAAACAAAGATTTCAGCAAAGTAATGTATTTAGTGGACTACAGCATAAATAAGATGGTTTAAGAGAAAAGTATCATACTATCTGGGGATTTTAAAGGCAGTCCTTTTTCTTATCAAGAAATCTTACCATGGACAGAATGGAATCAGAAAATCCTTCAAAAATCCTACTCACAACAGGCACCCAAGGGTTAGAATAATTTTAAACTGCAGCATTAGTAGAGTCAGACTGAAAATGAACATAAGCCAAATTAGTTTAAACCACAGAAAGGGATTTTCTCAAAGGGAGATGAAACATAATGTTTGCTGTATGCGAAAGATGAAGATTGCCTCACCGTTCTTTTAGATACAGCATATGAACATATCTGCAAAAAGTCAAAAGTGAAAGACTCAAGGGAGCTGCCAGACCTAGGGAAGATGAATATTCCGCCAATGTATTTATTTTGCATGTAAAGCAAAGCATGGAAAAATATTGTTAAATATTTACTCATCACCCACTAGCTTATTAATCTTTGTCGCAGCAAATACAGCTGACACTATAGAGTGTGGGCAGGGATAGTCCTTATCAATAAAATATCATGACTGAGACACACAGGTGAGCAGAAGACCTGACACAAACAGTGACTCAGTTGCATTAAGAGCAGCTGCACAGGCAAACCCTACTACATAGCTCCAAAAATGTCGTAGTCTCTTGCATATTTTTCGCCTGTGATTTCCTTCATTCTGGCCCCCAGAGTTGTCTTCCATGAGCAGACTTCCCAAAATGATTACTCATGCAACAGCAGCAGCAAGCTGGCATTTGAAAAGCAGCATGGGCTATATTCAGGCCACCTACTATTAGTCACTTAAAATTAAGTGTTACAACACCTCAGACATAAATGCCAGGTCTCAACCTGGTGATTCAGACTGCCTACATAAGAACCAAGGCTCTCTATCTAGCGCATAGGGAATGTGACTCAGCTTATTAAATGTTGCTTTCTTTCCCACACCCAGAAGAGGAGACTGAACTCAAACTTGGCTTTGGACTGAGGAACTCAAACCCACGGCTCCCATTTTCCTGGGAAGCATCCAACAGAGCAATTTATACACAAGGATGAGACTTGTTCCCCGTCTTTAGTAGAATTTAAATTTACATTTAGATAGCATGACTTCTTCCTCTCTGTATAAAGAGAATGAGAAAATAAGTCCTGTTAGAGCTGACCCCTTTTCTGAGTGTCAAGAATGGCTGTAACTCAGGATGGCAGAGGGAAGCAAAGCCACAAACTGAATTATGAATGGTCATCTACAAGGAGTGAAAATAACTACGTCACACTGCCTACCATTACATATTTAAGGATACAACAGGGAAGAGCGCTTTCACTACAGAAAATGCAGATATAAGGCTTTTGCCAATGTGGGTGCAGAAATAACATATTATATGTTTTAATTTCCCATTAGTAAGTCTTAGGCATATAACAGGAAATTAATATACATATTTCTAAAGGAGTCATACAAAGAAAGTGCTCAGAAATAGTTTGAAGTAGGGCCACAGTGTCTTTATTTTGTACCATCCTCCCAGTCAATGAACTTCCATGAAAGATTAATGTAGTTTGAACTTTTATTGTGGAATATCATTCGTGCACTGTCACACTTAGCACAAATGGTGCTTCAGTCACAGTTCAGTAACATTGCAGCATATTATTTCCCAGGCATTTGAGAGTTTAGAGAATTATTGAAGGGCATGCTGTACTCATTTGGTAATAAGGCAGAGTGCATTTGCAGTCTCCGTATGATTTCAGCAAATGGAATCAATGTTCATTTCATTGAACGTAGCAAAATAGTTGTGATGATAACCCCAGTGAAATATTCCACCGGAGAAATAGATGGACTATAGTGTTGTATATTACCTCCACAAAGAATTTGAGAAGAAATAGAGAAACAAGTGAAATAAGATTAAAAAAGAAATCTTACTAATTCCTGAAAAACATAGGCATGTGCAAATCCACACTGTCATTTCTCCTAATCTTTTAATTTTGATTTCAAGAATGCAGAGGAAAGAATCAAAGAAAGAGTTTGAGATGAAAGTCTTGTTTTCACCAATGTTACCCAAGTTTAAGACAGTCTAGATATTTCATTTCATGGCATTACCGTTTGTACAAATAGATGTTACATTGATCTTGAAAGTAAACACCTCCAAAAGTCATGATTTGTTAGCAATGCCTTTACGTGTTATAGCCAATTAGCCAACAATTAGTCAAATAACTAAAAATATAATTATCTAACAAGGTTGTCTTTAATGTTTAAATTAAGGAATCATTTACAAACAGGCTCCTATTTCTGATTATATGTTAATTTGCTTCTACAGCTTAGGCAAATAAAACTCGAGTTGTTTTCTCTCTCCTTTTGAATGAAAACAGGATTGTGTTAATAAATGGGCAAGTGCTTATGAATATGCTATCACCAGCAAAGACACAAATATCCAACTAAATAATTACTTGGCTCCCATCAAATTGAAATACATCCGCACGAACCATCAGTGGGGTGCTGGAGACCTCTAGAGCTGTACCTCCTCTCACAAAACTGCACTTGCTGATATCACTGCTGATACATCTACAGTTCACTTAGTGCCACTTAAGTAAAAAACCCCAAGAAGGTCCTTATAGAGTTGCCAAAATATCTCTTACACACAACTGTAAAGTGTTAAACACCACAGCCATCAGCTTGTTTTCAGTATCTTTAGGTGCTTCCACGAAGCAAGGGGTAGAAGAGCTCAGATGACACCCAAGGGAAACGGGCCCACTGTTAGGAAAAGGGAAAGGTGAGAACGGAATGTACTGGCACCCACATGAGTGACTACTTCTGCCTGTCTGCACAAAAGAAAACATCACAGTCATTAAAAAAAATGGTTTTAATGACCCTTTAGCTGGCTTCCATTTTTTTATGTCAACATATGGGATTTCCAATGTCTTGTAGTGGAGCAACGTATGTAACTTCACTCTCTGAGCTAAATCTGTTATTAATTTAGAAATAGGAATCTGTTACATCAGTGGTCTCCAGTGATGATGGCCATACTCATGCCTTGCTTTTGTACCTTTTTTAGTCAATGACAGACTTATATGTGGAGAATTTCTTTCAGCCAAGCACAGAGTGAGCAAAAGGCATAACAATTCCCTGTCTCCATTTCAGCTACCTCCGCTGCGTGCATATGTTGGGAAGAATTGCTGGGTGCATGTGAAGAAATTTCATCTCCATGCTGCAAGCTCCACAGAGCTAGATCTGGTCACATAACAAATCAAAACCACTTCATTATTGCACGCATACAAAAGGAGAAGGGACCTCCTAAAGACTGCAAGATGAAGATGGAAATGAAAACTAGGGCAGGAAACATTCATATTTTCAACAGAACTCATGCCAATTATTTCATCTGTTTAAAATATATAAAATGGTACTATTTTTTCCATGTAATTCCTGCTCGCACAGTCATGAAAGTCACCCTTCAACCTCATCCCCTGAAGTTACTCAGAATCACTCGTGTGACCCAACCCAGCTCAAGTTAAATGTTGGAGGGCTAAACACTAAAGAAATTTGCCTTTCAGGGCAAAAATGAGAGACCTATTAGCCTTTCAGACCACTCCAGCAAGCAATTATTCTTACATATTATATGTACATACTCTTTCCTGAAGAAGAGACGAATGAAGAGACGAAGACTTCTACCTGTGATTAAAATGATAAGCATGCAATTCCAACCAAGTATAACATAAAACCTCTAAATGAAATACATCTTATACACCATCAGAAAGATTCATTTTGTTATATGGATGTTTTCCCAAGAAAACTCTCAGCCATAATTGGTACCAAGATGTGGGTTTGGCAGGTGTATAGGAAGCTTCAATTTTGTCTCTTAATATGTGGTGCTGGAGATGGGAAGCATTTTTGCCTTCATACAGGACCCAGATGGCAAACTGTGAAAGCTTAATTTCAAGAGCATTCAGGCTGACAGCTCTACAAGCAGCAAGCTGAATTTAACTTATGTGATTATGACACATACACAGGACTCTTCAACCAAGTGGTCCATTCTCTACCTATTAGAGACATGCCTACTAGATCTGCGAGCAGTGTATGAAAGCCTTGAACATAGAGATCAGGTCTGGATTTTTATGCCAGAAACCACATGTGCGCATGTATAGAGCATGCTTCCATGCACTGCACTCTTAACCTGGGCGTTCATTTTAATTTTGCTTTTAGGAAGAGTTATGAATTATGCTTTTAACGCAGAGTTTCCACAATCTCAGGATCACTTTTCCTCTCTTGATTCCCTAAAGGTCTTCATTCCTGTGCGTAATACCTTACACACCACCTACTTGCTTGTCCAGTCCTGCTTGCTACAAGGAGGGTTTCTTAAAATACTGACCCCAGCTGAGCCCACAGGCTCTCATCCCAACATGTCTAACTGTGCACAGCAAACTCAGCAGAGCTTGCCAGGACTCTGAAAGGAAAAAAAATAAACAGAGAAAAAGTCTTCAGGCCCCTGGTGATGTACTGATAAAGAATAGTAAATTCACCTGTGAGGCAATTCAAGCCAGGCAGTGAAAATGAGTCTTCTCCAGCAGGATTGGAAGCAGGGAATGGGGCAGCCAAGGTCAGTTCAAGACTCCTTCTGTTTCCAAATTCTTTTAGGATGTTTTTGTGTTTTACTGGTTGAAGATTTGCAATTAGATTGCTGTGCACTGAGTAGACATGCATTTTGTTTCTTTCTGACTTTTTTATGCAACACTACTGTGTGAAGTACGGCTTAGAACGGTTGAATTTCCTGTCCCATTTTTGGCAAGGCTTGAGGTTCTGCCCCTTGCTTTTACCTTGATATTCCACATGCAGTACCCTTATTCCTCACGGGCTGTTCTAATTAAGAGGAAACCACGGCCAAAGTGTTGATCCTATTAGTGAAATTAACAGTGTCTAAGAAGACTGTCAACAAATGATCCACATTTCTCCAAGCTATTATTGCCTGTATATCAAGT
This sequence comes from Crypturellus tataupa, assembly GCA_034781795.1. Classification (NCBI taxonomy): domain Eukaryota; kingdom Metazoa; phylum Chordata; class Aves; order Tinamiformes; family Tinamidae; genus Crypturellus; species Crypturellus tataupa. Next base: position 155,589 of record JAWLRI010000818.1, on the reverse strand, counting down.
TAGACAGACCCTTTTATATTTAATAATGCTGTTTCTGACACATATTCTGCCTAGCACTGCTGTCCTTGGCATTATTTGAATACTTCGCCTCTCTCAGCAATCAAGTCAGAGCTCCTTGACCGTCACCACCACCCTCCTGTGCTGGCTCTGTTTGGAGTGACCTGTCCAGACCTCAGCCCATCTGTTTTACTCAGACTCACTAAACTTCCTTACAACACTGATCCTGTAATTTCTGGTATGAGGAGTGAGAAAACAGGCAGGGAGAGACTGCTAGAGATCTGCCTGACTTGGGTAGCTCCTAACCTGAGGAGCACACAGTCACATCTGTGCTCCTTGACACAAGGCCACAACTCGGTTCTCCCTTTCTAGACACTAAACAGTTATTTAGAGTAACAGATGAAAGCAGCAGAGAAGTTTCCAGTGCTCTAGTCTCTAGAAGTTTGTAGTGCCTCTCATCACCCCTAGTGACAGTGGGAAAGAAGGAGATTAGGGCTGGTCTGATCCAATTAGAGGGGATTTGAGCAGGAAAAAAGGAACAAGGTATAGATTAACCTTTTAACGAGTTCTCAGGCACAAGTCTGAGGAATTTATGCAGCTCCTGTGTAGCTGTCCAGGTATCGGTGAATTTATTGTGTGTGGGTTTAGTGGGAAGAGTGCTGTGAGAGATTTAATTCTCCTAGTAACGCTTCCCAGTATGGTGGGAATATACCAGGTCACACAGTAGACAACACACTGAGCAGTCCACGGAACCCACAGCGATATCCAGACCTGAACAGCACGATTAACATCCACATTTGGGATGAAAACACCACAATGACTCTTCTGCCCAGATGAGAGCTGAAGCATAGAAGGGCCAAATGCCTCTCCCGGGTCACACAGGTACTGCAGGGAACTAGGCTTTGGTTTCACCGACCAAATTACTGATGTCTGTCAATAACCGACTTATCTATCTGGAGAAAGATGAAGTAGTAAGAGTTAATCCTAAAGAACATTGCAAAGACTATCAGCAAACGGGTCCGAGTTCCCACTGCACGAAGGCCCTGGTATTTGTAGAGAAAACACTCTCTTTACTTCAATTTTAAGTGTTGCTGATAAAATTTCATGAAATTGAAACATAACACTTAAACTAATGAAGATCCAGCAGATGTTGAATCTGTGATATTTTACAGTGTTATTTGATTTGGGGAAAGAATCCAGTTTTGTTAAATATTAATGAAAAAAATGCTCATTTTGCTTCTGGATGCACTGAATGGCTGTGTTCAGTTGTTTGTTCGTGTTCTCAGTTCCCACTGCTGCTGCTTCATCTTGCTAATAAGACAGCAATAGCATACAATAGGTACAAACCAAGACCCAGCACTGATCTCTCAGATGGGTACTACGAACACAGCGTAGAGGCCGATGTGAGTGCACATCTTCCATTCCAGTGTACCCCGGCATCCTCTCCACTGGAAGCCAAAGAGCTTGGATTCTGACTCCTTTCATTTTCCCTTGACATCCTTTCATATATGGATATAAGTCTTAGGAAGACATTTTTCCAAATCTTGAACACCAGACTGAAACTCTCAACCATGTGTTTCCTTCAGCAAATTATCTGCAAGGTTAATTACTATGTTCAACCTACAGGTTAACTGTGAAAACAAACAAGCAAACAAACAAAACCATAAATATTACACTGTAAAACTCAACCTAGGTCACTGTCATATCCTTCTTCATTGAGACTTGGTACATTTATTAAGGCTATGACTCTGTCTTCTTTTCTTCCTGACTACCAGGAGGAGGCCCCTACATTAGAAAGCTCAACTTCCATCATCTCTATAACACACAATCCTATGCCTGTTTCTTTCTGAATCACTCTGCTATACATGCCTCTCTTCTGTTATACATCTGTTGTGGCACAAGCTCATATCCCCACTGTCATTCTCTGAGTCAGTATTTGTACTTCTGTCTCATATTGTGATGAAAACATCTCTAGCGGCACTACACTTTAATTGGTATCAAAATATTTGGTAGCATAGTCAGTAACACCCACAACTTTCATTTAGTGCTTCTCCATGTATGGAAAATTGGTACTTTACTTTTGTATGGCATTATTCTACCCCTATTTTTAATGTAATGACGGCAGCGCTAGCTTTGAGCAGCCCATGCTAATAATACACGTCAGAACGTTTATAGGAAGTATTTGATGCCACTACAGGCGTAAGCAGATAATTCACCAGCAGGTTCGGTTCCAGGTGCAGCCAAGGCCAGTGGGTCCGACAGCAGTACAGGGTGGACCATAAGCAACAGACTCTGAAAATTACTGTGCGGCAGGTCCTCTGGGGCAGCTGCTCTGCCCACGCACACACTGACTTTTGTCTGGAAAACCTCATGATAGAAACACTAAGATCACACCATGTCCCATGCACAGTCACACTATGAGAATATTGAAGCATTTACCACCGGTGCAGTCTGATGAGAATCAACTTTTAATTGACTGCATAGGATATAGTTGTTGAGACAAAGGAACAAAATCCTTGAATTTTATCAGGAAAAGTGCAGGTGGCCAGAACAGCTCCTTAAACAAATGCTCACAGCACTTCCCCTTCACACACACGTATATCCACATTCACCTATCATTTCAGTAAACCATTTTAGATAAGGCCTTTGAGGGGGAAAAAAAATGTTTCTGCATTTTGTCTTTTGGAATAAAATAAATACAAGGCACTATCAAAAAAAGATCACTGCATGTCTTCTGGGTCTTAAAATACTTTATCTTCTGTCTTCAGCATTGCTCATCTTTAGCTTGCTCCAATTTGCATGAATTCCTCTGTTTTCCGTGAGGAGAGTCCGAAGTTATGGAAAAGCAGCACTTTCGGAAGAGTAACAGAGCACAGCGCAGCTTGGATCTCAAATTCCAGCCACATTAACCCAGGACAAAACTTCATTTATGCCACATGGGCAGTTAAAAAGGGCAGCCCCACGGCCCCGCTCACCCCAGCACAGCTCGGGCGAGGAACAGGACACACTCACTGCCCCAGTGTCACCAAGGCAGGATATGGCCCAAAACAAGGGTAACCAAACCTTGACCGCCCTTCGGAAAACACTTTGTGGTGCCTCCAAGTGGGTGTTTATACCAATCTCCTGCATTCAGGCTGGCACCTCTCTGGCCATGGGGTGAGCCCATGTTTGCCTTGCTGTGAGCACATGGCACATCCCGACCTTTGTCACCCAGGCAGGTGGCACACGGGGACATAAACACCCGGTATTTACACACAATGTACCAGCCCACCCACAAGGGCCTCCACTAGTGCCCTGGCAATGCCACTGTCGGTGCATTAGATTCGGCTGTAAGGTCGGGGGGCACAGTGAGGTACAGAGCAAGCGTAAAGAATAAGTGTGCAGTTATACCAAGTTAGGGGCAAAATCCACAGCGTGCACGGGAGAACGGATAAACTTTTTTAAAAGTAAAAAGAGGGGGGAGGGAATTTTAAGAGAACAAAGAAAGTACAAGAGTCTGTTGCAACTGCATTGCAATTTAGTAGATAAGCAAAAGGATCTAAAAAAATAATAAATAATAATGGTTAATAATGACTATTAATAATAATGAGCTAAGGTCGGAGAGGACTAATGAGGGGGTAACTGGTGCAGAGACACCCGCCGCGATCCCCGCCAGGGCTGGGGCCGGGC